>JAGSMP010000637.1:0-200355 GCA_029286625.1 Parnassius orleans | reverse complement strand
GTATTTCATTTAGAGAATGTGTAAAAATATAACAATAATATTTAAAAGAGCCAGTGTTACAAGCCAAGTTTTTACATTTAAGAAACAAAATTACGAATACCTCTAATAAAATTAAAATGACTTGAGTATAAGTTGACGCCTCCTCTGTTTGTATACTATGTGTCATGAATTGACGGACCGAATTACACAGAATTTTAACCTTCCATAGGAAAAATAAGGTTTTACTGGTATCCCAACCTATATAGCAGCTCGTACTGGCAACATTATAAGCCTCATGTCATTGTGAATTTTTATCATCTAGAATTAGGAAATAATTAAAATGCGAGCAAGCACTAAGGGTGAGGTAAGAATGTTCAACCAGCAGGTAGAGAGGAGGCGTCAACTTCATACAATTTTGATCGAAGGACACTTACAGGTAAGTTACTTTGATTAATTAATTATATTCGTTGACGCCTCCTCTGTTTGTATACTATGTAGATGTTGAAAGATTAGATTGCTTCATTTTAATTATTTATTGTATTAGTCACATCTCAATTAAACACATTTTTACAATAAAACTTATACATAAATATTTTAGTATACAATCATAAATCTTGACAAAATTGTTTGTTACATATAAAAATCACCTTAAAGGCCAGAAGTTACAAAAAGAATCTGTTGTACGTGATCTAGGGATTTTCCACGACTCTAAGTTATTATTCAACACCCATGTTGACAATATCATAACTAGGGCATCTAAGGCGTTAGGTTTTGTCATGCGTACTGCAAAGGAGTTTAATAATATTAAAACAATTAAAATCTTGTACTGTACTTACGTCCGCAGTACGCTTGCTTGCTTCGCAGATCTGGAACCCGATGTATCATACATACATTTCACGGATTGAAAATATCCAACGTAAATTTATACGATATCTTTGCTATCGTACCCATAGAAACTACCGATCAGAAGACTACTTATCCTTATGCAAACACCATCATCTGCTACCTCTGATAAAGCGTCGGGAGATTGCTGACATTGTATTTTTATTGAAAATCTGTTCTGGCAATGTTGACTGTTCTGATTTGCTATCACAAATATCACTGAGAACGCCTACAGTGAACCTTAGAAGGAATGCATTACTCTACTTACCAGCTTCATCAACTAATTATGGAAGAAATACTTTCATGTATCGGTCTATTAATAATTTTAATAATTTATGCAAAAAGCATGATTTTGATTTGTTTAATACTAGCTATATATCAGCAAGGCGGGCAGTAAGTCGAGAGTTTTTATGTCATAATTTAATTTATTTTAAGAAAAAATTATATTGTGCGTTTAACCCTGCTTTTTCTTTTCTTTTATGGCTATTATTGTTTGTTTCACTTATTTAATTTATGCATGTTGTACATTGAAATTAGACTCATTTTGTTGCTCGTATTTGTGCTATGTCCTTTAAACAACGAAATAGATTATGTTAGTGTATTTCTATCAGTGAGAACCTGTTATTGGCTTTTTGTAAATTGAACATGTTATTTACTTAAGATTTGTGCTGTTGGTTTTCCATAACATAAAAATAAAATAAATAAAATAGCAACATCATGTCCTTTATTAATGTTTACTTTACGAACATGGCTGACCAATATTAACGTAAATGAAGTAATTGTACCTAATCTAGAAACAATCCAATAGTCAAAAAGTTCATACGACAGTAACTTCTTAAAGTATGAAGTTATTAAAGAGTTGTATACAAGGTTTTATGGCTGGAGTTTTATATTTACGGATGGGTCAAAGAGTGTAGAAGGATATGGGTCTGCGTTTTGTGTACCTAATATAGATATAATACTGAATCAAAATTATCATTGTTTTAAAATAAGTACTCGTACTACTATTATGACTTTGGAACTTATTGCAATCTCGGAAGCTTAGACATATCTTATCAGTATCCAATATAAAAATATCGTTATATGCACAGACAGCAAGAGTTCGTTGCAACATATAGCTCGATGCGCCTCTGGTTACAGAGGTGCCTCGATAGCTTATGACATTATATCCAAGATAGTACGAAATAACTTCAAAAGGCGTCCGACTGAGATTGCAATGGGTTCCATCGCATATTGGGTTACGGGGCAACGAAAAGGCTGACTGATGTTAGCGAAATATGCAGTTAAGAATGGAAAGGAAACTAATATCATTTTGGATTACTCAGAAGTTTTACCTAAATTCAAAAATATATGTTATGAAATGGAAGGAATACTTTAACAAGCGGTCGCTAGAAAAAGGAATATGGTACAAAACCATACAGTGTCAGCCTCTCCATGTGTTCTGGTTCATGAAAACTAGTTTAAGTAAGAAATTGGCTACTACTGCTCATAGACTCAGATCTGGACATGTTCCATGAAAGAAATTTGTATTCCTGATGAGAAAAACAACTTCGCCCAATTGTGAAGACTGTGGAGTCATAGAAGACGTACACCATTTATTGATGGAATGTGTTCGATTTGAGTCTGTTAGAAGTAATTTAATAAGGGTCTTGAATTTGAACAGAACTGACGTAGGCACATTTCATAATATTTTATCCCAACCAAATGGCGACGATGCGAAAGTTCTGTTCGAATCCATGGCCCACGTAGTATAATAACTAACGTTATATGAGTAAGTGATGTATGTTAGGGTATGATGGGACTGACACGCTAAGCAGTAAATGTCCCTTAAATGATTGTAGAATTAAAAAATAATCATTTTTGGTCCGATCATATCTTTTAACACCTGTACCTCTGTTGTTAAATGGTGTTGAATCAGTAAAAATTGCTAAAAATCCGCCCGGACAGACAAACAGAGTTTAATAAAAAATCGAAATTCATGCCTTATTAGCATGCAATTTAATAGAAAGCAGTTATTACGATATTAAAAGCAGACACTTTTATTTTAATTATAATATATGTGTATAGATAGATAAAGATTGAGAGCGGTAAGTTTCAATCATAGAGAAAAAAAAACTTTTAAAGAAATATGATTTAATTTGTTATTTATTTAATAATGAGTAACACGTTACTTATTATCAAATAAATAAAGGCGGTGTAAGAATATAATAACCCCATCATAATTCTTGGGTACCACATGAGGAGATAAAGAGAAATGAAACAGGAGATGCCTAGCAGCATCTACCTGTTAACAACTCAAAATAACGAAAAACTATGGCAAATATCTATAAGGGGACGCCTATCTTCAGCAGTGAAATTTAGATAGACTGTGACGATAATGATGACATTAAAACCCAAAATTTTACTACGCGCAATCTAGTAGTGAGTACATTATTAATATCTTTGCTAAAAAGTTAGAATCATTGTAGAAATATGACTCTTATGTGCGACGACATTGTTTATACTGATAAGTCACTTAGTACTTTAGTAAAAGCGCGACGCAACGCCATATTTCACTCTTCAATTTAATTGCGCCTGAGTGATTAATTATTACACCTTGTGTCCTTCACAAGATTGTTATCAAAATAACTGTAACAATTTATGAGAAAAATGTTGCCACATTACAAAATGTTTCGCAAAAAATACTTAATTCATTATTAAAAAACGTATATCATTGTACATAATATATACTTATCTTAGAGTAAAAAGGCGTTTGGGAAAATGCTCTAACAAGCGACTTGCAAAATATGTAATAATTTAATATCATCAAGCCGTTTAGTTCATCTTAATCCCCATTAAATTCGTAATAATCTGTTTATCTGGTGATAGGTATAATTAAATGATCAAAGTAACTTACCTGTAAGTGTCCTTCGATCAAAATTATATGAAGTTCACGCCTCTTCTGTGCTTGCATACTATGTAGTTATGAATTGATGGACCGAATCACACGAATTTTAATCTTCCGGGAAAAGAATAAGATTTTTACTCGTATCCCAACATATATCAGCTCCCACTGGCAACACTATATACGCCTCATGAATTTATATCCTTTAGAACTAGGAAAAAATAATTAAAATGCAAGCAAGCACTAAGGGTGCGTTATAATAAACAGCAGGGTAGCATAGCATATAATTTTGATCGAAGGACACTTACAGTTAAGTTCTTTGATCAATTAATTATATTCGACGACGCCTCCTCTGTGCTTGTATACTATGTAGATGTTTAAAGATTTGATTGCTTCATTTTAATTATTTATTGTCATGAGTTATCATTATTAAACAATTTACAACTGAGCAAATAATAAACATAACTTTATATAATTCACTAGATAATATAATTTCCCATTATGAATTATTGTTTATTGATTTTATATTATTTCAAATGCATTTACAAGCTATGTCACTAGATGTGGTTATTACATGCCACCCATATGGTTTATGTATGATATAGCTGCAGTAATATATTAATGTAGTTTGTTGTAATCCAAAGTAAAATTAGGTATTACCCGCCTATTATTTAAAAAAAAATGTTGTGCTGTTAATTATATTAAAATTTGTTTTGTCTCTTCCGTGTTGTTTTTAGACACCAAAAACAATATCTCGTCCACTATGAACTGATAAGATTTCCATTTTATAAGCACCCCCAGTAATTGGATTAGGTACTTGAAATCAGAATATGATTTTTCAGTGTTAATTTAGATTCAAAATTATTATTCTTTAGGAGAATGTATCTGATAAAATTTAAAATGTTTTATATACATTTACCCATAAGAGATAGGTAGACAAACAGATATTAATATGTCTATTAAATTTCCAAATGTTCTATATCATTGTAGTGAATTGTAATTAAATAATTGACTTTTATCCATACGAAATATTTGTGTTTCACTTCAGGTATAAAAATGCATTAAATTTATTTTTTATTTTTTTGTAATTTACAATTAAACCAAGTAATTCTAGAACTTTGCACTTTATAATTTTCTGAATCTCTTCATCTAAAATACCAATAAGGAAAAAATATCTAAGTAATTATCTACGTTAAGGTGATATGTTCTATTAATTCTGTACGGCTTAATGGAGCAGAATAAATTCCAAGATCAATACTTGAAACTTGTTAATTTTACTGTCAAATACATTTTTTTTTGTATAGACACTCGTTCTGTCTCATACAAAGATTTTATATTGCGTTTTTATTACGCTGTAAGCAATGATGTTATATACTACTTGTATATAATATCATTGGCTGTAAGTCATAAGATTTTTAATAAATTAATCAATTTAAAATTAATATACATATTAAATTGATGGAAAAAGTAGGTACGCTCGTTCTGCCTCTTATTAAGTACAAGTTATTTAAATGCAAAAATTACAATAGAATCGTCCAAAACGTCTTAGTAAGTTTTCTCATTTTGTTTATAATAAAATCCAGAAATTTCCAATTTTAAATTTTTTAATTTGAAGGCTGAATTGCAGCGCTGAACAGCTGGAGAGTAGAGTGTTATAAATACTAGGACTACAGGAGGCGCGGAGGGTGATTTCAGCACTCTGTAGCTAATGCTGGGGTCGGGTGCTGATGCCTTAAAAGGGGGTTTAAAAACCGAAGAACTTTTTTGTATTTAAATGAAATTAGTCTTTACGGATTTTATCGCGTATATTAACTTATTTTATATTCCCGCCGTTTCGAGCACTTTACAGCACCCATGGTCATGGATAAGGAGTTTGACGTCCCAATGTCATAGTTAACCACAGCTATCTCCAGATAAAAATTATTAATTTTTGTTCCGATACGCAATATAAACTTATAGTATCTTGAAGTTTTGCAGTTGTATACTTTGCTTGGGATTTCCTTTTATTACTTATAGGATCCCAAGCAGATGGTAGCATCCAGTCATCTTCTCTATTGAAATTAGGATGTTTCTTGATTCCAATAGCCTCGCAAATCATCCTTGGAAGGAATGTCCTTCGTGACAGTCGTATCGTAATCCGTGCGCGCGTACGTAAACATGGTCAAGTGTGCAAAATGTACCAAAATAGTTACAAAAAAAACCCTGGAGTGCAGTGTAGTAAATGCAACAAATGGCTACATGGTGTTTGTTCTTTACTAACTTCAGAACAGCTTAGTGCATTGTCGACTACAGAATCGGTCGATTGTAATTGCCGCAATTGTACTGCAAGAACTGCAAGCTACCCTCGATTTTTATTTTCAAAAAAATTGATGATTATGAACAAAAAATGAAAGACTAAGAAACTCGTGTTAAACTGGTAGAAAACCAATGTAAACATCTTTAAAACACAATTAAAAATTTAAACCTACAAAATGATGTTTTTGAGCAAAAAGTAAATAAAATTGAACAAGCTCATTCCCAAAACAACATCAAGATATGTAGGGTGAATGAAAAAGAGGGCGAAAGCACCATGAATATTGCGCTATGGGTTTGCCAAAACCTCAAGCAAAAATCTGAGGACATCATTAGAGCTTACAGGAAGAAAAAGCCAACTGACCGCCCGACGGGCAAAAGTACAAAGGTCTACACCACTCCGGCCACAGCGCCGATAATCGCGTCCCTGCGAGATAATGGTCGTGGCTGCTGGCTTGAAGCGGCAAAAAACACGACCCTTACTGCTCGTGACATAGGTGAAGAGTGACGAAAAGGTTTCTATACGAGAATCTCTTAGCCCTACAACTGCTGTGGAAAACAAAATCTCTCCTGAAAGACAAGCTGTTGTGTAAATTTGTGTGGTGTAAAAACGGGCTTATTTTGGAACATAAACAAAAGCGAAACAAAAAAGTCTACACAGTGCGTTGATACAGTGACATTGCAAGAATTATCAAAGAATTGCAAAATATATGAAAGGTGTTATAAACTACATTACAAAATGAACTGTTTCCATGTCCTGGCTACAATGTAAGTATTTACCTGCATCTAATTTGTCAGCTTCACCTGATTAAAAATGATAACCAATCATACAAATTCATTCGTAACGGATAAAGTACATAATTCTGGGTTTGATTTTACCTACGACATACGTCCAGAAAACAACGAACTATTAATATTTCATGTGAACATAAGATCATTAACAAAAAATCACTCTCATTTAGAGTATATTATATCCACCAGCCCAGTGATTATACACCTGATTATAATTACGGAAGCTAACATCACAGATACAATAAGACCGTTATTTGAACTAAAGGTTTGCTCAATGTATTCGGAGCTACGTAACAATAGAAGAGGAGGCGGCGTTATTATTTACGTCCATAAAAGTATTTCGTTCATACGACTACTATGTGTTGAACTTTGAGTGTATTGGTGAAGTGGAGTCTTTTGATGGCTATAAAACGTTATTATGCACCGTATAAAGGCCACAGAGTCCAAATAAGAGTTTGGTTATAAGGGAACTATCGCGACTATTATCCAGATTTCAGTGAAAATAACTTTTAATTGGTGATATGGACATAAATATCGACAACTCTAACGATTCTATTGTTCAACATTATCTTAATTCGTTGTATGAGCTGGGGTTAGAATGCTGCATTACTCAGTCTACTAGAATGAAAAAAATACAATTGGCGTATCGAAATCTTGTATAGACCATATATTCACTCGTGACGTCGACCACGGTCGTTTACACAGCCACTCAATGCTATCAGCTCTTGCAAAATGCAATAGCTGACCATTTCATAACCGGTCTTGCAATCACTAATTCTACTCGGAAAAAACAATGTGAAACCATTACTAAAATCATTAAAAAGTTAAAGAGGAGCTGAGTTCAGTTGACTGGTCCACAGTTTATGGAATAAGTGAACCAAATGAAATTGAATGTTTTATTAGAGGTATATTCAAACAATATACAAAAAATGTAAACAGAAAGTAACAATTAGTTTAAATAAACGATGTCAATGTAAATGGATAACGGATAAATTAAAATAAATGTCTAATAAAAGAAAGAACTCCTAGAAATATGGAAAATGATTTGAGTAATAAAAGAAATAGACAGATTTATAATAAATATAGAAATAAAACTAATAAATTGCCACGTCTTGACACAAAGTTGTACACAAAATTCTCTAATATTTCTATTCGTCTTGGCAAGATAAATGACAAAATGTTGTTTAAAATCATGAAACCTCAATGAAAAAAAAGCCAGGCTTAGATCAGATTAGAGCAAAGATATTAAGCTCTTATCTAAAGAAATTACACCTGTCCTTACACACTTTTGTAAGAAAAGTGCTGGTAGAGTTTCACGGCACAGTTCTATGAACGATGTCATCCGAAGGGCTCTTGTCTCTTCAAATGTTCCTCGATTTTAGAGCCTTGTGGAATATTTAGAGACGATGGCAGGAGACCCGACAGTGACATTGGTCCTGGGAGAAAGTAAAGCCCTATTGTGTGATGATACTTGCGTAGACACTTTGGCGGCCTCTCATCTCAAGGGTACCTCGTTTAGAATCGGGTGGCATCAGAGGCACTGAACTGCGTAAGTGGCGCAAATATGAGTCTCTGAGAGATGACTACATTTTTGTGCCATTTGCTGTAGAGACTATCGGTCCGTGGGGTTCACGTGCGGTGAAGTTTCTGAAGGAACTCTATCTGCGACTGGCCGTTGCTGCTGGTGATATGAGGTCTGGTTCTTTCTCTCGCCATAAGTAAAGCCATTCAGCGAGGAAACGAAGCAACGTTCTTGGCACGATACCAGGGGTAGGACTGTATGATAATTTAGTTATTAGTTTTATTTTCTTTTAATTATAGTTTTTAATATCCTATATAATAAAATATATATTATGTTCAACAAATTAAGCTTAATCAAGAGTTGTATATAAAAGTCTGTTTATCCTAATAACTTAAAAATAGGTATAATAAAACCCGTACATAAAAAAGGCAGTTATATGGATACCAATAACTACAGACCAATAACAATCCTATTTTGCATAAATAAAATTATTGAAAAATATATTGGGAACGTTGCGAACGACTTCTTGTCAAGCAATGGCATAATTCATGAAAAACAATATGGCTTTTAGAAAAATAAAAGTATCACGCAGTTGCTATCAACCTTTATCGATGAAATCAATGATCACCTTAACAGTAAAAACATGTAATCACAATTATGATAGACTTCAGCAAAGTTTATGATACGCTAAATTATGAGGTTACTTTTCACAAATATAGCACAATGGTATATGAGGGCCAATGTTGGAGTGGTTCAAAGACTATATCAAACAGAGGTAAAATGTGGTTAGCATAGCGGGGGCCCACAGCGACAGAGTTCCAATCCATCATGGAACGGCTCAAGGTTCGATTATCGGTCCGACTGAGTACTTTATATAAGTCAACGATATGTGTAATTTATTCCGGCATGCCTCTGTACCAATTTTCTGACGACACAAGAATGTAAGCAAGTTACATTAAATTAATTGATAGCGCACAATAATCTTACCACATAAATATTGAGCGTTCTTTAATGTAATAATATAAATGTATGCATGATGAAATAAATAGTTTGAAATTTAAATTAAAAAAATTAATAGCTTATTCAGTCAGTTTCTACCATCAGTCATGTGTAATGTCCCTCTGCAAGATGTAGGAGTGTACAAGCTTGATTGTGAATGTGGTATCTCTTACGTAGGAAAACTAAAGATCAACAAAAACACATAGCTGACGTGAAGAATCGACGCTCCAGTCGTCGTCCAGACGAAGTTTGCAGTCTGAGAACACGTACAGGATCGCCTCCGTCACTACATTAGTTGATAAACCATAAATCTCGCTAAAAAACCTGTTCAGTCCAAGGATGATTCGCAAGGCTATTGAAATCAAAAACATCCTAATTTCAACAGAGAAGTGGCTGGGTGCTACCATCTGCTTGGGATCCTATAATTAATAAATGAAATCCAACCCAGTACTCAATTACTGCTGCAAGATTTCAAGATATGATAAGTTCATACTGCGTAAATCGGAACAAAATTATTAATTTTAATCTGGACATTGTATTACCGTGAGCATGGGTGCTGTAAAGTGCTGGAAACGTTGGAAATACAAAATAAGTTAATATACGCGATAAAATCCGTAAAGACTAGTTTTATTTAATGTGTAATGTTCGCGCGTAAATATAAAAATATTTTTTTCTACTAAGCAAGTAGAAAAATTTTTTCTTCTAGGCAAGAGAGGTCATACCAATCCAGATAGACTTTTGGTAGAAAATGAACTCTACTAAGAGGCTTATAAAAAAATGTAGCAACACTAAGTTTCAAACAAAGAAAGACTATCGTACGAAATTGAAGTGACCAGCGAACTAACAATCCACCTGATGGTACGTGGCTAATGCAGCCTAAGGACACCCGCAACCAACTTTAAACAAAGAAGGCTACAGATGCGTTTTCACCACTGAGGAGTGAGATGGAATGCTTCTCAGCCTGTAATTATACTGGCTGGTCATACCTTCAAACTGGAACAAAGCATTGCACGAATTGCTTAGCAACAGAATTAGTTAACTATTGATTAATATTTACTTAAATAACTACCCAGACGGATTGCCAGGCAGAATAGGAGACCACCTAGACACTCCGATCGTTTACATGAAATAAGTTGGTTATGAATAAGTTTGTAGACTAATTATTATGCTGGCAGCCGCTAACTATTATCAGGTTAAATAACTTTTCGCTACTTTAGAGCTGGAAATGGCGCATAGTTTTGATTGAACAAAGATTCAGAAGTAAACCAATATATGATAGCAACAGATAAGCCGATGTATCAAGTGTGGATGAATTTCCAAAGAGAATAAATATTGGCCAAAATAAATTATCACAATCTATATTGCACTATGCTACTATTTCTTAGTAAGTGTTGGTCTGTGGCAATAATTTAACTTTTAAATAGATTATTTTATTCTAATCCCACTTTTAGCTAGTAATTGTTGTATATATGTATACTTATATGAATTTATACTTCTCACGAACGTAACTTGCGATCATCCGAAATACCTTATGTGTTTTCCTCGCCGTATAAATAATGTCTCAGTCTTTCGCTACTGAGGCCATAAGAGCTATGGAATAAATTACCCCTCTTATCAGAAACAAACTTCTGTTGCAGCCTTTAAGAAATGGTGACTGATCACTACCTTTCTTCTTCAGCAACTAACTTTCTTGTTTAAATGTTTCTGCTTATGTATGGCTCGATATTGTAAATTATTTAAATTGTTTTGTATAATATGCTCGTATGTAAGTGCCTTAAAATGTATGTATTATGTTTTATTTAAAATTATGTATGATATGTATCAGGTATATAGTATATTATTTAGGTTATTTGTAGTAATATATTTATTTCTGTATTTACACGTATGGTATGTGTGTTTTACATTTAAATTCACGTATAGATATTCTCAATGTTTTCATGTCACCTGCTTATCTTTCTCTGCTTTACTCGTGGTTGACTGGTAGAGAATGCTTAAAGGCGTTAAGTCATAATTGTACATTTTAAGTGCAATAAAGATTTTAAATAAATAAAATATTTAGCTTGCAGAATATATCTAATATCATATAGGCCATACAGCTCCCCACACTAAATGGAGTGTCCATCTGGTAAGAGAAGCAAGAAGTCCGTGGATGCAGGTGGCTCAGGGCCGTGTGCTCCGCGGAGGCCTATGTTCAACAGTGGACTTGTAATGGGCGGTAATGATGATAAAGATGGTTTTATATCTAGCAAAAGTTAATTTTTGTTGTAACGCATTAAAGACTTTATATACGTAAATAAAATAATCAGATATTATAAATTCTCGAAAATAACACATGATCCATTTTACACTTAATTAAATATAAAGAGTCATGTTCTCACATTCTCGTTACGAGATTATAAAATATATTCTGGAGGTATTCGCATTATATTCTTATTTCTTAATAATCTTATTTTGATTCCACGAAATATAAACCCAATTATGAGGAATAATAATTTTCTAAAGTTTAAGCGAATTGAACTTATTCACGAGTTAAAAACGTTAAAAATTATGTTATGTATGCTATTAATTATTTAAGTGTTTTATAATCTGTTTGTTTTTAATACGCTAGGAAAATGGTGTCCATGTATACTGTGTCGATAATTGATTGTCCTATGTTTTTTTCTTAAATTTTATATTATCTTGGAGCCCTATGATTACTCATTTCGTTAATACTTTTTCATTAAGCATATAAAATGTCAATAATCAATAAAACTATTTATTAATTATTATTAAATAGTTTTTTATTATTATTATTATACGGAGAGTCTAGGTGGTAGATCTCCTATTCTGCCTGGCAGTCCATCTGGGTAGTCACTTAACTATTTCTACTATTTCTTCTCTTTGTTTCTCTCTTTCTATTCTACTGCTTTGTTCTGATCTGAAGGTACCAGCCAGTATAAGTACAGGCTGAAAAGCGTTACATCTTAGTTCTTAGGGTGACAACGCACCTGTAGCCTCCTTTGTTTAAAGTTGGTTGCTGGTGTCCATGGGCTGTAGTAACCACTTACCATTAGGGTGGATTTTTAGTTCGCTTGTCACTTCAATTTCGTACGATAGTCTTTGTTGTGTGTTTTATTTTTAAACTTAGTGATACTACTTTTTTTTAATAAGCCTCTTGTTAGAGTTCATTTTCTACCAAAAAGTCCATCTGGGTTGGTATGACCCATTCTTGCCTATTTTAACAATAATGCTACAGTGAACTCACTCCTGTGTTGAGGGTGAAATTTGATTACAGATGTTCATGATCTACGATAGTCACTTAACATCATGTAGTCTTAGTACAAAAAAGATCTTCGGTTTTTCATCCCTTCCTTTTTTGTGCGAATTTTACGTAAATGACAACTAGCTGCGTGATGTGTGGTGGTGATGATATTTCTTCCCGTGTGCTGCGTAAGAGGAAACTATGAGAAAATCAAAATAAATCATATGTTTTCCAATAGATGACGGTATAACCATCTCATTTACGCCAGACGTAAAATACCTAGACAGGGGACGGGGAGTAGCTTTATTCGCAGTCTGGTACTGCGATCGCCAATACGTTTGCCAAACGTGGCGATTAGGGCAAATGCCCCCTACCGCGAAAGGTTTATGTCCAGAAGTGGACTTTTACAAGCTGAAGAATTGCTGATTTCATTTCATCTAATTTAATTTATTTTGGCAACACAAAGCCATCAAAAATTATAATAATTATTACTACCTAATATTAAATACATATAGATTTACTAGCTTTCTTAAAATTGCTCAAAATCTTTTTCTTCGTAATCTATTACATTCAACCTCCTTCTCCCATAAATAATTTTATAAGTACAGCTGAATTGTGGAACTCCTTGCCTCCTGCTCAATTACTTTTTCCATTGATTGTAATTGATTGTAAAGAAACTTAACGAACAGATAGAGAGCTGACACTTGATATTTTATACGAAAAATTTGCACTTAATACATAAAAATTCCCGTGACTATGTTCATTCACGCTGATCTACGAAACTGCATAACCGATTTTAATGAAATTTTGTAAATGTGTATTGCTTACTCCAATTTAACACGTAGGATAAATTTTATCCTGATAAGTGACCCTCACGGATAGGTCTTAAGATGAACATGGACAAAACAAAGATCATGTGTAATTTCCATGTCACACCAATGTCGGCATTTGTTGGGAACATTAAGCTCGAAGTTGTTCACGAGTATGTTTGCCTGGGAGTAGGTAGTCCGACTAGGTAAGTCCAACTTCGACCGAGAGGTCAATTGACGGATTCAACTCGGCTATGCAGCGTTTGGGAAATTACGACACATCTTCTCGTCAGGTATACCTCAAAACCTGAAAACCAGTGCGTGTTGCCAGTGATGACTTATGGATCTGAGACGTAGTCCTTCACTGCTGGCCGTATGAGGACGCTCAAGGTCACTCAGTGAGCTATGGAGAGCTGCTTGGGGTTTCTCTGCGTGATAAACTTAGGAATGAGGATATCCGTATAAGAACCAGAATGACCGACATAGCCCAACGGATTAGTAAGCTGAAGTGGCAATGGGCTGGCCATTAGCTCGAAGACCCGACAACCGATGGGAAAAAAAGGTTTCTCGAGTGGCAGCCTCGTACCGGTAGGCGAAGTGTAGGGCGACCCCCCAATGGAGTGACGACCTGGTAAGACATTCAGACAGTCTATGGATGCAGGTGGCTCAGGACCGTGCTTTGTAGCATAACTTGGGGGAGGCCTATGTTCAGCCGTGGACTTGTGAAAGGCTGTAATGATGATGATGATGATGAAGTGACCCTCAATAAAAAACCCTAAATTCGCTAGGACAAATGGTAGAAAGAAGTATTTATAAAATACAAAAAAATGATAATTTAAGTGGTTTTTGATAATCTTAAATCTAAATACAAGCGGAGCCGGGGCGGGTCGCAAGTTAAAAATATAAATTATGAATTTGCAATTTATCTATGTCATCATACATGGTAACATCTGTTGTTTATTGCACTCGTAAGGATAAACAAAATATCTCCAACATGTATAGGATCATTTTTAAATAATAATTTAATAAATACTATTTTGAGAACGCGAGTAATACTAATGATATTTTATACGTATAGATAATACCAGTTATGATATTGATATAAATGTACGAATAAGTATTTATGCTATATAATAAATTGTTGTGTGAAATATAAATACTCGTATATAACATTAATTTAATAAATTAACTGTGTAGTGACAGTGTAAGAATGTACCCTACTCCATATCGTCTTGTCTTGGGCGTCTTAAGACGCAAAAGAGGGAAACATATCGGAAGATGTTTAGCAGCGATGTCCTAATAGCAACAACATAATAAAAATGCCGTTGCCAACTCACCTGCTAAGCTTAGCAGCTATTTAACTACCCTTATGAGTCAATCTAAGGGGAATTTTGTTGTCAGAAATGGACTATTAAAGGCTGTAATGAATATTATAGCAATTTTCTTAGCGAAATTGTTCCTGATATTGTCCACTGTACTGTAAATATCTAGGCATCGAAAGTAATTTTGTAATTCGAGGCCAAAGTTCAAAGACATTTGGTTTAAGTAACAAGAAAGACGGAGCTTTGATTTTATAAGTCTAGCCTTTACAGTCAACGTTTAATGTACCTCTTACTATTCAGTGACCGAGCGACCCTTGCAATAATCTCAGATATCATTGTACAATTATCTCTCCTTCATAACAATAAAGCTAGTCTCGTTATTGTGGGCCGTCAAGTCTAAACAGGGGTCAGAATCTGAGAGCTCACTTTTAAATCAAAAAATCCTTCTCGATAATATAAGCTAATTCTTATCTCCTTAGGTTCGGTTACCATTGGTTTTGAAGCAAAACTTTATATTCTCATCGAGGTTTTTTCTATTCTGATTCTTTCTTAAGCACCATGTCGGCATACTCCTCTTTGAATCACATTATATCCCAGCTTAACTTGTCTATACTTACAACAAATTAATAACTTCTTAAGTGTGGTAATAAGTAATTTGAAACAACACATTAGTCGTCGAGGATTGAATTCGGGTTTCTTGCGTAATATGTAGAGGAGATGGGAAGTAATATCTGTATATGTATTATGTACAAACCTCAATAAGAAAAGGTTGAGATTTCAACAAAATAAGATTTTCCACGCGCTCGGTGGTGAAGGAAAACATCTAGAGCAATCTTGCATGTCAAATGAATAAACAGTTTCGAGGGCATGTGAAGTCCGCCAACACTCATTGCAGCAGCTCGATAGACTGATTGCTCCATACCTCTCACAGAAATGAGAGGAGCCTCCAACCAGCAGTGGGAGTTAAAAGGCCGTTCTTACTTAGTTGTCTTTACTTTACTTAATTTCATTTATTATATTATTATAAACATATTTTATTTTAAGCTCATGCAAATAATACCGCAATACTGTGCCAAGTCGTTCCATGTGATGCAGATGTAAAAGAATCCATCATCCCATCTCATTCCGGAGGTGTCGTAAGAAGTGACTATAAGAAGTGCCAGAAAATCTCATGGCTTTCGATAGATGGCAGCATAATCATTTCCTTTATGCCACATTTAAATACCCAGACAGTCGAAGCGGGCGGCGTCAAAATATGCGTGACGTGATTATGGCAAATCCTCCCTATAACCACAGAATAAATAATAGTACAAAAACAGAAGAATCACTCTCTGATGGCTACGAACTTGCGAGTTTAAACCTAGTTACAACGTCGCTAATGTTCATAATACTTCGCACGCCTCGGAAGCAACCTTCGTTAAAATAGCCTACCGATTAAATCGTTGAAAAAATTTATGTGGCGCGCGTATTAAATCCAAATGCATCTTACTTCCGCGTGCGGAGTCTATCCTTAGCCGGTTACGTTACTTTGTTAAGGCCGCTCCTACTCTAGGGTTGGTGTTGTGAGAAAACATATTGAATCGCTTTGATATTAGTAGTAGCTTAGAGTATTTATATGCATAGCTTGCTTATAAACACTCTAAAGGTAGTAGAATACATCGAGGTATTATGGAATGTATTAATAATTTGCTGATAATAAGAACATTATTGTTCAATGTGAGGAAGGTTAATATGCAACATCGAGAAAAATTAAGATTATAACAACGTAAACGTCTTTGAAACTCAGATAATTTACCTACTTACCATTTTTAACCGACTTCAAAAAGGAGGCACTCACTTTGACTGTTTTTATGTGTGTTACCTGAGAACTGTGTTCTAGGTGAATCAATTTTGATGATTTTTTATTATTTGAAAGCTGGTGCTTATAATTTATATATCCTTTATAAATTTGGTTAAGATCTGACCAGTAGTTGTCGGTTGTACAACATTTTTAAATTCATTACCTGTCTTTCTTCCTCTCTTTTAAAAACGTTACTCCACACTAGGATTTTCTCCTGTATCGGGGCAATTACATACATAGATTTCACAAGGACAAATATCCAGACCCAGAACAATTAATTGTAGGCCATATAAATAGTTGTTCCGTGCGGATTTCGTACCCGCGACCCTCAGCGCCGCAACTCATTGCTAAACCACTGCGCCACGGAGGTCATATGTCTGTTACACATTTTTGCTATTTACAAATATGCGACACGCGACGGCGTGTCGCATATTGTTAATAAAAGTGGCAATGAGAAGTGCTGCTATTTTCAATCTCTTTATTTTATCGACCAAGTGTTTAATAATATATGCTGATTGCATTAGTAGGCAATAACTAGTACTGGGAGTCTACTTACACTGAAAATGTTTAAGGTCATTGACATTATACGCGAAAAATTTCGAAAACTGCGAAGCTGTGGTCGGGTTGCAAAAAAATAATGAATCTGTACTATAAATAGTAATATCTTACCCTTCGATATTCTCAGGAATAGTAAAGAATGAAAAGTCGACATTGCTATTGTTATTTAAGCACCTGTATGCTATGCAGTACCTTTTGGCTTTTAGAGTGGCCATACTTGAATAAAAACTCAAAAATAAATATCAAAAGTGCATAAATACTTATAAGAGAAAATACATTTTTTAACATATGGCGCGCAACAACTCGAGCGCGCGTGACAACCTCACTAAATTAGCCTCTTGTAGGCGGCCGCGCAGCGTGAATTTTTCATGCCCAGAGCACGGAGTGAGACAGGCTCTATAACGGAGGAGGCACATGTACAAGCAGTCGACATTTACGAGGTATGATGATGATAAAGAAGATGAATTAAAAGCATTATATCTATACATATTAATACAATTTAAGTGTCTCTCTGTAATATTGAAGTATATATTTCTTTGCTTAGCTTATTTGCATGCTGTTACATAAGATATGAATAATCATTTTAAAAATCTGTCTGTCTGTCAATTGTAATAAAAGTTTATAACAGGTAAGGAGCAATGTCATGGAGTGATCTAGACTATAATTTATTCTAAAAACTTAAGCTTTTGTTTTGGAAATCGAAAAATTTATAAAATGAAATTGTCTTTTATGATAATCTTCAACTAAATATCGCCACATTATTAGATCCCACCAAGCGCAGCTGGGGCGGTCTTTAGTAATTAATGAGCAGTAAAACAATTTATATGTTTTATGATTGCCATTTATGTTTCTTATTTTCTTGATATTTTTTATTAATTAATTAAGTCTGGAGCTAAGTGACGATATTAAAAAACTTTAACCATTCGGGCTTCGCTTTACTGTACTAAATTTCTTTAAAAGAATTTTTTAATAATAATTTATGAAGAAAGAATATAAGTTTTATTTCTTTTTCATCAAACTTAGGTATTTACTGGAAAATTTATTAAATCAAAGGAGACAATTTCTTTTTGTATGGAGAATGGGCCCACTACAAATTTTAGGGATACTTAATGAAATGTATGTCGATTTATTCCTTATAACCTATAGATTGCAAAATTAATATTAGTTTTATCGCATCTAAAGGGAATTCAGAGAAATTAAAATATGAATATCACAATAACCTAAAAACTTAAAACTAAACGCTATTTTTTTTAATCTGGCTTACGCTCTGGGTTCTAGCCCTTCTGAACCTAAACTAAAAGTTGTTTTCAATTAGTTTTGTGAGTTAGAATAGTGTATATAGAATAGAATAGGACAGCTAAATAATTAATAGCATAAAACAAAGTTGCAGGTACATTTAACATTTATAGGTACTTTTAGACTGATGGAAAACTTTTAGTAGTTCCGGCAAAAAATAGTACACTGACCAAGAAACATGGTGTGGAGGCTATTTTTTACATGTATTGATTGATTAGTGAATATACATCACAAACACCATTACAGTAATTAAATAAATATGATTAAAGCCAAAATGAATAAAAGATAATATGTTCATTTATAATATTACCTTACATGCTATATAGTAAGAAAGATGTTTTAATCTGGTTGTAAAAGGATAAAAACACAAAGTAAAATACCACTGTATTTATTACTGTAATCATTTCAAAAGTAGTCTATTAATAGTGGAACAGACAGACAGGCGCGGTGTTAAGACTTTATTTTGATATATCTTTGTTGGTTAGTAAAGGTGCAGTGTGTAAACTTTGCTTTAAAATATATTAATTGATTAGTTATTATACCCCAAACACCATTAAAGCCAAAATGACTAGGTAATATCATGTTTATTTATGTTGATAAATATGAAGTGAGATGTTTTAAACTAGTTGTGTAAGGATTACAAAACACATGTATAATTTAATTGTATTTATTATTGTCAGTCATTATCATTCCAAAAGATTTTTCAAAATAACTTGATAATAACATGTCCATTTATGAAATTGTTAGGAATCATAAGGATATTTTATGTGATATAAGACTGTTGTCTTCAATATCCATATACTTTTTGTCTCTGCTTACGAGCAGCTCTGCAAGATTTCTGCCTACAAGACATACACATTTATTCTAAGCAACCCACCTGAAAAAATTAATGAATATTGAAACAAGCACACATGTACTTATTTATCTAATATCATTTGCAACCAGTAACACGGTTTTAGGTGCATGTGTGCGTCCAACAGTGAACTATTAAAGTGTTTAGCGAGTTTTACCTCTACAGCGATTGAGAAAATAAATAGCACGTAAGATGTTTTGAACTGGTCGTGTAAGGATAAAAAAACTCTGTATTTTCACTGTATTTGTTATTGTAAAATCATCACATTCTTAAGCAGTATTAAAAGTGACACATGCCACCAGGTGCAGTGTCAGGACATTGTTATTAATTTGTATTGATTGAATAACATGTTTACATTCCAAGCACCATTAAAACCAAAATGACTGGATAGTAACATATCGATTTTTACGATATTAACCACGAAAATAAATAGCATGTAAGGAGTTTTGAACTATTTGTGTTAGGATAAAAAGAAACACTGTATTGTCACTGCATTTTTATTGTTTATTATTGTAAAATCATCATATTCTTAAAGCAGTCTATTATAAGTATCACAGGCCGAGGTGCAGTGCCAGGACATTCTTTTAATATGTGTTCATTGATTAGCATGTTTACATCAACTGCAATTAAAGCTAAAAGTTAAATTTCGCGGTAGCAGTCTCGTACCAGTAAGCTCAGTGTGGGACGGCTACCTCTAGTTGGAGTGACGACCTGGTAAGATATTCAAAAGTCTATGGATGCAGGTGGCTCAGGACCGTGCTTTGTATAATTCCTTGGGGAGGCTTATAGGCTGTAATGATGAAGAAGTTTTAAACTAGTTGTGTACGGATACGGCTCGACCGGGGTAGGACACGCTCACGGAAAACGCTACCAGCGTAAAATAGTAACAATGCTCCTGTGTTTCGTATGGTGAGTGTGAGAACCGGAGTCCTTTACTGGAAACGAAGCACTCCATCTTAGTCCTCAGGGTGACAATGCATCTGCATTTTGATTCTTAAACGAGGATAAATGTAGATGTCTATGAGCCACAGCATCTACTTACCATCAGGTGGACCGTGCGCTCGTTTGTCACACTTATTCTATAAAAAAACAAAGGAAATTGTCAATTGAAGAGATACGAAAGGTACCAGAGCATCTATTCAACTTGCTCGGCGTTTATTTATAAATTAGGCGCTTTATTTATAATAAGGCACATAGTAGAAACAGGTCAAGTAAGCAACAATAATTACAAGTTTTATTGATTATTATTCGTCATCATTACAACAATTCGCTGCTGAACATGATCTTCCTAAATTAAATATATAATGTAAAATATTGTATAGCCCTTCCGTCAACTGCCATCGCGTTTCGTCCCGTATGGTGTCGTAAAGTCGTAACAAGGTAAAATAAAGATACCAGGAGATGAGCAGCAACATCTCCCTATAGAATACCACAAAAAGCTTTGGTTGCCACAAGCGTAGCAACTGTGGCAAAAACTACCATATAGTAATGATGCATATTTATATTACTATATAAATATGCATCATTACTACATATAAATTATTCCAATCATTGTGAGGTTCATTTAAGTGGTATTCACAAATACGAGCGCACAGTGGCACATAAAATGAGTTACCAATCAGCAATCTCTCTTTTAGGTTAGTAGTTCTTTTTAGTTTAGGTATTAAGAATCTAGATAAATGATTACATAACTTAAAAATACAGTGTCGGGAAGTAGAAGCAGCACGCTTATAACTAGCTACAGAATAAAATAGAATCATTTTTATTCAATATAGATTACAATACATAATACTAATTAAAAGTCATTTTTTATTTTTACCACTGGTTCACATAAAAACCTCTGTCCTGGGAAGAATCAGCAAGAAACCCAGCGAGACTTTTTTTTAAAAAAAGCACATTTTACAATATAATTTTTTATACAATTGTTTTGAAAACATTTAGAAACAGCATGGTAGCGATCACCTCATTCCCAGGGGTTATTATCAGTCATTTACTCTCTAGTAGTACAATAACCCTTACTGGACAATTTTGCTAGAAATAATTTAAACCTTTGACAGAAAGGTGTGCATATTATAGTAATTGTTGATGCCGCTCTGGAAATGGCAGGAGTTACAGTTACAGGCATAAGGGTGTTTGTTGGATGTTACCGATGTCTTCAATATTCATAGTTGTAATTCCATATCCCTGTTATCATTTGTGTCTCCATACAGTTGTAGAAGCTCTCGGTCGACATGATTGCAGACTCATTCTAAATGATCCACCTGAAAAGTGTTTTTTCATCAACTAACCGAACAGACTATAGTTTTACAGTGTCTTCCACCTAAATAATGATATTTATTAATATTTTATTTATTTCAATCTTTATTACTAATAAACAGTCTTAATGTCTCTTAAATTATATATAAATAGCATGTACTTGTTTCCTTCATAATACTTTTGTAGTAAACCAGATTCCATTAAGGTAAAAATAAAAATACATCAAATCAGAAAGGTAAACAAGTGAAGTAGTTATTTTAGAATTATAACATTATTTGACTAAGTACAAGTTCCTAGACGTTTACATTTACACTAATTTCATTTAAGGTAAAAATATTACTTGTGTATTAAGTACAAAGGCAGACAAATATGGGGTAAGGTAAGGAAGAAGTAGCAACTAAAAAAAAAAAAACTGTGGTTATCGAATATCTCCTATAAGGCAATCTGTGGGGAGGTCTATATTCAACAGTAGACTTTTGATAGGCTGTAAAGTTAAAAATAACCTGGTGGTGAATAGCCAAATTGTTTGTAGTGCGAGGTGTATGATACTACAAACATCAATCTGTGTGCCAAAGCGATTATGCCAACTCCTCGGGCAAGCCTATTTCAGGCAGGGGATCACTTACAGGCTGTTAAAGTAAAGTAAGTACCTGGTGTGATGGTATCCACTGCAAAATAATATCTCTTTCTGCTGAGTTCTTAAATGAGCTCTTAAAATTGAAGATCAAATGGAATACAAATCTTCTAATGGAATGAGCAGTTTCAATACTTTCTTGCAATATTCTTAGGCAGTTACAACAAACTGCATCAAGTAGATGTAACTGAAAAAATTGGAATGCAAATAAAAAATAAAAAAGTAAAAAATATTAAATTCAGAAAGAATGTACATTACCTACAATCAACAAAATAACATAAAAATAATGTTAACAAAATTCTTGCTTCCTGATGGAGTTTAAATATAATAAACATAAATAGTAGATGTATTTAATCAAATATTAACACTAATATGTATTCCCTAATAACATCCATTTATTTTATGTTATCTATATCTATAAATATTAAATTCAGAAGGAATGTGTGTACATTCCTTCTGAATTTAAACACTCCCTATTAACAACTACCAATAAAAACTGTGGTTGCCGACTCGTCTACTAAGCATGGCAACTATAGCAAGTATCCTCCTTTGAAATCTGAGGAAGGTCTATGTTCAGCAATGGGCTTTTGATAGGATGTAACAGTTGTGGATATATAATGATTTCTTATATTTACGCGAACTACATTGAATTAAACTACTTTTACGGATTATATCGCGTTTAATTAACTTATTTTATTAAGTCCCGACGTTTCGGGTGATTTACAGCACCCATGGTCACGGGGACTGAGGTGATTGACGTCCCAATGTCAAAGTTAATCCGGAGTACCTTCAGCTTTTTAATTATTAATTTTGGTCAGACCTACGCAGAATGAACTAACTATGTGTTTAAAAGTCTTGCAATGGTATGCTTGGGTTTAGTTTTAATTTTATTAATTACAGGATCCCAAGCAGGCGGTGATGCCTCCTCTCTATTGAAATTAGGATGTTTTTAATTTCAATAGCCTCACGTATCATCCTTGGCAGGAATCGATGTTCTTTCGCGAGAATCTGTGGTTTATCAAATCTAATGTAATGGCGGGGCCGTCTAGGATATGATCACAAACTGCAGACTTCCCGGAACGTTGGTGCTTCACGTCAGCTATGTGTTCTTTACGCGGGTTTTAATAGATCGTTTTGTTTGCCCTATATATGAGAGACCACATTCACAATCAAGCTTGTACACTCCTGCATCTTGTAGAGAATATTGCATGACGGATGGTAGAACTGACTAATCTTCTTCGGCGGCTTGAAGAATGTTCTTATAGAAGCTCGCTTCAAGATGTAGCCAATCTTGTCTGTGACACCTCTGACATATGGTAGTACAGCAGGCACACGCTCGACTGTGGCCGGCTTCACTCGGTCACTGTGACGTAGGCGCGGGACAAAGCTTGTTGTCGTGCAGAACCTGCTTGACGTGCTGAAGCTCGGCGGCCAGGTGTTTGCTGTCACAGATCCTCGTGCTCTCTGTAACAAAGATTTGCCCACGGTAGCCAACTGTGAAGGATGATGGTGGGATTCACCATTTAAATATCTGTTTGTATGGGTCTTTTTCTATACGGTGTGACCTCTGGTGTTGTTAGGATTTCGAATGACTAATACATCTAGGAAAGCTAAAGAATTATTTGCCTCTAACTCCATAGTAAATTGAATTTTAGAGTTTATGGAATTAAGATGTTCTAAAATGCAGTTACTTTGTCTGATGGTAAAATTGTGAAAGTATCGTCTACGTACCGCTTGTGAACCTTGGGTTACTGGTGCAGTAAGCAGGGCTTTCTCCTCAAAGTCCTCCATGAAAATATCGGCGACAATGGGAGATACCGGTGAGCCCATTGCAACACCATCTACTTGCTTGTAAAACTCTTCCTTCCACAATAGATAGCCAGATGTAAGGCAATGTCTACAGTACTGCATATTCTGCTGGCATGTTGTTTTCCTCTAGTTTCCTAGTTACAATTGAGATGCAGTCTTCAACAGGTAGGCATGTAAATGAGACTGAACATCAAACTGACCATAGTTTCATTGTTAGTAAGACATAGGTCTTTTATCTCACCAACAAAATGGTAAGAATCCTTAGTGTGTGCTCTTGTGTGTCCTCTGAGTGGTGATAGTGTTTTTGCTAAGAGTTGAGCCAATCTGTAAGTTGGCGAATCGATCTGACTCACTATTGGACGTAATGGAGCGTTCGGTTTGTGTATTTTGGTAACCCATACAACGGTGGTTTGAAGTACACGGTATTATCGAATTGACGTCTAGATTCAATTTCTCGGGTATTTCTTAATTAGATCGCTAGTTGTTTTAAGCGTATTAGTTGTAGGGTCTGTTTTGACCTTTACGTACGTACTTTCATCCGATAAAAGTTGTTGTATTTTAGAATTGTAATCCGACGTATCCATTATAACCGTAGCATTACCTTTATCTGCGCGGAGAATCGTTAAATCTGGTCTGTTGCGTAAGTTTTCAATGCATTAATTTCATCCTTCGGAAGATTTAATTTCGGCACTGAGCTTCGACGTAACAAAGACGAGACGTCTTGACGTATGGCCTCAAATCTTCCTTACCAATATTATTTTATACAGACAGTCCTCAACACTACAGATAATGTTTTCATACAGGATTTTTCATGGTGTTATTGCGAAATTCATACCTTTAGCCAAAACTTTCATTGTCGCGACGTCCAGAGATTGTTTTGACAGGTTATAGACCGCGCGTTGTTTATTACTCGCGTCTGTTCCGTTCTTACGTTGACGTTGGTGTTGGACATTTGATTTAGTTATTGGTTTTGGTATTTATCTATATGTTTATTTTGCATTCATTGTATTTAGTTGATTCCGTTTATCTAAAGTTTCCATGCAATTCTTATAATCAAATGTCGATAAAATTGTCTTTAGATCACTGGACGATTTGTCTATGGTTTTGTTTATGAAACATAGATCGGTACGTTTTGCTGAATCACCGTTATTAACAACTTTTGCTTGCCTGATTTAAGATCTTAGCGCTTCCTCGATGTCTTTTTGTAGATATCTTGACACACGTAGGAATGAGATTATGGTATCTGCATCTCTTCAAGAATTTAATGATGTTACGTATTTTGCGCTTGGTCTTGAGATCTTCTAGTCAGCGTATTTGTTGCTATTTCCAGTCCGTACTGGTTTATAATGATTTCTTATATTTACGCGAACACTACATTGAATTAAACTACTTTTACGGATTATATCGCGTTTAATTAACTTATTTTATTAATTCCCGACGTGGTTGTGGATATAGTTACTCTAACAGACACTTTTAACATAGATTTGTGTATATTTTGTGTGATTTTATTTTCTATTAATTAAATTAGATTTTACCAATAACATAACACTTCAATACTTTGACACTTTTAACATACTAATAAGAATTGTGTTTGTCATATGTTTTAGGTAATTCAACATAAATTATAGATTTTCCAAAATTCTAGGAGCAAAAGTAAACTTGTATTATACACTCACATATACTTTTAATTAAACTCGTCAGTTTTCATTTTCGAATGTCATTGGCGAATTAAATACATAATGTGGAATATTTGGCTACCCTGTATAATATAATCCAACACTTGTTGCATTGATTAGAAATTGACATATTAATTTGTTAGTATATGATGGGATATTTATTAGTATTTTACAAATTTAAAATAATTAAGTACTAAAACATGTATAGATCGTTAAGTGTCTGCGGTGTGGGTCGTTTATTTTATTTCTAAAAATCGTACCATATCTCAGTATTCAGTAAAATAAAATAAAATGTAATACATTATGAACGAAACTTAGTAGTTTTCGTTTCCGTAGTATAATATTTTGGACTAGAACTTCGAGAGTGACAAAAATAAGATATATTTCACATAAAGTTTGAAACTTTAAATCAATTGTAGGTTTTGTACAGTTGAATTCTTCGCATTCCATAAGATAAGATACTCACCTCTTGAGAAATCCACAAATATAAAAGTTGGCGCACATCTGCTCCTGTCTCGGCTAGTTATTGTCTTCGCACAGTGCGTTGAAATCCAAATATTATTTAATTGTTTTCAGTGTATGCTGATCTTCCAGATAAGTAAGTAAGTACAAAAACAGCAGCCTGACGAATGTCAATGCCGTAAAGTAATACCCGGTCGCCGGCACAGACATAGATATGATGCTATATTATGATAATGTGGCCGTCGGTTTTACACAGCACGGAAGTCAATGACAAAATAGCGTTTCGTTCCACGGTGTCTTTGAACCATGATATATGATATAAGCTAACACTTTTAGAAATAGGATAAAAATCTCAGTGGTATCCCTTTTTAGTAATAAATATATAATATACAAATAAGTACAAATAAAATATGTATATAATAAGTTATCTTGGTAAAAAAATACATTTTTCTTTTAATAGAAACTGCAAAAATGATTCATTACACGCATTTTTCCCCATGTTACATTAACCAGAACACGGAATATCAAAACCACTCATTTTTTGTAGATTTCTTGATTCCGTTTAGATATTCATAAAATGTATAGGCCATTTATTATAATAAATTGGTAACTTTTTTTTGTATGTAATACCATTAAGGGTCGTTAAAATTTCTAGTGGGCCCAAAAACGACTGACTCCTTTAATGAATATTTTAAATATTAAATATTTTTACCCAAGCTGTAGTTAAACTTAAATATGTATATAAGAATGATACGAGCTACCAACTCTAATGCCCATAAAGTATTTACAATTTATATAGTTATCTCAATATAGTGGGATACTGAATTATATAGAAGGATTGCAACCGTAGCGAGGTACGTTATTGCCAATAGATCGCCATATAGCTTATAATGTTGATATTTTTAATCTTGTACTACCTTTTGGATTTCAATTGTACTTTTACTGTCTTTATATAATATAAGTGGTATGGTATTTTTAATTATTTAATCTTATCGTTGAATTACTCACACTAATATTATAAAGGCATCAATAGCTGTATTGCGAACTACTACTGATCATTTCGCAACGCTCCTCTCGCTATCTAAGATTAAACCTAAGCATCAGGCAATAAAAACAAAAGCTTCTATTGACTTCGATAAATCTCTAAATCACATTAAACCTAAAAACATAGAAGATTTATTATTATGTGATGATCCTACGTTGGTAATCCAAAAAATAATGCATGAAATAACAGACTCCCTGACAAAACACACGATAGTAACAAATATACCTAAAAACTGTCGTATTTTGAAACCGTGGATAACACCCGGTATTTTACGATGCATAAGAAACCGTAATAAGTTACAAGAAAAAGCGCGACGTGAATCTTTTAATGATATAAACTTAGTACCTTACCGACGATATGGGAACTGTTGTAACAACCTTCTTAAAAAATTAAAAAGGAATTATGAGAGAGACTTACTAGCTAAATCAGTAAAAAATAACAAACAATTGTGGAAAAATATAAAAATATCACATATACTAATAAAACTAATAACTTGAATAAAAGTTACTTCGTATTAATGAGAACTATAATGCCTCTGCGAATTCCGTAAATAACTTCTTTGCCAATATAGGTAAGCACCTTGCTGAACAAGTAAATCCTGAAGAAAATGACATGAATACCTATCTACAAAACTTACCATCTCAGTCAAATTCCTTCGGTCTTATACACGCTAATCACGATGAAGTCAATAGTATCTTGATGAACCTTAAGTCGGCAAGTGCCCCGGGATGGGATAATATCCCAACTTTTCTAAAATACGCGAAAACTGAAATTATTCCATCGTTACTCATCTCGCGAATCTTTGCTTTGAAAAGGAATATTTCCTGCTCCCTTAAAGCAATCTATTATCACCCCTATTTACAAGGCTGGCGATAAAGACGATGTGAGCAACTACAAGCCTATATCTGTACTAATAGCGATCTCCAAAATACTCGAAAACTATTAAACTTTAGACTAACCGCGTACTTAAACAGATATGATATACTATTTACTTCTTAGTTTGGATTTAGACAAGAAACATCAACCGAAGACGCGGTTTGTGCACTAAGTTCGCTGGTAGTTAAAAAGTGGATAACCATAATAAATGTATGACAGCATTCTTCGATTTGCAAAGGCGTTTGATACTGTTTCTCTTCTATCCTTATACAAACTGGAACAGATCGGTATTAGAGGAGCCCACTTTGACTATTTAGAGACTATTGACAGATAGAAAGCAGACAGTCAAATTGGGAGGCAAAGTGAGTGCACAAACGTGTCTTTCGGTGTCCCTCAGGAAGTATTCTTGAACCCACACTTTTTAATATATTTAAATGATCTGTGTAACATGACAATCAAGAACCCTAAGACTTTCTCCTACGCAGATGACACTGCCGTTGTTTTCAATAAATTCCTGGAAGAAGGTTAAAGAGAACGCAGAAAAGGGTCTAGAGCAAATAGGAAAATAGCTGTGTTGTAATCTTCTTACACTAAACACTGCTAAAAGTAGTTATGTTTGTTTTGCATTAACATCAACACTCAACCTGACCATTTTAGGCAAAGATACATAAATGTAACACTACAACAGATAGATAAAATTGCCATTGTCCTACTATTCATAAAGTAGAAGAAGTAAAATACTTCGGTGTATTATTAGACCAAAGACTCTCTTACTACACACATCTTGAACACGTCACGCAAAGAATAAGAAAAATTACATGAATTTTCAAGAAATTGCGACATGTAGTGCCAAGAGCAGATACAAAACCAGGAGATATGAATAAAAGTTCTCTCAGGGATATTTATATATCTCTGGTACAGTCAATACTTATATACTACATAACTATATGGGGTAGAGCTGCTAAGACACGCTTCCATGAGCTCGAACGAGGCTCAGCGCAGCCTCATAAAGGTTATGTTTTTCAAAGAGCGAAGGTTCTCTACTGAGAAACTATACCAAAGTAGTCGACTCCTTTCAGTTAGGAAACTATATATATGTATATATCACAAACCATCCTCAAAAAGCATATAACTATAATATATGATCCTGTTAAGGCTACAAAAGAAGGCAGATAATAATAGATGTCCAAATCGAATACTACTTTTGCTACACACGCACGCAAGCACGCACGCACGCACACACACACACACAAATCACTTAAATCTTTTTTATATATGTACTGTGTAAAGTTTTACTAAAGTTTTAGTTTTATTGTTGAACTGCTTTAAAACTGTCAATAATAATTATAAACTTAAGGAAGAGCGGTGCCCCTGACACAGGCTCCATAGCTTAAAGGGACTCCTGTCACCATTTAGTTTAAAATTGTATTGGTTTACGAAATAAAATTTAATATTACTGTTTTGGGGTATTTATAGAGTATTCTCATCTGGTTGGGGTAAATAAATATTTTAAAGGAAATAATAAATAAACATAAATATATATTTAATATTCTAACATAAATAAATAATACATAAATAAATAAAATCCCAACCAGATGGAAGCCCTCGGCAGGAGAGACCAAACGGCCGAGGTTAGGGGAAAAGGAAAGAAACCGGCGCACGATGCGGGCAGAATCGAGGAGCACCGACTTATGCACATGAGCTCGGAGCGGTCCGTCACGGAGTCCCAGTCGCCTCAGATGACGTGAGGCTGACCGGGATTAACCCGTTCGCAGACACGACTACAGGAATAATTTCGGCCGGCAGACCACCCCACATGTCGGTCACCCGTGAGCCAGGTCCAGGTATTTTTTTATCTGCTTCGGCTTTCACGAGTTTCTCGTCATATGGAATGGTAATTTCGACCAAAATATCCTTGATTGTGCCTGGTCCATCAGCACAATATTAGGCTTATTGCAAGAATAGTCCTATCTGTGATGACGGCCTGGTCCCAGTAGAGCCTGGCGCGGTCATTTTGAGCACGGCTTCCGGCAATTACTTATAATAAGGCAGTTTCCGAACCACGAGCCCGTATTTCAGAGCGACCTCCTGGTGTAGAATCCTGGCTACTAGATTGTGCCTGTGCAAGTACTCAGAGTCAGAAAGCGCCGAACAACCAGAGATGACATGCCTAGTGACTCACCGGGATGGCGACAAGCTCGACAGATGTCGACGGTGCCATCCTGGATGTATCTCGATAGTTCTTGGTCTTAATAACCTGATCCTGTATTGCACAGACAAAACCTTCGGTTTTTCCAAAGAGTCACCAAAACGTAGCCAGCGGAGGGAGGCAACTGTATCACGAAAGGCTCATGAAGAGCCTTGTAGAACCTCCGTGGAGCTCCTTCTCCTTCCATACGGTCTCCCGGTCGGAAATGCACTGTACCGCTTGGTCTTGCCATTGCTCGTTGACTAAGGATAGAGGATTAGCCCTTATTACACGAAATAATGTCCCTGTAGAGTTGATCATCCGATTTTGCCCGGAAATTTTATTATTATAAAATTTATTATTATTTTGGGGTATTTATATAGTATTCTCATCTGGTTAGGCTGAATAAATATTTTAAAGGAAATAATAAATAAACATAAATATATATTTAATATACTAACATAAATAAATAAATAATACATAAATAAATAAAAACCCAACCAGATGGAAATCCTCGGCAGGAGACCAAACGGCCGAGGTTAGGGGAAAGGAGAGAAACCGGCGGACGATGCGGGCGGGATCGAGGAGCACCGCCTTCTGCATTTGAGCTTGAGCGGTCCGTCACGGAGTCCCAGTCGCCTCAGAGGCTGACTGGGATGACCCGAGAGGCTGACTGGGATTAACCCGTTCGCAGAGACGACTACAGGTATAATTTCGGTCGGTAGTCGACCCCACATGTCGGTCACCTCGTGAGTCAGGTCCAGATATTTAGTTCGCTTATCTGTTTCGGCTTTCACGAGGTTCTCGTCATACGGAATGGTAATGTCGAACAAAATATCCTTGACTGTGCCCGGTCCATCACAATAGCAGGCTTATTCGCAAGAATAGTCCTGTCTGTGATGATGGCCCGGTCCCTGTAGAACCTGGCGCGGTCATTTTCGAGCACGGCTTCCGGCAAGTACTTGTAATACGGCAATCTTCAGTCCACGAGACCGTATTTCAGAGCGAGCTCCTGGTGTAGAATTCTGGCTACTAAGTTGTGCCTGTGCAAGTACTCAGAGTTAGAAAGCGCCGAACAAACGGAGATGACATGCTAAGTGACTCACCGGGATAGCGCCAAGCTCGACAGATGTCGACGGTGCCATCCCTTAGGATGTATCTCCGATAGTTGTTGGTCTTAATAACCTGATCCTGTATCGCACAGACAAAACCTCGGTTTCCCCAAAGAGGTCACCAAACGTAGCCAGTGGAGGCAGCTGTGTCTACGAAAGGCACATGTAGAGCCTTGTAGAACCTCCGTGGAGCTCCTTCTCCATCCATACGGTCTTCCGGTCGGAAATGCTCTGTACTGCCGGGTCTTGCCATTGCTCGTTGGCTAAGGATAGAGGGGAAGCCCTTTATCACAAGAAATGACGTCCCTATAGAATGGATTATCCGATCTCATCAGAAAGTAATTACGGAGGCTGCACACTTCGCGATTATGCATGGTAAGCGCGCTTAAATAGCCACACCCACCATGTTTCCGCGGCAAGTACAGCCTCATAATCGACGATCTCGGGTTGTGCGGACTATTCTATCCAGGGCGTTAAGTTCAGTTTGAGTCCACCTAAGTATGCCAAAGGTATATGAGAACAGGTATGACCGAACCGTTATATGCGTGTGTCTTATTCACACCGGACAAAAGCTGTTAAGCACTTTGGTCAAGCGTGCATAAAACATATCGCAAACTGACTGCTTCACAACCGCCTCATCGATACCAATGTGCTGTGATATACCCAGGTATTGATATGTTTCAGCCTCAGAAAGGGTCCTGAGGATGATGGGCATAGATAAGTCTATGCCCTCAGAGTTAGCGACCTTACCCTTTCAACATGGAGGACCGCACACTTATCCGTCCCCAGCTCCATTCTAATAGAATTACTAAAATCACAAGTGATGTTTAGCAATTCCATAAGATGGGAGCGACTGAAGGCGAATAATTTGAGATCATATAGAAAAGGTGGGTCACTTTTGTATCTCCTTTCCGAAGCCGAAATCCTCCCGGAGTCCTCAGTAAGGTACTGAGAGGTTTCAGGAGAGGCAAAACCAGATTGGACTCAAATAATCGCCCTGGAAGATACCCTTCTTATCCTTATGTGGCTTTTCGCATCAGTCATCCGCTCACCTAGATGACAAAGGTTGCCTCCATTGCCCCATACACTGCCGGGAAGTCTCTAACTGTACAGTCAATTTTGTACAGCTCGAGGACCCTCTTTAGCCATGTATGGGGCACCGAGTCAAATGCCTTTTATAGTCTATCCAAGCGGCGGAGAAGTTCCGACGGTTGAGTTTAACCACTTTGCCAATGACCGCGTCAATGTGGGTGGTTCCTTGGTTCCACGACCACCGCCCCGACATCTATTTAGAGCGCGCGACATCACCTGATTTGAGTTCAGGTGACAAGTGATTCTCGCGCTCAAAATGGATGTCAGTGGGTAGACACGTAATGGGACGGTATTTACTCGGGTCTGTGGAATCCCGGTCTTTCGGAACAAAATGAGTGATCCCAGTAGTGAAGAGGCTCGGAAGCGACTTTTGGTCGAGAGCCTCTTGAAACTGTCAGGCGAGCTCAGCGTGACACCACGAACCCTTCAGCCAGTAGTGATGCAGTCCGTCGAGTGCCGGACTTTTCCAGTTCGGGGCCCTACGGACCGCCTCAGCTACGTCATCCGGCGTTATGATGACGGGGTCCATGGGCGTAACATTCGCACACTGACTCGCCACAACTTCCGTCCAAGGGCCCTCGCTGTGGTTTACGGGCTCTGACCACAGGCCGCGCCAGAATGCGACAGTGTCGGCCTGATTCGGTGCTGGGCCCGTTCCACGTACCATTGGCCGCTCCAATGATTTATAGAGTTCTGTCACATAACCGTTACGTCAGCGGGCGATGGGGTCGTCACTTCCTACGCCTTATTATTATTATTATTATTATTAAAAGCGAAAGTTTGTATTATATTATATATTTATTATATATATATATATATATTATATTGTATTGTTAGCTTGTTCTTCTTTCACGCAGCAACGGAGAAGCTGTGTAACATGATTTTTTTTCCATAGAGTTAGTTTATGGGCCAAAGGGTAATATAATATACTTATTTATCCCGTAATATGCTCAGCTTCTGTAAGATACATCTGGAAGGTAAAAAAAATCTGAAAGAATTTTATAAAATTAAGAAATAATGTTCTCAGGTGTAGGAATAAAAACATGCATGGGATACTTATTTTCACGAAAAAACACCGTTTCTGTGTTTTTTTAGAATATTTATTGGACTGGCAGAGAATACCAACTGGCATTAAGTCCGCCCTGTGCGCTTATTCCACTTAGGCACCCTAAAACAACAAATCCAAGGTGTGTATTCGGAAACATGTGTTCGTTTATCCACCCGGATTTAGAGAATTTCATTCTGATCTATATTCCGATTTTTAAACCAAAGTACAGAAAAACAGAATGTACATATTATTATATGATGCGTTTTCAATTTATTATTTATTTAATTATAAACTACATTTTTTAAATGTTGAAAGTAAAATAAAATCATAATATAATATTTAAATTGATATAGAATGAAATATAATAAGATAATGAAATAGATTAGATTGATCAAGGAACAATTGTCTATGCAAAAAAACATTTCTAATTATTTTTATTAAATTTCTTTGATACAACAGACAAGCTATGAGTTTTTATACTATTTTGTAATTTTGAATAATCGACTTTATACTCAACCAAATCTAAGAAATACCTATTGACGTTTCACATTAATCATTCCGCAATAACTTTGTACAAGCGTACTCACAAGATTTAAAATAACCTTTTACGTAAATTCAAGGAATTATGAAGTTATCTATATTTAATTACAACATGTATAGTTCTTTAACATTAATTCATGTTAGAATCTTTCAGAAAAAGCAAAATATAAAAAAAAATTACCAGAATCAACTTTTTTGCCTGACGTTGTTTTAATGATAATATCTATGTACCTTACCGTAGTGTTTGAATGATTAAAATTCATTGTTATGCGAATAATCGTTAAAAATATTTAAATAATCGGTAAAAATGTTTAATTAATCGAATCTTGAAATGATTAAATTTATTATTTATTTATTTAATTTTTATTTTTAGAATTGCTTAAATTATATGAATCATGAATAAAATAAGTTTATTTATTTTATAATTTCCTACTTTGTCAGTGTAAATTTGTGTATACAAAGAAATTCATATCCAAAGCCGCGCTGAAAAAAACACTACGTAATTCCAATCTCCCGCCATTTTGGGAGCTTACTGTGAGTACTTTTGTGATTTTGTGTTTGTCTTATTTTGTGACTCGGTTATAACTTTTTGGACTGATTCTATTATATTCGTTGACCTTGACAAGTTATATACATAGGAATATCATAAACAATAATGTCTCATATTATTATTTATGATATTATCTAAATAAGAATGTCCTACTGCGGCTTGGTTGCAAAAAAAGTTTAGTAGACGGTGGTTTATACAATGGTAGTCTTTGAGAACCATTTTAAAATGCATGCGTTTCCGATACAAAAATTTGATGAACGCAAAATAATTATGAAAAGACATGAAAAAGCCTTTCAAAGACTAACATTTTCAAGAGAAATGAAAAATATAACCAATTGGGACAACGTCATATTCGGTGATGAAACGATGACACTGCAGCATTTTGCTAGAAGGTACCCGTGGGAAAAGGTGATGCGGGATCCGCTGGAGGAAGATTTGTAGAAAATTGTTTATTAGCTTTCCAATCAATGAGTACAAGATAATACGATGAGGAAATGGATGCAGAATAATTATAATTAAAAATTAAAAAATTTGTACAACCGACTTCAATATAAATTATTAAGAATAACTCAAATACTATTGGTCACACCTTGATCAAATTTATATGAGACTACATGAGAAACACCAGCTTTCAAATAAAAAAAGAATCATCGAAATCGGTTCTCCCAGAAAAAATTAATGAGGAAACACACAAAAATAAAAGAAAAATAACACAGTCGAATTGAGTACAGTTTCCTTTTTGAAATCGTTTACAAATCTTTTCTACTTCTAATCATTTAGAAATCTTTTCTACCGATAAAAGAGTACTTTATAACCCTTTTACAAAATATTCCTGCAAATATCACAAGACTACCACCATACCACTGCCATAATAACGCTGTTGAATTGATTTTGGCCCAAATCAAAGGCTGGTTCTTATATGAAATGCTCTTAATGCAAACATATTATTAACTCTACTTAAACACACACGATATGAAAATATCTTATGCTTTGTAAAGAAAATGGAAGGTTTACTGAATGAAGCATGTACAAATGTATAATGTAATGTCAAAAGGTATTTCTTAGATTTGGTTGAGTATAATTACATTAGCAAGTGTGAATATAACTATACATAGTCGATAGAAAAAAATCGGAAGAGAAATAATATCTCAACTCCGTAAATCCATTCTTTCCCGGTGGATATACTTGCACTTGATTCCGAGTATCCACATCAGGATGGCTGTTTTAGCTAAATAAAATAAACGACTCTGTTTAACCCTTATTATTAATACAATAAAGATTAGAGTAATAAGAGAGTAAATAAATATATATGTAGCTTCTTTCACTTTGTTTACCTTCACCACTAAATTCGTGCTAAATCATCACTTAAAATTAGGGATAACAATTTCATTGGTGCCGCCGGGGATTGATATCAGATTACTCGTTACTCGAGTGCTTTGAAACTTTATTTACGAAATTCTAACAGCTAGCTTCTAATAGCTATTAGAAATCCTACGTAACTATGTAACGTACGCGTCGCTAATAGTAGACAAATTATGTTTTAAAAATATTATTAGTGGCGAAATTACAATATTCAATTAAATAGTGAACCCAAAATACAAAAATTTGTTAAATATTGTCCGTTTCTATGCTATTAAATTTAAATACGTTTAAATGTTGCAATCTATTGGCTTTTTGTAAAGTATTACGTGGTAGAGCCGTGCCGCAGCTATATTATGGTTGTAGCACGAATGGATCGGCTCGACCGTGGAAGGACCTCGCTCTCACAAAATACCAGCGTAAAATAGCAGCGAAATGTTGTCGTGTTTCGTATGGTGAGTGTAGAGAACGGGACCCTTTTTACAGGAAACAAGGCATTCCATCTTAGTTATCAGGGGTGATAACGCATCTGTCCTGAGAGAGATAAGGCTCAGGACCGGCTGAACGTGCTTCCCTAGGTAAGCAATTGAAACACCGTTAACTTCCTGACTCCGGGCAGCTGATGAGAACTCTCTAGATAGATAAACCCAATAACTGATTTTTATCCTGACCCGGAATTTAAATCCTGCTAAAAGTAGTTGCGCTTACGACCATTAGAGCAATGAAGCAGTCAGTAAGGTAATAATAGTATTATAATAAATGGTCTCAATGTGAACCGTGATTGATGTTATGGGTAGGTCCTAGCTCGCGCTTATTCTAGACAAGTCTTGTGGCAAGTAAAGACTACCATTCTTTCAATACACGGAGTCACTGGGCGATGGCTGCTAGCTGCGTCATACTTGTGAACAGGTGTTTCTTGAGGTATTTGATCTGCTCGGGTTTGTTATGCAATAATAAGCCCAAAATTATAATCTTTGAACATGTTGCAGTGATCAATGGGTCAGCGGTCAGTATACGTGGTAGAGCCATGCTACAGCTATATTAATAAAAAAAAGGTTTTATTCATAAAAAATAAAAAGGTTTTATTCATAAACACGGTCTTGCAAGTACATATACCAAGGTAGACTTCTTCTATTGAACGCATAATGCGCCCGTATCAGAAGTAAGCAACTCTTCCATATTATAAAATTTACTAAAGCAAGAACCGCTTGCACTAAATTTAGAGAAGGAAAAATAGTATGTGTATTGTGTGTGTATGTAGTGAATGTGTAGTGTGTGTGTAATATGTGTGGAGTGTATGTGCGTGTAATGTGTTGTGTGAAAGTTTTCATACGTTTCCCCTCTGCACAGCCCTACGCCATAACAGGTCTTGGGATCAGCGCTAAGCCACTGAGCAGAGGTGGTAGTTACATGTACAAGTACATGGAGGTTATGATGTGTGTATGTATGTAATGAGTGATTGATTTACACATAAATATCCTCATATCAAAATTCTAATTTTAATAGGTTTTCAACTTCAATAAATTCTAATGTCTTCAGCCATTCAGTGAGTTTTTGTTTACAGTTTCGATAAGTCATAGGATATATAGCTAGGATTTTATTTATTTTATTATATAAACGAGACGAGATCGTACTAGACAATTGTTTGGATTTACAAGACTTAAATAACTACATAGATTGGATTAAAGGCTATTATTTACATCAATAGTGTATTAAATCTAAGCTCTTATTTACAATCTCCTTCGTGCGCAAGCACTAAAACGTTTTAGTCCGCTGTTGTAATTACGATGAGCTGAGAGGCCGAGCAGCGAATCTAACCCGCTGTTGTTCTTACTTCAGTTATTCCGACGCGTACATGTGGGCCTGGTTGAACTTTTGTCACTTCGCCTCGAAGCCACACTCCTCTGGGCATTGTGCCATCACAAATTATAACGATGTCTCCGACTTTTAGGTTTTTATGTTGAGAATTGAAGCTGGGCCGGGGCATTAAAAGAGGTTTGTACTCTGCTGACCAGCGCGCCCAAAAATTGTCGGCTAGCGCTTGAGTGGTTTACCAGGAGCGTGAGTTCAGCTGTGTCATCTTTAAACGAGCCGAAAGGTGACATTCCGCTAGAGCGCCCAATGAGGAAGTGATTGTGTGTCAGTGTTTCTTCATCTTAGTTAGAATTCACCGGGGTCAATGGCCTCGAGTTAATCACGTATTCGGCTTCTAGCAGTAACGTATGTAGCACTTCTTCAGGGGTGAACCTTTCCTTTAGTGTGACTTTTAATGCCGTTTTTACTGATCTGATCAATCGTTCCCAGGTGCCGCCCATGTTTGGGGCCCCAGGTGGTATCTTCTTCCAGGTGATCAGTTTTTCAGATGCAAAGGTGCTAAGGCTGTGGTCGTTATTTTGCATGGCTTCGGTAATCTCCCTTTCAGCGCCCACAAAGTTGGTCCCGTTGTCACTGTATATCACGTTCGGCGTGCCGCGGCGAGCTATTATTCTTCGCAGGCTCATGATCATGGAGGAGGAGGCCGTGAGGGATGTATCCAATCTAAGTATACTGCGCGTGTGGTGAGGCATGTGTTTAATGCGCCTCACCTTTTTTCTAGCCTTCGCCCGACTGTGACCTGCATGGGCCCCAAATAGTCTACCGCGGTTGCAGTGAAGGGCGGTTCGTTTTGGGCTAGCCTTTCTATTGGTGAGTTGCCTAAAGGAATTTTTGAGGGGGTCCGATATTGGCATTGGTTACATATGTAGCGTATAACGTTGCGTAGTCCTATTATGTGGTTATATTGTGGCGTTGTCTCAGTTCGTTCATGACAGTCTGATGGTTGCCGTGATTGAAGGTTGCGTGCGTGTGATGCATCAACAGCCGAGTGAAATCTTCTTTGGCGTGTAGTACTGGCAGATTGTGTTCGTTTTTTATTCTACTGTCTAAACACAGGATGCCGTTGTGATCTTTACGGAGAGTTTGTAGAACGTTGACTTCTTGGGCGGTCGCCGCCCGCCCTCTATGGTCGCGATGTCCTCGGCGAATGAGTTATATTGACTCCTTCTAATGAGCAATCACTCTGCAAATTTTATATGGTTCGCTGAGAGTTCAATATTTGTGTTTCTTTTGAGTAGTTTGGCTTTAAGTACCTCAGCGGCAAGCAAAACGGTGGCAGCGACGCGAACTAATCGGCTGTATTTCGAAAATCGTTCTACTTTAGGTAAGTAATCATTAACGTCATGCTTATTGATAACGTGAAATTGTTTCAGTACTCTCTCTTCCCCTGAAGGGGGTGACGGCATTTCGATTCGTTTGTCCTGCGGCCACGTCGTGGGGTCGCTCCTACTAAACTCGGGTCCGGTAAACCATCTATGTTTCGAATTAAAATCGACAGGTACGCCCTTGGTTGCGTCGTCCGCGACATTACCTGAGCTGTGTACCCATCGCCAATTAGGTGGAGTGGTTAAGCTTTAGATTTTGGCCAATCGGTGTGTTACAAATGATTTGAATGTGCGCGGGTCTGATTTAATCAAAGCTAATACAGTTTTAGAGTCTGACCAATAATGACATTTTAATATTTTACAATCCGACTCGCGCTTGACCGATACGGCTAAATTACTGTCTAACACTGCGGCTTGAAGTTCTAAACGGGTAATCGATATTGGTTTTAACGGAGCTACTTTGACCTTACCCGCTGACAATCGCAACGTTTTAGGTATCACGTGTGTGGTTCCATATAAGGCCTAATTTTCTCTCTGTATCACTTTTACCTAGCGTGGTCGTATCGCTGCTGCGCGTATCAGCGACGTCACTTATGACTTCGGGCACGTTTGACGCCCACCCGCGTAACTCGAAATATGCGTTTAAATGTACTTTATGCATGGAATTTATCATTGACTTTGCCTCGCTTTCGGAGTTGGACGCGCCTAAGTGGTCGTCCATATATAGAAGTTACGTACTGTAGCCTTCGCGACCTCGGGATATTGTTGACTGTGATTTTCTGCGTTTTTATTTTTTACGTAAATGGCCGTACATCGTGATGATGCCGCCCCGAATATTAACGATGTCATTCGATACTCTCTATCCTCGCCCCTCCATAAAAATCGTAGGCTATCACGGTCATCTGGAATAATTTTTACTTGTAAAAACATTTCTTTTATGTCGGCTACTACTGCAATTCGACCTTCTCTAACTTTTTTTTTAGGATACGGTGACAAAGCACCCTATCCTAAAAAATAAAAAATAACACAGTCCACCTCCAGACATCTACATCTATCCTCAATAAAGAATCAAAATGCAGATGCGTTATCACCTGGGAGGACTAAGATGAAATGCCTCTTTTCCAGTAAAAAGGGTCTCCGGTTCTCTACACTCACCATACGAAACACAGCAGTGTTAAGCTGCTATTTTACGCTGGTATTCTGTGAGAGCGTGGTCCTTCCCCGGTCGGCCGACCATTCGTGCTACAACTATACTACTAATATAGCTGCAGCATGGCTCTACCACGTATAAATATATACTCTAATTATTACGCCGAATAACGACTGTAGTAAGTCGGGGCCTGCTAATAACGCGTCGTTTAGGCTTTTCCCCCCACATTTGGCCGCTGCATCGAATACTAACAGTATTTTACCCTTCTGAGGGTGTACGACTGCAAAATGAGGTAGGTACCAGCTGCGTGGCGACGTGGCTGATGTGTCTATTTTTTCAGCATAGCCTGCTTTTATAAGGTTTTTTACCTGCTTACTGTATTCGGTTTTAAGATTTTTATTTTTTTCTAATTTATTTTCTAAGCTATATAGACGACTGAGGGCTTGTTTTTTATTATTTGGCATTTCCTCAGTGTCCGTCCGCCAGAGTAAGCCCGCTTCGTAGCTATTGCTATTGTCTGTCTTTTTACAAGTCCTATCTAGGATGGTTAGGGCGCGCTGATCTGGGTCGGACGTCGGTCGGCGTGGTTCTATTCCTAACGATTCTATACTAAAAAAAATTCTAATAAGCTCTAGCGCGGGGTCGTCGGCTTGCGTAGGCCGTACGTGATTAATTATCGGGACGATATTACTCTTTGATTTTTATTTTACTGGTTGATTTTTATTACCGACGCGCCATTGTCTAGACGTTATCAAGTGCCAATTGTCTTGGTCTATCAATATGGTCGGTTTGCCCTGCTCGTAGCATAATTCCTCTTCTATTTCAGCTAGGTGGCTGCACTGTCGCACTAAATCCTATTGTGGGGATATGTTTAAATTCTCTATTGTGCTTGTGCTTATAGTTTCTAAATTTCTGTTATGTAAACCGCGAATAGATAATTTTACTTAACATGATTTTGAGTCGTTTATTTTGTTTCCCCCTACCCCTTCTAGCGTCAAGAGCCGGCCGCGCCCCCTAGGTATGATACTATCTGCCACGCCCCGTTCAACAAGCGTCATAGTTGAGCCTTCATCTAATAAGGCATATGTGGCAGTTGTTCCTATAGGAACGCTTATTTCGACCGGTACTATTTTTAGGTAGGTGTTAGACGCGTGTACGTGATTTATCGAGCTTACGTTACCGTGGTTCATTAGAGATTTATTGTCGCTACCGTGTAGCATCTCCACATCGTGCGTATTTACACTTGTTACCTAAACATCGAAAGCATAACTTGTTGCGTTTAGCCGCGTCCCATCTTTCGCTCACGGTTAATTTAGTAAAGTCCGCGCACTCCACGGTGCTATGATTATTTGCGCACATGGTGCATATTTTATTTGATTCTACCGGTAACTCGACTATGGGTCGTGGTGGGCGTGGTTTCGATGTCTGATTTTTTTAAATAATTTATTTATAGATGCTACAGTTTTACGCGGCTAGTTGTTAGCGGTTTCCGACTGATCGCACGAGCTGTCGCTGCTCTCGTCACGGTGCCGTATGTGACGTTGATCTCAGTCGCGGACGTGTTTTTTTTTTTGCGACAAAAGCGAGGACTACCCTCCGGAAGCGGTGGAGGGAGGTGGTGAATGCTCATAACATACCACGCAGCCGGCTGCGTGGTTATGTGGGACTCACTTTGAAGAAGTGCCCCACTAATTACTACACGCGTCTTTATTCTAACTCTATCTATAAGTGATAGCAGCTCTCAATCAATTTCCCAAATTGACGACTTAGGTGAAAAGTTGATTTCTGTAGACACCGATTTAAATCGTAGCTGCCCCTAAAATAACTATTTAGCTATGGATGATTTCGAGGAAATGAAATTAAAACTGCAAAATTTGGAAACTAAGCTCGAAAGTGCTGACCTGGAAGTGGAAAGATTGTTATCAGAAAATCATTCATTAAGAGAAGAAATATCAAAAAGAGATGCCAAAATAAACCAATTATCTCGTATCTGTCGCTCAACCATAAAAAAGAAAGTCGTAAGTCCCTCCCAGAACAATACCTGTGAAAATAATGCAAAAAGTATACGACTAATATATTATTTAGTACTTCCAAAGTAAATGCCCCATCTACGATAACAAATATACCATTGGGTCACAACCCCAGTGAGGCAAAAGAAAGCAAGCGGCAAAAGAATATTAGCAATATGAACAAGTCGCCAATATGCGACATAACAAGCCAACAAGAGAACAAATTAAATAACTCTAAAATAACTCAGCAGAACAAGAAGAAGATTTGTATGCTTAGTACTAACAAGTTTACTAAAACAAGATCCATTGCGTAACGATTTTGGCATGGAAATTTAGATATCTGCCATTATCTTCTAACTGGATACGGAATAAAACTTCTTATGATGGGACTAAAAACCAAATTTATTGATTATACAATGGAAAACTACTGCATATTACTAATAGGCGATCAAGATTTCAAATCCACTACAAATTACTTTGAATTAATAACATACATTCGACAAACATTATCAGAAATTACACATACCAACATCATCTTGTGTCTGCCTACCTTTAGATACTTAAAATTCGGAAATTTATTTAACTGGCGAGTAGAAGTTTTTAATAACTTACTACATCTAAATTTAATGACACATGAGTATGCATACCTAATTGATTCCAACCTGAATCTAGAATATGATTATACGATGTTTAAAAAACACACAGGTATCGTAAATAACTATGGAATGCAAACCATATTTAAAGACATTGATGCACTTATGTGTGAAAATGAAGATTATGGCCATAAGAAAACATTAGAATCAGTGACAGAATTTCGAAGTGATCAAAGTGAACCAGGACCTGCCTCGCCAACTCTAAAAAATATGTTTTTTCGATAATAAAATAAGGATTATTTATCAAAACATACAAAGTTTTAATAACAAACGACATTTATTGGAAGCTTGGACAGATTAAGATAAAAATTTGCTATCGCTATTTGTCTATCTGAAACCTGGATCAACGCTGCGAAACTTGACCTACTCAAAGTACAAGGTGGCACCCTGGCATCCTATTTCAGTCGATCTAATTCAGGAGGAGGAGGTGTTTGTATACTAGTGAAAGATGAAATAGATTATATTGAACGAAACGATTTAAACGCTATGTCTATAGAACCTATAATTGAAATATGCGGCATAGAAATACCAGTTTTAAATTTATTAGTAATAAATGTATACTGGCCAAACAGCAAAAAAATGCCTGATACTTTTTACAGTGTATTAGAAAAGCTCTTACAAAGAATACAGCAAAAAATTCTAAAAAAAAACGTTATAATAGGTGGAGATTTAACGTAGATGTGCTAAAAAGTAAATCAACTATAAGACTTTTAGATTTAATGCGTAGTTATAATTTCATTCAAGATGTTCAAGAACCAACTAGGGTAACAGAGACTACAGCTTCATGCTTAGATTTAACATTCACAAATTTTGATGTCGAACAAGTCGTAATTAATGTTGTAGTGTTGAGTCCCTCTGACCACAAAGGAGTTATAGTTAATATACCTACAAAAGAACGAAACATACTCGTACGTAATACGTGGATTCTAGAAAAAAGATTCTTTAGTGAAAAAAATATCCAACATTTCAAATCTAAATTAAGAGAAGTAGACTTTAGCAAAATAATTACCATTGATAAAAATATTAATGAAAATTATAACTCATTTTGTAATAAAATTTATCAAATACTTAACAAAACTATACCAAAAATTCGCATAAAAATTAGAAGCACACAGAAAAAGCCACGGCTTACAAATGGAATTAAAACATCGTGCAAAAATAAAAGACTTAAAAAACTATTATCTCAAACAAAAAATCCAGCACTAAACATGTATTATAAAAATTACTCAAAAATACTTAAAAAAACTATAAATATTTCAAAAAAGAACCATAATATTAAAAGAACAAAGAATTCAGACAATGTCATAAAATCAATGTGGAATGTTGTAAGGAGGATGAGTCGCTCGCGTCCGTAGACTTCGACCACTAACCCTAGGCCACCCTACACGTGTCCCCGGTGGTGCTAAACAAGCGACAAAGCCGAAAGTACAGAATTGGCTCCTCGCCGTGGTAACGGCGTAAAAATACCTACTTTTTCGCACCATGAGGCACAAATTAAAAGAAATGGCCCCGAGTTCCCGGCGCCCCTTTAATGGGGCAGGGGTGCGAAGAATCTCCTGGAGGAAAACCGGCGACGAGGTTCGCCACCCGTCACGTTCTGTCTCCTGGAGGGGCGAAAAGTGGATTGCGGAAGCCCGTCTGGCTACGCTGAATGTATGTGGAGCAATGAATGATAAGATGGATGAAGTATGCGATATGATGTATGATAGAGAAATAGATGTGTTATGTGTAAATGAAACGAAACGGAAGGGAAAGGATGCCACCACACATGGCATGTATACCGCGTACTGGTCTGGGGTAGACGAGACCGAGCGGGCATGCCAGGGAGTCGGTATCATCCTTTCAGAAAGAATGGGTCAGTGTGTGAAAGAGTATGAATGTGTAAGCCCGAGACTGCTATGGATTCGAATGAAAGTGGGCTTAAAAAGTTGTTTATTCTAGGAGTTTACGCCCCAGACATGTCTAAGCCAAATTATATTCGAGAGCAGTTTTGGGAGATGGTAAGGATGGTGCCAATGAAATGTAGGGGAAATGGAAATATTGTTATATTAGGAGATTTTAATGGAAGGGTTGGCGTGAAGAGGTTTGGTTATGAAAGGATATTGGGAACGTTTGGTGATGAAAGTATAAATGAGAATGGTGAAAGCCTCCTCACCTTATGTGTGGAAAAGAATCTTTTTGTGACGAACACTTTCTTTCGTCATAAGAAGATTCACATGTATACATGGGAAAGAGGTGATGATAGAAGCATGATAGATTTCATAATTGTGGATGAAAGAGCGAGCAGCGCAGTTGTAGATACAAGGGTTTACAGGGTCCAACGTAGGGACGGATCATTACTTGATCTTATGCCGAATTAATGGTCTATTCAGACGTTGGCGGCATCGGACATCTGTGTCTACCACTGCGTTACAACGTATAAGAACAGAGAGTACAAATGTAGACTGAGAGAAAATATAAGTGGTATGGATGAATTGTGTATGAATGATTTAGACTTGGAGACTGTGTGGTATAATATCAAGAAAGGTTTGGTGGATGCAGCTACCGAAGTATGTGGTGTAAGTAAGAGAACGAAGAAAAGAAAAATAACACTTTATGGTGGGATGATGAGGTACGGGTGGAAGTAGAAGCAAAAAAGAGAGCATGGCTAGATTTACTAGCAACCAAGGCTAGTTATTCTAGCGGTATGAATGATGATATTGAAAGAAAAACTTTGTTTAGACATCTAAATAAGAGAGTAAAAAAGTAGTTGAAAGGAAAAGCAAGAAAGAACGGATAAGAATGATAGAAGAATATCGAATAACTTCCAGGCAAATATTAAAATGTTCTGGAAACTCGTAAGAACTGCCAGGGGACATTCAAAACAGCCTAGAATGAATGCTATACGAGACCAGAATGGCTGTATTCTGAATGATGAAGTGTCGAGTTTAAGGAGATGGAAAGAATACTTTGTAAGCGTGTTTATGAGTGATGAGACGTTTGAATTAAATGAAATAGAAATTCCGAAAGAAGAGGAAAGAGATAGAGAGATAAGTATAGATGAAATAATGAAAGCAATGAAAAGTATGAAAGCAGGTAAGGCAGCCGGATATGATAGAGTATCACTCGAAATGCTAAGGGCTGGAGAGGAAGTGGTGGCAGACCTGCTGTACACTTTGTTTAATTTGTGTTGGGAACTTAAGCGGGTACCGGAGACTGGTGCAAAGCCGTGATAGTCCCACTATAAAGGAAAAGGATCGCAGCAGGACTGTAAAACTACCGTGGTCGAATCAGTCTTCTTAGCATTGTGGGAAAACTGTATGCTAAGGTACTAATTGAAAGAGTTATGAAAGATACTGATGGAAAAATTTGGGATGTGCAAGCGGGATTTAGAAAGGAATAGGATGTACGGATCAGGTCTTTTCCATGCATGATCGCGGAGAAGTTTTGGCCAAAACCAAAAGGTTTTTGTGCGTTCGTGGACTTGGAAAAGGCTTATGATAGAGTGGACAGAATGTATTATGGCAAACACTGAACTCATTTGGGTTGAGAGCTGGGTTGATACAGGCATTGAAGACTCTGTATAGGGACCCAGTGCTTGTGTCAGGATCAACGGGCCTACTCGGACTGGTTTGGCATCCATAAAGGGTCTGACAGGGCTGTGTGGCTTCCCGTGGCTGTTCAACCTATTTATGGACAGTTGTTTGGAAAATCTGAAAGTTGAAGAATGCGGGTTAAGAATGGGTGAGTTAACCGTCAAATGCCTTTTGTACGCCGATGATCAAGTCACACTCGCGTCGTCGGCGGCCGAGTTGCAAATGATGGTTACATTAATGAACATTTCATTAGAAGAAAGGGGAATGAAAGTGAACGCAAGTAAGACGAAAGTTATGGTCTTTGAAAGAAGAAACTAAAACATATGTGAAATAAGAATAGAAGGGGAATTGGTCGAGCAAGTAGATGAGTTTGTGTATTTGGGATGTGTATTTAGCAGGGATGGTAGGTATGATAAGGATATAGAACAACGAGTGAACGCAGGAAATAAAGTAAATGGGGCTCTACACTCTGTTGTGGAAAGTCAGAATGTGTCCAAAAAGGCACGTATGGCAATTCACAATGCTGTGTTAGTCCCTACTTTAATGTATGGTAGTGAAAGTTGGGTGTGGCAGAAGAAGCACGAGAGTAGAATAAATGCTGTAGAAATGCGGTCATTAAGGAGTATGTTATAAATGACAGAGTGAGAAATTGTGTGATAAGAGAAGAGTGTGGTTTGCAAGATGATGTTGTGACCAGGATTAAGAAAGGAATGCTTCGGTGGTTTGGTCATGTAGAAAGAATGAATGAGGAAAGAGTGACAAAGCAAATTTATGTGGCAGAGGTGAACGGCAGAGTCGGGAAGGGACGCCCTAGACGAAGGTTTATCGACCAAATTGGCGATATACTGAAAATGGGCCAAATTAAGAGTACCCACTGTCACTAAATCAATACACAAGGTAGTGTTCTCGGTTGTTTGTTATTTTTCATTTATACAGGGTATTTTTGAAACGCTCCCGAAAACGAAGACAGACGACAGTACTAACTATATCTTAGATGATGGGTGAAATATAAAATCGATCCTGATGAAAAAAAAATCATCTTTTCACAACGTTTTATTAGCTTTATTCACGCTCCATCGTGTTATTATAAATCATCGTGTTAAATAAAACGTTAATTTCATTAAAATAAAACATGAAAATACTTAAACATAAAAGCAGCAGTGGAATTACTGAATTACAATCAGCTGACTAGGGTCAATGTACGCGCGAACGCCGAATTCGCGCGGCCCGTAACTAGCGATGGTACCACAATACATAATAATTTACAACACTTGTCTAAATACCTAACTTATCTACTTAACCTACTATTTTGCCACTGTGCTTGTCTCCACGTAGCCACTTTAATTCAAATTCACAGGTTAAATAAACCAAATAACTGGTTCGATTCCCGCTAATGAAAAAATACTTAAATGAAAAGTTAACAAGGTTAGAGTTATGCGTTTTTATTCATCGTGTAGGTATGTTTATTATTCTGATGTATTCAGTTATGTACCTATTCAGATCAGTTCAGTACCAAGTTATTTAAAAAATAGGTATGAAACAGCTACCGCTCTAAATCCTCCGTGGTCTTATGAGATGCGGCTCAAATTGTGCTCCATTCATTTCGAGGCAGATGTGGGCTCAGTGTTGCGTCTCCTCATGCAGGCAGGGCATTATCGTGTGGTCTTCGACACAGTCCGCACGTAGTTTGTCGAAAACATCCACGATCCTTTGGCGCATTTCGTCAGCACTATCACACTCGATTAAAACCCTTTCTTTCACATACCCCACAGAAAGAAGTCTAACGGGGTCAGATCTGGTGAGCGAGGTGGCCAAGCGTGTGGTCCTAGTCTGCCAATCCAGCGATCATCAAATAATTCGGTAAGGCGCTCACGGACGAACCCCACGACATGTGGAGGTGCACCATCATGCTGGAACCATGTACGGCGATATTCATCCAACGATAGGTCGTCTAAAATGTCATGTTCACAATCTGTTCATTTATAAAGTTTAGGTATCCCTGTCCGTTAAGTCGCTGTGGCAGAAACACTGGTCCCAGTATGCGATCCTTAAATAAACCTGCCCATACGTTAACCGACCATCGGGTTTGGTGCCCGGTTTGTCGAACTGCGTACGGGTTAACCTCTGAATACACGTGTGTTTCTTCAGTTCCATGCCGTTTCTGGTAAATGTCGACTCGTCCGTCCAGATAACGTGCTCAATGGAACCAGGCACACGTTGTTGTTGGTCTAATAACCAACGGCAGAAAACTCGTCGGCGGTCGTGATCGCTGGGAACTAAGCTTGCACTTTGTGCACTTTGTATGGCCGCATTCGGTTACGCTTTAACTTTGTGAACTGAACAGTATGACACATTTGTTCCATCCGACGTCTTAACAATTTAGCGATACTTCGTGTACCTAGGTTCGGATACCGGCGAACGACATCTAAAATGCGCTCCTCGGGTGAACAGTCATTTGACTTCCACCTCCTGCCGCTACTGGAGCAATGGGCCGATTTTCCAACACTCGCTGAAATGCTGCTGTTATCAGACGAGAGTCAGCTGGGTGTCGAGCGGTCGGGAATTTCTCTCGGTAAATTCGTAATGCACGCGAAGCATTCCGCGAGCTTCTCCAAGGCACATTAACATGTTGCCGTATTCACGAGCACTATAAACGTACGCGTTAGGCATTATTAAAACAAAAAGAAACACAAAACGTAACAACAAGAATAACACGTAATAACAAGTAGGTAATACCAAGTAATAACAATAAGAATTTAATAAAAAAACAATTGAACTGTCGCTTGCGCATGCGTGTCCAAAGTCAACACGGAACTGTCTCAAAAGTTAAATCAATAATTAATCCCGCCAAAACTAAAGCCTACACTTTGAACATTCCCACAGACCATCAAATGTTATGACATTGCCAACTTTTATTTTATAAGTTTAGTTTCCATAAGATCCTACGACTACTCTTTCATATGGAATTTAGAAGTTATAGTTGTAATTTTTTAATACAATTAGACAATCAATTGTACCCTGACGAAACAAGCAGTTCGTTACTACAAAAATGATATTGAAATTAATAAACGTACTTACTTGGGTTTGGTTATCTTTGATTTTGTACAAGAAAATAGAAATAAAATGGTATTGAATAATTTAATAGTTAAAATCAATTGCAATTATGATCGACAGGTAATTAATCTAAAAATAATTATTTTACTTTACTTTTATTGACTTTCCGTTTTAATCCATCCAATACTTTGATTTGAAAAGAGGTACGTCAAAACTATTAAAATTACTTGCAAGTTTTATTGTAATTGCCGCCTCTAATTCTTATGTCGCTTGCAAACAAATCTTAGTAGGTAAATTTGGGGAATTTCCATATGTTGGCGCTGACGCGAGGTGACACACAGTCAGCCTGGCGGCGGCAGCGCGGTACGAAGGGGCGCGACGGGGAATGCTCGCCAGTATTACTGTGCGCGCACGCTATTGGTTCCTCATTCTTCCCGCGCTTTGAAAAGCGATGTTTCCCAATGTACAGTCACACACACAGCTTTCTTTGCACGACGCGCGACGATGGTTTTAAAAAGGAAGGAAAGAAAATTATTTATATCTATTGTTTTATGACTGAACTAGTGAACGAAAAGGTAAATAGAAGGTGAATGGGGAAAATTGTGCAGTAAAGTTAAATGTATTGAGGAAGAATACCGAAAAATTACCATGTGGTCAACCTGATGACGGAAACATTTATCATTCGCATTGATGATGATGATTCTGATGAGTGATGATGAAGTAGCATCCAGTAACACCAATACACCATCGACATTTGGCTTCCATGTTCCATGTTCCAATGGTATAATGGACAGCGTGTCACCCTTAGCTTAAGTTTTCTTGTTACAAACTACTTTATTTTACGATAGAAATAAAAATAATGCTCAACAAACATTATCCATTTTGAATTTCAACCTCTTCCAAAGTTCTAAGTAGCTAGTAAAGTACCTATTATGATTATACAATAAAACCATTAATTACTATTATAATATTATAAAACAACAGCCTAGTACCATGTAGTACTTTAGAACGCGACTGTACCCATGCGCAGACACACCCCTCCACTATCGCTCAGCGTTCTTTTACGTGACGTTGAGTTTGGCTTCGACGCGGATATTGACCCTAGTCAGCTGATTTTATGGTTTATTTATTTTAAATTCCATTGCTGCTTTAATGTTTAAGTATTTTCATGTTTTATTTTAATGAAATTAACGTTTTATTTAACACGATGATTTATACTAACACGGTGGAGCGTGAATAAAGCTAATAAAACGTTGTGAAAAGATGATTTTTTTCATCAGGATCGATTTTATATTTCACCCATCATCTAAGATATCTTCGTTTTCGGGAGCGTTTCAAAAATACCCTGTATAAATGATTTGCCAAAAATAATCAAAGCTCCCTGTACCTTGTTCGCCGATGATCTTTCTGTAGTCATCCCATTCGATAATAATAATAATAACAATCTTAACAATTGTCTAGATAGTGTACTAATAGAAATCTCTAAATGGTTAATAAATCACAATCTCATATTAAATAACACAAAAACTAAAATAATGCAATTTAAGCCGTATCAAAAATACCCCCTATCTATAAATTATTTTTACAACGATACTTAATTAGAATGTGTTGATTCATATACGTTATTAGGTATAAACATAGAATCGGGTATAAATGGGAAAGAACACATAAAGAAAGTATCATCTAAACTTTCCCGTTTCTCGTGTGCTCTATACGAACTTAAAAAAGTCACAGATTCAAAAACGGCCACGTGTGCATGCTATGCTTATGCCCATGCATGGCTCAAGTATGGCATTATACTGTGGGCAAACACCACAGACGTAAATAAATTATTTATTCTACAAAAAAAAATGTATCCGCATGATTACAAATATAGATAACACTGACAGCTGTAAACCTTACTTCATTTCGTTAAAAATATTAAACACTTACATCTATATATATACTAGAAGTATGCACATTTGTTAAAAAGAATATGCACCTTTTTTCAATATACTCCCGGCCTCATTTTTTACGTCCTAATAATAAATTAGCTATCCTATTACAAAATTACAAACAGTCAAATCAGGACCCTATGGTATGTGTGTAAAAATTTATAATAAAATCCCTAAATGTTTACAAAAAGAAGAATCATTAAATAAATTTCAAAGGGAGCTTAAAAAATATTTAATTGAAAAATGTTTCTATTCGTTGTCAGAGTTTTTCGGTGAAAAATAATAATTGTTTAATTGAATATATACATATATATTATACGTTTTTATTAACATTGTATTAAAAATTATTGCAAATGTTTATTAAACCTAAAAGTAATGTTTAGCTTAAGTAAATAAAATAAGTAATTCTTCTTTCTAAATCAATTAAATTAAATTGATATATAATGTTGCTAAGCCCTATCAGGGCTCATGTTTGGCTCTATTATATCCAACATAAGAAATATTTATGTAACCACATGAACGCAATAAAATGTTTGAGTTTGAGTTTGAAAAAAAAAACTTTGCGGTCGTCTCGTGCTGTCTCGTATTCAAACATCGCGCCGCACTGGTCTGCCATAACGTTTATAAATCTAGATAGCAATTCTAGCTCTGGCGCTTCGGTGCGTTTTGATTTAAATTTGTACCACTTATATTTTAAGATAATACTAAGCTTCTCTACAATTCGGCTTACTATCTCAGGCGAGTAGAGATATTGCGGCTGATCGAGTAATTTTATTGCCGCTACTGTATTATACACTTTGCTAGCGAAACTACCTATGTTGCGCCCGTCTTCCGTCATGCGGGGCATGCGTTTTATATTTTCTAACTCGGAAAGTATTAGTAATTCCGGTTTTCCGTAACGGCTTTCTAACGTATCTATTACTTCATATGGGTCTAATACTGTGAATAATAATGCTCTAACTGTTTCGCGAGCCGTGCCTCTTAACCCCTTTCGTCCTTTCGTAACCTGGCTACATTTTGTACGTCAGTAAACATGCTTGCCATGTCGTTGAAGACCGATTTGAAAGTCATCCACTCTGCAATCGCCCCGTCGAAATGAGGTAGTTTGTGAATGTATTTCGGTGCCGCATAGTCCGATTTGTTTCAATTTACCGCTTAAACAATCGCGTTGGCCAGCATCGCCATGTCGCTATTATTGTTATGTGTATACGTCACGTCTTTATCATTACGCGATTTGTTATTGTTCGTGTTAGGTGGCCGTGCGTCTGGCCCCGAGATTCGCGCTTTATCTATTGCCGGCTTATCGTTTACATACTGCTCCGAAATCCAACCTTCAACACGCAACTTTTCTACTCTGGACGGCAGTTCCGCGTCGTTGGAGTTTTCCAGCTCTATTCTGGCTATTTTCAAACGACTTAAGGCAGCTGCGGCTGCCGCCCTAGCCTGTGCTAATGTGGAATTATGTAACTCTAATTTGGCTTTTAAAATAGATAATCGACTGCTTGCCCTGTCCTCAGGGACATTTACTACTGTGCCCGGCGTACTCCTATCCTGCGTATTTAACTCATCGACTTGCGCGGACCTATCTTCGATTACTGCTCCCTTCATGCAATCGCTACTACGCGTGCCACTATCACCGTTCGTATGCTCTGTGCCGGTGCCCTTACTCCACGTATTTGTTTCTGCTGAACTCGTTTGCCCCGACGTCGGTGTGGCGTCTGTGATAGGCGTGGAACGTAATACGTATGTTTTCTATTGCTCACGAGGGTCCTTAATCCTACCAAATACTTAAAATTAACACTTTGTTCACTTTATTATTTCACTTGAACTTGAAATTTCTACCCTACCTACCTAACGGTCTGGCCGGACTCCTACCGCGGTGATGCCGGACCAGGGAAGGAAACTAATGAGGGAAGGAAGGTATACATACCTCCCGGTAGAGGGCGCGGGCGCTCACGGGTGCATCAAAGTGTGTTGGGAATATTCCACACTTATCGTTGCATGCCAACCTGTGGCATGCAACGATAAGTGTAATAAACATAACGCACCTTGCCGGCGGGGTCTGATATTACCTGAAAGTACGTTCTTGATGGCCGTTTAATACCGCAAGGTGGCCACGTTCTTGTGATGATTGCTTCCAAGTAATTAGCAGTGGTTAAGTATAACCAACAGCCAACACTCGCGAGTTCTTGTTTCTTTCTTGCTTTCTTGATTATTGCTTTCTTGACGTGGAGAACTGGAAACTTCTTGACTGCAGGCTTGTGTAGGCGTACATGAGACGCACATCCTTCGTTCGACCAATGGGCGGGATAGGAGGGGAGGAGTGCGGGGTGTGTGTTGTGTGTAATTCTGTGTTCAAGTAGCGTTTATGTTTATAAACATACATTTATCACATAGTTTATAAACATACAACAATTCTTTATATGCATACAGTAATACTTTATAGACATACAAAAATTCTTTATAGACATACAAGAATTATTTATAGGCATACTAGAAGCCTTTAATTAAGCAACAATAAAAACATTAATAAACTTATGTACTAGACAATTGTTTGGATTTACAATACTAAAACTTAAATAACTACATAGATCGGATTAAAGGCTATTATTTACATCAATAATGTCTTAAATCTAAGCTGTTATATACAGTAACTCTACATGATTACTTTTTTTGTCTTCTGGACAGAAATGATTATATCTCTTAGTGATTGACTGATGCTGTAATAATTTTAGCCACAAATAAATAGTAAAAAGTAATGTACACAATTATATTTTTAACATGAAAATAATAAATATTGCTTTTTAACTATGAAAATCCTGTTTCGTATATTTTGTATAGTTCCTCGCATACAAGGAATACACAAAGGCATTTTGGGATTAGCTGCATTGTTAACGAAAATGAGGACTGGCGAATCAGATGTTCGGTTGTCTACATTATTAGATGTACTGCGTAGCACATTAGAACGAATAATGAACAAATACAGGGAAATCCTGGTTCAAGATTTGTACCTATGCACCTGGGTATTACTCACATATCGAGAGAAAGTCTAATGCATCATTACCTTACAATACCAAATGGTATATACAATGAAAACTATACAAACGCTATAATTATTTGCGATGGGACATACATAAATATAAATAAAAGTTCCAATTACTCCTTTCAAAAAGATACGTATTCATTACACAAATATAAAAATGTATTAAAGCCATTTTTATTTGTGGCATGTGATGGTTACATTTTAGATTGTTACGGTCCATACAAGGCTACCACATCCGACGCTGACATAATGATTTCCCTTTTTGATTACGAAAACTCTCCTCTGAGATTATATTTTCAAGATAATGATGTGTTTATATCGGATAGGGGTTTCCGAGATTCTATAAGAATGCTATAAGGTTGTAATTATCGGCTACATATGCCTGATTCTCTATCAGAAGGCGAACACCAATTAACAACACAGCAGGGCAACCGGAGCCGATGTGTAACAATATGCCGCTGGGTAGTTGAGGCAGTAAATGGACATTTCAAAAGAGATTTTAAGCTCCTGAGGCATGACTATTTTAAAAAATCAGTGCCAAATATGATGCAGAACTTTCAGATAGCGGCCAGTTTACTTAACCGATTTGGTGTTCGTCTTCGTGATAGAGATGTTTTTAATGAAATAGTCACAATAATTAGAGATAATTAATTTTGAAAATAATTTAGCCCTATTGGTTGAGAAACTAAATATGAATAGAAGGTCTACTGTTTTCAGAGTATTACAGCTGACCGAGATAATTTATTTATGTTTCCTAGATTAAGTTATAGTGAATTAAAACTATTTGCTCTAGGTACTTACCAGATAAGGCAAGCCAGATCGTATTACGGGGAACATATTCGATTTCATGGATCATATAGAATAGAAATATGTAGGGATACAAAACTACATATTTCTATTCTATTGAAAAAAAATTCTCAGTATAATCTCAGAGGAAGTGGTTATAAAACATTAATAAGAGGATACATTAAGTCCAGGCACATTTCAAGAAAACAATATTATGTCTATATTTTACTAGAAAATAATGTGTCTGACAGTCGAATGTTGTTGTAATTGTTTGGTCGGCCGACGAACCATTGGATGTTGCGCTCACGTTATGACGTTAGTGTGATACCTTTGATGGGCTAGGTATCAAGAAAATATCTCTGCTCCAGCAGAATTTCTGCATGACGTAGTTGTAAGAGATTTAGATGAAAATTATGATAATTAATAAACTATTCCACTTTAACATAGTGTTTTATTTGTTTTTCCAATTTTGTTCATCAGGTATGTATGTAAGTATGTACCGTAGGCCAATGAAATGTGTTTGGTTGATAAGTGATCACTTTTGACAATACAAGAACTAATTCAGACTTTTTAGAGATGTAGTAACTATCTATCGTTTTTTTACTAAAAATGTAGTTAGTAAGTATTTATGTGTGCTGGAAAAACAGCAGATAGTGCTCGACACTTAATTTATAGTGAAAATCATCGAGAGTAAGCAGTGATTTAGGGGCAGTTGGTTTCAAGAAATTCACAAAGTAAAAAAGACGTTTTAGACCATAGCTAGGTAAGTATTCCTATCTAAACTTCGAGCGTTAATAATAAGTTCTAGCAAATTTATTCCTTTATTAGCTATTTTGTAACGGAAAATCCTAACCTAAAAAGTAACATTAATATTTTTTGGGCTTCGTAGAGTTTAAATCAAAAATGACTATATGACATTATTTTCTAAATTTACAGGTAGTTTTTCTACTATACCTTATAACTATACATAAACTTTTACTATGAGGTTTTTAAATGTATGAAAAGTCGGCATGATTGTTTGCGCATTTTGTTACGGTACTTAAGCTTTTTTCAGAGAAGTCGAATTAAATCATGCGAAAACCAAATGGGATATATTTTAGATTTTTGTTTTGACTTAGGCAAATGTTTTTGAAGGGCCATACAAATATAGTTGTAAATATAGAGATCATATCATAAATTACGGAGCAGTTTTCTAAACTCCTGCATTGAGATCCATAATATTTTTTCGTAGTCCGCTTTGTTGAAACAAAAATGAATATTATTGTTTTGGGGTAGTGAAATTACAATAGAAGATTTAAGTCTCAAGTGTAGTCAAATGTAATAGTATTTTTAGCATATTTACAAGAAAACTTATGCTAAGAATACTTTCGTGGTATGTTAAGCAATGTTAAGTGGACTTCTATGATTTTTAAATTCCTTTCTTTATAAAAATACTAGCTGAACCCGGCAGACGTTGTCCTGCCAGTTAATAGCATAGGTTGTGTTTAGCAACATTTTTTATTTTAGTGCATGCAATTTTATTTATTAATTGTTGCGATTAATTGAAAGAAAAAGCAAATAAAATCAAAAATTATAAATTTTGTTTGTTTCTAATTTCTTTTCAATATTTTTTCACTTTTTTTAGTTTATAAATATAAACCTTCTCCATTTAAAAATACATATCGACGGTTAAAAGGTAATAGGGCATAAGCGACATTTTGGTCTAAAATGAGCCTTGAATGCCATCCTACTTAAAATTTTCCACTTTTTCGAATGCGCTTACTCCCATGGCTCTACAATGACTTTTTTGTTGCTTATGCCCAAGTAAAAAACTGCGTTTACGAAGTGTCATTTTGGTATAACCGACCGAGTTTTAGGTCTTTTTTACCCTTAAGGCGCTTTTACCCCTGTAAAAATAGCATCACTTTTGGCTTAAAGTCGGTTATGTATTTTTACTTCTCACTGGTGTAGAGATTCTGGACGCTTACGGCTCTTTACCATTAGCACCTGTTTTGAAAGTTGGAACTAATGCCTCTTTACCTTTGTCGTCAAAAATATTAAGCGTCGGTTATACCTTATTACCATTTACAAGTTTACCATTCAGTTGTCGCTTATACGCAATTACTAAAATCTAATTTAATATTGAACAGTCGGTTATACCTTACTACTATTTACAAGTTTACCATACAGTTGTCGCTAATACGCAATTACTATAATCAAATTTGATATTGAAATGTCGGTTATACCCTACTACCATTTACTATTTTAATACAACTCTGTCGTTTACACCGTATTACTTTACAGTGATCATTTCTTAATTGGTGCTTACGCCAATTTGTGTCACTTTGTTACAATCGAGTAGCTATTTAGCGAGTCGCTTATTCCAAAATCAGTCGGTCGCGTGCAGTGACGGCGAGAGCCTGCGCGCTTGCGCATTAAACTTTTGCAAAAAGTGCGCCAAAGCACATGAGTAAAGAAGCCAAAGTTCCTGTTAACGGTATGTTATTTATTTTTCTAACCTGTGGTATTGAATTAGGTACTTGTGATTGATTACATACTAAGTAGGTACCTATAACTGATATTTATTATTTTGAATGTATTGTTTTAGGTTAAAATGGAAAGAAAAGGTCGAAAAATCCTCACGAGCTCCACGCCCGACGCTGCGTCTGCCGTCCTCACGAGCCCTGCTACAGATACTGCGTCTGCCGTCCTCACGAGCCCTGCTACAGATGCTGCGTCTGCCGTCCTCACGAGCCCTGCTACAGATGCTGCGTCTGTCATCCTTACGAGGCCTGTTACAGATGCTGCATCTGCCACCCTCACAGGCTCCGCGCCCAACTCTGTGTCTGCCATCCTCACGAGCCCTGCTACAGATGCTGCACCTGCCGCCCTCACAGACTCCGCGCCCAACGCCGTGTCTGCCATCCTCATGACCCCTACTACAGATGCTGCGTCTGCCATCCTCACGAGCTCTACGCCCGACGCTGCGTCTGCCGTCCACACGAGCCCTGCTACAGATGCTGCATCTGCCACCCTAACGAGCTCCGCGCCCGACGCTGCGTCTGCCGTCCTCACAAGCCCTGCTACAGATGCTGCGTCTGCTATCCTCACGAAATCCGCGCCGGACGCTACGTCTGCTGCATGCTGGAACTCCACACCGCCAGTCACAGAAACAAATCTCTCAGGAATATCGCTTCGAAATGTTCCCAGCACATCTTTTGCGACTGAACTCAACAATAATGTTTCACCTACAATGGAATTATCCAACGAAATATCAAGTATTCCAAACTCCGAGCCAATCTTCGTTCGATCTTATGTTTCCCAACCACCGTTGGAAGTTTTTCCAGGTACATCTTCGGGAACCGACGCTAATAACACTAAATCGTCCTCATTTAGAATCACCCGTCCAGCAAAGAAACAATCTTATTTAGATTATATGTCAGACGACGAGATAGCCTTGTTAAATTCCTTTGGCGATGCAGGAAGCTCAGATGAGTGGGAGCCGGAAAGAAACGGAAAGAAAAGGAAGCAAATGCCTATTAACGTCGAAGAAGAAATTGTAGGTAACAAAGCGGCGAAAAAGATTCCTAAAAATAAGAGAAAACAGGCTACTCAAAAACGGTTATCTGGTCAGAGTTACATTAAAACAAACGGAGAAGTTGTTCAAGAAAAAAAAGTCCAACCAAACCCTTGCGCGGGTAAGAAATGTGGAAACAACTGCGGAGATATAACGGAAGAAAGAAGGATAAGCATTTTCAAGCATTTTTGGAGCCTTTCAGAACAGAGAAGAAAGGATTGGATCATCAGCTTAACCCAGAAAACTAATATCAAAAGAAAGAGAAATAAGGATTCAGAAAAACGCACCTCAACGTACAAGTACAAAATTACGGATGGTGAAGCTCATCGACAAATATGTCTGCAATTCTTGTGCAAAACGATCGATGTATCACACAAATATATTTATTATACGGTTTCGACTGCCGATGAGTTTGGTAGTGCCAAAGAATCTGAAAGGGGTAAAAGTGTACCTCCCAACAAAACTAGCAACGATGAAATTACAGCGGTAGAAAACTATATAAAATGTTTACCGGCAGTTCCTTCTCATTATTGTAGGAAGGATAGTACTCGAACATACCTTCCGGCAGAATACAAAAACTTAGCCAATTTATATAGAAAGTATAAAGAATATCGTAGCTTTCAAGGACTGACGTATGTTTCGGAGAGCATTTTCCGAAAAGTTTTCAATGAAAACTTTAATATAGCATTCCATATCCCGAAAAAAGACAAATGCCTGAAATGTTGTCAGTACGAAAATAAAACTAATCCTACACCAGAACAACGACGAGCTCATGAAGAACACCTTATTGAGAAAGACCACACATACAATCGCTACAAGATGCACAAAACTATTCATTTAAAAGACTCAGCATCCATTTGCATAAGTTTTGACTTACAAAAAGTCTTGAACACACCGTATGGTGATAGCATGTTATTATTTTATACACGCAAGCTGGCCGTTTACAATGCAGCTGACAATGCACGGTGCTTAGTTGTAAGTAAAAATAAATATTTATTAAAGATAATTTTATTATTGTTGCCTTGAAGGCTATTATTGTGTGGTCAAATATTGTAAGTACGTAGTGCTATGTTGTACTAAGTTTTAGAAATCCTTTATTTTTGGAAGTACATTATATTATTTCATTAAGTTACGACTTCTTTTTTTTGTTACTATGCAGATACTAGGTACATCGTGAAAACTACTTTTTCTTTTATAATTGTTAATAAATAGTAAAAAACGTATTTTTGTTTTCATTTAATCACACCAAGAATTAGGTCAGAGCATACCTACATTACTATTATATAATTATTATATAATAGTAATGTAGGTTATTAATCTAGTACGAACGATGATGATGATGGGTAACACTAACACCCTTTAAATGTATGTAGTTACTTAAGTCTTATTTTAAAGGAGAATCATGTTGTTTGTGAATGTATTATTTTTAACACGTGACGTTTAATTCACATTACCATTTGCCCGTATAATGCCGTATGTTGGATGTTCTCGTTTTCCTCTTGGTATAAAAATCTTGATGTGTGGAAGTACCACGTTACCTTTTTTTTCAACCCACTTACAGTGTCGCTAATGTCTAACATCCTCACGATGTTTTTGCTAGGCACTGTTTCTTGTGCTCTATTACCTTTTTGCATAATGATGTAAATCGTCACGTATCCTTCTTTACCAAATTAAGCTATTCTATAGTCATGTGATTTATGCCCTATTACCTCTTGGTATACGGATATCACATGTAGCTAAGTCTTCTAAACTCTTCGTTTTTTTCGGTGTAGATGTAACTTATGCCGAATTACCTCATATGGAAAATAGGATCAATTGATCTAAGCGACATAAAACCAGATAAAACAACGTTAAATCAAATAAATAAAAAAGCCAATTAATGCTTTTATTTTTGTTGATTTTAGAGCTGTTTCTATTTTTACGTTATGACAATAAATAAAAAAGTTATGTCCATTTTCTGCAATTTCAAACTTTAAACTGCTCTCTGAACAATTAGGTTTTGTTGCTTATACCCTATTACCTTTTAACCGTCGATATATATTATACCAATTTTCATGGTGATCGATCAAATAGATTTTGAGTTAAACGATTCATATCTACAAACATCCTCTTTTATATGTATAAATTGGACAACAACAATTTATCTAATAGATAATGAACTCAGACACCAAACATTTCATTTCCTTTTCTTTGTCTTTCCACTAAGTGAAAGACTGCAGGAAATTAAAACCAGAGAACGATGATTATAAAGTGAAGTTCAATCCGCACCTTTTAATGCGATAACACTGTTGAGCACAAGTCTTATATAAATTTACTTGTTTTATTATCAACTATCATAATTTTATAGGAAGAAAAAAAAAAGCAGTTTTTAATATGGTGCCTCGAATAGATGTATTTTAATTTATATGTACTCCAGTCCGAATTACATTCAAGGCGGCTAGTCTCAAGGTAGACTAGATATCTGCGTAGTATCATATAGAAGTGATGCACAAATGCAAGTCAACTCCATATTTTCTCACTCGCATAGTCCGATAGGGCGACAATTTGACCCAACTGGAGAGAAATCAAGCGCGATACCAACGGCCTTACGAGCTTTCCAATTCACGGGGTTCACCCCACACCGCCAACTTCCTGACAAACTGATAATTTCATTTTGTTCATTTATTTTAAGGTATAAAAGACGGTAAAATGGAAATGGACGGTTCAAATGAAAACTAACTAATAAATAAGTACATGTGTCCATCCTATATAAATGAAGATGGGTTTGCACTTAATAACAATATTCGCAAGTATAAATTACCACATGCAAATGGTAGTATAAAATTACAGAAAACTACGTTAATAGCGAACAGTGAAAATATGTGTATTTGTGTTAATAGTTATATTACAATCATCAGATAAAAGTTATCCATCAAATAAATTATAACCTGGCTGAATATAAAAGTGAGAAAATTGCATGTTTCCGTTAATGTTAAAGCCTATCAAAAGTTTACTGCTGAAGACAGGCCTCCCCCATAGGCTGCCTAATATTTGTCATAGTTGCACCACTTGTCAGACGGGTTGGCGAACGGAGTTTTTTATTTTTAGTTGTTATTAGGAAGACACTGCTGTCCATCTCCTGTTTCATTTCTCCCTGTCATCTCTTAAGATACGCACGGGATGATAAGAGTAGTAAATTCTCTTGCGCCACCACTACAAGGCTATAGCATTAGTCGTTAATTCCTAAAATATGATTGCAAGCAAATCACTTGCAAAAGGCACTCTTTCCCTTCCTTACTAAATTGTTGATTCCATTTGAATAAAATATTAATATTGTTAAAACCGGTTATATAGTAGTAATTGTATTAAATCATTTAAATTTATCAACGAATTGTAACTAACTTAACTTAAGGCTATAAGAAGCTTGAATGACATTGACGAAACGACGATCGCGGAGATTTTAGGCGACTTCAATACCGTCTAGCGACTACATTCTGTATTACCAGTATTACTTAACTACTATTTATTCTGTGGTATTACTTAGAAAAGTGCAAAGATTAATAGACTGCAGAGGTGACAAGTATATAAGCGATATACTGCCTATTATGCTTGCACACCACTGAGAGTTATGTCGCGATTAAGCATCTTCAATTACATTGCACGGTGTTGGTCCGTAGCTTCGTCCAGTAGGCATCACGAGCTATCAAGTGTTTAAGTTTTAAGTACGTAAGAGTTTTTATTATATTTGTTGATTTTATATTTATTTGTGTCGCATTAGTAGCTCTGGGTCTAAGCGCTCGCTGTAAATTTCGCCCGGGTTTGATCCCTGGCAGCACCAATGACATTTTCAATTGCAATTTTATATGCTGATTTAGCAAGTGCTCGGCGGTGAAGGAAAACATCCTGAGGAAATTTGAATATCTGAGGAATAAGAAAAAAAATCGACATGTGAAGTTTGCCAATCGGCATTGGGGCAGCGCGGAGAACATTTCCTTGCCCTAAAATCCTCTCAGAAATAAGAAAGGCCTGTGCCCAGCAGTAGGACGTATATAGGCTATCATTTTACTTTACTTTTGTATCGTATACATATGCAATATTATATTATATTATATTCGTTTCACATACAGAAGGGTACGTAATGCTGAGAAAAATATCATGTGGAGGCCACGACAACGTAAAACATCTTTGTTCCTAGATAAAATGTTCTATTTATAGTCAGTCATTTCATACGCCTCATTTTCTATAGAGCTTAAAATGTTTCAGATAGGGCAAAATAAAAAATAATACGAAATATTATGAGAATTATTTATTAACAATATATACATTTATAGGTATTTATAATAAAAATAATGAACAAGCTGCAAGGTTCAACTGATAGTGTTTCTTGTAAACACAATTGTAAAATTGTTGTTCTCATTTTAATCAATGGTGAATTGACGAAACATAGTTAAGATAACTTTATATAAAATATATTTAAATTGGCACATGGCGTATTTGGCTTTCTACTTACAACTCGGGCGAAATTTGAAAAGAAAGATTTTGTCTGTTCTTAATCCTCTTATGTACAATATTTTTCACAGAAGTATTGTTTACAACTGGCGTGGTTTCCAAAAGCATAATTAAGTATCAGCTGTCTATCGTCAATCAGGTCCTGAACTTTTTTGACATTTATTTTTGTTTCTTTTTGTTATATCTTGTAACCTTTCTAAAACTGGCGCAAACTCATTAATTTATTATTTGTTATATTTTTCTGTAACGATTTGGGTTTGTTGGATAAGTTTGTAATTTTCATTTTAATTTTATTACAAAATTTTCGCAATAAATTATAACGTTTTCTACAATGATTCTCTTCTCTTAGTTTCGGCGTGACTATAGGATGTTATATAGGTACAGAGTTACCGTCCGTTACAAAGCGACCATAAATCAATATATGAAGCTATAGACAAACAGATCTACATTTTGTGATTTTATTATTTTAGATTTTTTGAATTTTGATTGATATTTTAAACCTGGTAAATTTTTTTTCCATACCAAATTTTTAAACAGTGGTAGAGCCACGCACGCGGTAGCTTTGCTGTCGCACGGATGGGCCAGCTCAAACAGGGTGGTACCACGACCTCACAGAATACCAGCGTGAAGTAGAGGTTTACCTCTGCGTTTCTCTAAAGTGCAGGTGGCCGGAGGCTAATCCCCCATCAACATGGTAGCGGAATTAAATGTAATGAGACTACCCCAGGAGGTAACAGCACCCTGGAGAATCCTCGCTGAGCATGCACGACCAAGCGACTCCACTCCTGAGCGTGCCCCGGGCTGGAGTTTGCATATACGTCAGAGGACATTTGTTTTCGACGCCACGGCAGACTTGAACGTACGGACTTGTCCATCCTGTAGCTGCGCGTGGACAGCGACGAACATCCCCGCGTCTACGGGTGCCTCTACAGGTCCCATAGGGTAATGCCGAAACAGACCGACCATCTAACACGTCCAAATGGCTACAGATTCCTTGCTGCAGCAGATCCCATCCGCAGAAATCGTGATCTTTGGCGATTTTAACGCCCACCACGCCGAATGGCTCGGTTCACGTTTGACCGATCATGCGGGAGATCTGTTTATGACTTTGCCTTGGCATATGGTCTGACACAGCTGGTTACTTCGCCTACGCGGATTCTAGATGGAGGATCATGCACCTTCTCTGTTGGACGTTCTGCTGACCTCTCAACCGGACGGATATCAGGTTTCCGTCAACGCCCTCTAGGCTCGTCGGACTATTGTCTTGTCCGGGTGTAGCGGCATTCACTCTAACGTCGCGGTTGCATTCTGCAGGCTGCCGCTGTGTTTGGCACTATAGGTCAGTCGATTGGGATAGGAAGGAATTGGGGGCGGAAATTTAGTCCAGTTCAATCCCCGGACGACACAAGTTTGCGCGTTTACCGCTAAAAATAAGCCCTTTATCGTATTCCCTCAGTTTCAAGGCACTCCCCTTGCTGCCTCAGCTAGCATCGGAATCCTCGGCGTCGACATATCGAATAGCGTGCAGTTTTGTGGTTAATTGGAAGGGAAGGCCAAATTGGCCTCTAAAAAGCTTGGCGTGCTCAGCAGAGCGAGACAGTATTTCATGCCGGCACATCGCTTGCAACTTTACAAAGCGCAAATTCGGCCTCACATGGAATACTGTTCTCATCTCTGGGCCGAGGCACCCCAGTGCCACCTCCTTCCACTTGACAGCGCAGAGCTGTTCGAATCGTCGACTACTGAGTCCTTTCCGATCGGCTCAATTCACTGGCGCTGCGTAGGGATGTTGCATGCTTTTTGTAATGTTGAAGGTTTTTAATAAATAGGAGACGTGTTGTTGCTACTAGAACTTTAATTATACTCATCACTAAACCTAAGAGTACATGTATTTCTTACACTGCTAGTAGGTAGAGACACATACACTACATCTCCCCGATACTTAAAAAAGAAATGTTCTCCATTTACTTTTTTTACATTTTAGTTTCTTGATACATATGATAAAAGATTGATTTATATATCATATGAACCTGAATCTTATTATATAATAATAATAAGTTTAAAATAAAATACAATGTTACTTAGGCATTAAATTTATATAATTTCTAAATTGAGTAAAATAAAGTAGTTAAACAAAATATTAAATTAATTTTATATAAAAAAGAGATTATAACCTCATGATCATGACCAGGTTATACATATTATTAAGTCTAATTTTAATGCGATTTTATTTCGTTTACATTTTTATTTTGTACGTCATTAACCTGTCGTATTTTTGGTAATAACCAACGTTACAACAACATGTTAACATGAACTTATCACATAATATCATACCATATAATACGATAAATTAATATTTTTTTAATATTTATTTTCTCTCGAGATTTATTATTTCAACTATAGTTCCTCTTTTAATGTATAAGTACATACTTCTCTTTTTTTTTTTTTTTTTTTAATCCCCAGTTCTATATTTTCACGGGTTCACGGCCGTGTCTTTATTTTTATATTTATTTATTTTTATATAAGGAGCGCTAGGATCACTCCCCACATTTTAAAAATTTTCTTTAATTCTTGGTCTACCCTTTTATTATTATCATTATTTTATAATTATTTATTAGCTTTTCACACTATATAACCTTCACAATCAAGTATATAGGTGGGCGACAATAATAATGCGTTTTGCATTTAACTTGACATTATATGTACTTTTATCCCTTCCGAAACCTTGATGTCTACGAAAGTTCTCATTGACTTTTAGCATTTCCATAATACTCGGTTGCGCACCCGACTATCACTGAAATAGCTAATTATCTTCCAGATCTTGTGCTTTACCTATTAACATTCTAAAATTTTTCATTGCTGAAATAAGTTAATTTTACAATTTATTTCAATTTACTCTAACAATGTGTATAAAACAGTCACTGAATTTATTTTTATCGGTCAAATCTCTGAATAAATTATACAATCCTTGCCATTCAACACAAAACTATAAGTTTCTTAACCCGTCTTATTACATTACCGAATGCATAAAAGAAAAAACTTGCCAAGGAATTGTTACAAGTGTTTGAAATAGGCTATATGATCTACCTAGATGATTATTTAATATTAAAATATTCGAATCAAAATGCAAAACGGATCTAAATTTTCTTAAAAGATCTCGACCGATGATAACATTCGCCATAATTGGTAACGAATTAAAAACATAAAACTTGTGGTCAATAATTAGATCGCTTGTGTTCTTACAGCGCGAGCGATTCATGTTTATTATGAATGCCGTTTCCATATACGCTTCTGGAATCTTTTGCTGTATGAGATTCAGTATTAAGTTTAACAAAACAATCTGTTATTAAAACTATTTGAAAATATTTTTAATACAATGATTCAAGATACTATTTTTTTTTTTTACACTTTGTATTATTATAAATAACTGTGTAAACGTCTACTTAATGTACCGATATACTTTATTTGAGTATAATATAATATGATATTTTATTTATAAGTGAAATGTTTGCTTAAAACTTTATTTTATTTGAAGTTTTCCACTAATGAATATGTTAAGTTGGTGATTAACGATACATAAACTCAATCCGCATTTAATCGCATCCGAATAACCTTAAAAATTAATCGGTTATTAGGTTTTCAAATTCTCAGCTGATTAGGCTTTTTTTATGTGGATATGCTAACCTCCGATAATTTTCCTTACCTATTTCACAACTTTTACCCATGTATTATTTCTTTCAACAGTTTTATTTATAATTGCGTCTTCTGTAACTTAGCCATATATTTTTTTCACGTCTTTTACAATTTATATCATATAAGTAGTCTCTTATATCATTTAGGTACATCATTTGCTGTCAGAGAAAGAGGCTCACAATGAATTAATTAATTGTATACTTAATAGGAGTTTCAAAATCGTTTTGAACGAAGTTATTATTTTCATAATCCACATAAGTAAGTTAGATATTCAAACTGTTATCTTATGATTTAAAAGTTTAATCAATATTAAACCAAAATAAATTATTGCATTTCATATTAAGATACAGAACAAAGAAGTCAAAGCAACGTAATCATTTTCAGTAACAATAACATAATCACATAACAAGAGACAGATCAAAATACAAATTGCAATTCCCAGCCGCGTAAGCATTTGTGACACTTTTGTTTTAAATTCCAAAGTACGTTTATGGAACGTTTGCGATTACATCGTATGACATAGGCACCTAATTTCAACAAAACTTACAAAATGTTTTATTATGAATATACTTAACATGTATCTAAAATTATAGTATTAAACACTTTTTATTTATGTAGTTAAGATCATTACATTGCATTGTTATACTACTTTTACATACATTATCAAGTATTTATTATAGGTATATGTAATTTGTCATTAATAGTCGAAACGCATTATTACCCTTCTTAAGATTTCATGACTTCTAAGTGTAGTATGTTTATCTTATTTGAAACATAAATAAAAATAGGCTATTACACAAATATAAGTTTGTATAGCAAAATATATGTTGTATTTGTTGTTATAAGTATTTTAAGTATATATAATAACATAATTTTTGGAATAAAAGAAAAAAAAAACTATTACACTATGAAACTTATAATAATAGCGATCCGATACTGTTTCGACGTGATTTTAATAAGCAATATATAAACCAAATTTAGTTCAAAATTTTACAAATTTTACATAAACAAATAATTTTATGTTTTCTTTGTTTACTAATAAAGAAATTTAGGGTAGAGTTATTGAAATTATGAAACAATTATGTAAATTGATATAAAATATATCTTAGCGAAAATGTATATTTATTAGATTTTTTTTTTTTACGTGTGGTTGTTTTTAGATTTGGGCGGGGATCCCCTTATTACCTCATTTTAATTGTTACTCTCTTTTCCTTTGATTTCAATTGTCAGGCCTTTTTTCATAATTGTTGTACGTACTTTATTTTTAAATTATTTATGACCTTAGCTAGCTTTATTAATTTGATATCGGGAATCGAGGTTTTAATTCACTTTATTTATATTTAACTTCATGATATATATCACGCGGGTACTTTATACATGGGCCCCCATTTACTTGGGTATTATATTACATTTTCATTACATTACTTTCATTTTATTGGTACATAAACTTTTTATACTATATCAAGGTTATAGTACCTTGGGTTGTGCACTTGAGATTCTACGTTTAAGTCATTTTAAAGGACTCCAACAATTGTCACTGAGGAAAACTAAGTTCACGCTATGATCCAATGAAGGATGTGACCTCTATGTACCATTATCAAGGGTAACAAATTTAAGACTTCTCTGGTCCCCAACAGTACTAATATGAGTAAACTCGTTCACATCACTTGTACTGAAGGTATTGTTCCCTAGTACCCGTTACTTCCGATTTTATCATCCAATCATGGAAACATACCCTGCTCGAGGACTATATGCTTACCAGTGATGGACGTTCCCGTATCTTTCCATTATTTATTTATCAAGGTCATCTTTTCTTTTATCTTTTATTCTCTAAGTAAATCTTTATTTCCTTCTTTATCTTTATAGTACCTGTCGTTATCTACTTGACTGTATCGGTAACTTTTATATACTTTCATGCTCCATTTCCATATACAGTACTAACACATAATTCTCGCTCATAATGGATTCATACCAGGAGTTTAAGCATCGTCAAATATTTGGGTGATCAGTCCAATATTGACGAAACTTAGCAATTCAATCATTCGTATTCACACTTTTGAACATTCCTTCACTCATTCCTCACACCTTTTAAATATATACTTTTTAATATTGTACGAAAAGAGGTAATATACTTGTCAGTCAATTTTTATGTCCCTGTTTGACTTTGTTAAGATATTGTTATTAAACCTTCTCTTAATTATTTTATTTTTTACTTTACTGTATTTCATTATTTTTATATTTATGTTAATACTATTACAGATCATTTCTTATTTATTTTCTGATAGTTATTATTTTCATCTTTATTAGAATGCTGTTATAGTTTATTTTATGTACCTGTTCATATATCGCATGTTGCTCTCTATTGTTTTACGATAAGCTCATTGCATAACATTACATGTCATATTTCTAGATATATCATTAATAAGAAAAGGTTAGCAGACCTTTATATTCACTGTGTAAATCATAGACTTCTATCCTAAGTCTATGGTGTAATTATTAATTCTCGTTACACTTAACTTATCTAGACTAACTTGTTGTATTTAGAAAGAAAAAAAATGTAATTTTAACTACAAAAGATAAACAATTTAATTTATGATGAACTATTGTAAATTTAAGTACGTAAAAATGTAATCTATCACATTAATTTATTAATATTTGCACAAATCAGTAATAAAATTAATATAAAATAATAACTGAATAAAAGTGAATATAAAATCGTCTTGTGCGTTAATACAAATATGGCGCAGAAGTGCTCTTGTAACAATTTATAATTATTGCATTTTTATTATTTTTTTCAGATATAGTAATAAAATATTAAAAGAAATCAATTGAATCGTAAATTATCTGATAAATACTATCAATTTAAACATAGGTATATTAAATACTTAACTTCATAAAATATAATAGCAAAAAGAAACAATCTCAAAATGATAAATAAAGTTTTAAATGGAATTAAAATCACACAGGTGCGAAGTTACCTCTTAATTTCTTCTTTGTTCTTTTGGCTCAATTTTCATAATTTACTGGACAAAGCTCGCTGAAGTACAACCGGGTTTTTTTTAATTAATCTATTGTTTCTTGAATTTTGTTCTTCGGTCATTATATAAAAAAAATCCACATTTTCCCTCATTCTTCGTTAGTTGTCTTTATAGTAATATATATTATATATTTTAAATTTTCAGTCAGCTTCTATAAAATTCTTATTGTGTTATTGTGGCCTCTTCTTGAATTCGTATTTATTTATTTTCCGTCACGTCCGGTATTACGTCCATTCCGTTATAATATTACTTTATTGTCAATCATTTTACTCATGTCTTCATTATTTAATTTAGCAATATTTATTCCCACCTTTTAATTTTAAATAGGCCCGGCGGTGCGCTCGCATTGTCGCAGCGCACCGCCTGGCAGGGTCGCCATGTAATGTTGAAGGGTTTTAATAAATAGGAGACGTGTTGTTGCTACTAGAACTTTAATTATACTCATCACTAAACCTAAGAGTACATGTATTTCTTACACTGCTAGTAGGGTAGAGACACATACACTACATTTTACATTCTATCGCATCTACCACGGGGTGCTCTGAAGAATTGTTCGGATTAATTCCAGCCATAAATTTCACGAAAGCACATCGCGTCAAAATTCACGATATAATCCTCATCATCTGGATGTGGTCCACCACTGTGCGTTTTACTAGGAGTTTTCTTCCTCATACAACTTCTCTGTGGAATTGTTTATCACCAGCAATTTTCCGGACCGATATGACTCAGGGACCTTCAAAGAAAGTGACTCCTTTCTAAAGGCCGGCAACGCACCTGCAATTCCCTGGTGTTGCGGTTGTTCATGGGCGCCGGTAGTCACTTACCATCAGGTGAGCCGCATGCTCGTTTGCCTCCTCTTCTATAAAAAAAATGGGCCTGAGTATAATGCCAGTTGCGCTCTTTGGCTGAAGTTATTGTTTATTTTATGCACAATTGCAGACAAAAAAATATTGGTTGCGCATCTCTAAAACAAAATTTTACCTCTTCTCCTTCTGATAATAGCTCCTGCAGCTGACACGGCGGAATAATTTATTCTATAAGACCATTTACAATAACTATTTTTGTTAATAGTTATGAGTGTAACATTTTTATCAGCTGCTTTATTCATAGTGAAAATGATGATCGCTTTGGTATTTCTTATTTGAAATAATTCGTAGGCGTAGTGCTGCAGAAAACTGTTCCAAATATGAATGGCCGCTACCAATGAATATAATACCTGCTATGGTACACCTATTTACATAGAAACTTTGATTATTATCTGCATAAAATTCTAAATAGCACTTTTTACACAAGATAGTAAACTTTGATATAAGTTCACCTTGTTTTTCGCTAATTAAATAAATAATAAAACAAACCAAGAGGTCCGTGATTTAAAATTTCTTGCAGCTTTTTATAGAAAAGCATGACCTTATCATAAAATGATAGTAAATCATTTGGCCATCTGATAAAACTAAACTAAATGATGATATTTGGAGCATTACACTGGAAATAGTCTATTTAATATCTTATAACACAATTGATCAACTTCAGTATGATTGACCGTGTGTATGAATTTTTTAAGTCTATGCTATTTTTGATAAAAATTATTTTTGCAGATAAAAGAACTTTTACATTTATTTTCGTCTCGAATTAAATTAAACAAAATAAAAATTTGAACTTTTTAATAAGTCCCATCGATAGTCTTCGTTTTACTTAGAAATCTTGTAATGACGTGCATTTCTTTTAATATGAACTTATTCGTGTTTCTTTGAAAATGACAAGGTTTGTTTTATCCAAAACTAAGAATTTTGCTGATGAAACGACGTAAAAAATTAGGTAGGATAGGTTTCGCTTTTGCAAAATGTCCCCTTAATATCTCTTTATAACTGATCTTCAAATGTAAAACACCGACTGATAATCAAATAATTATTGGTAGTTATTTTTTTTTTATTCATTGAACATTTTTAGGATTATGTTGAAGTAACATTAGTAATAATATTTAGTGGTAAAGAAAACCAAATATATATATTATGGTTGTTGACGAAAATAAGGTACCTATTTATACATCGCATCCTACCAAGAATTTCTAATGTAAGCTAAAATGTGATAATAAATGTAAACAACTTAATAACAAAATAATGAAAACATTTGTGAATACTTAATTTACAACATTTAACCGTAATAAAATAGAACAAGATAATCTTCGTCATGAAAGTAAAAATAAATATTTTCGATTATTTTTGCAATATCTTAACAACCGGGTCAGAGCGCGATTCAAATCCATCTAGAGACGCTAAATTTCAGCGAGCACTGTCAAATTCAATAGGAGTGACAGAAAAAACGCTACTTGATACAGAAGGGCAAAATAAATTATTTAAAGTAAATTCACTTTATTATAAAAACAAAATAGCCCAATAGCTGTATTAAAGGGGACAAATAATTGTTCTTATTATACTCAACATTATTTTATGGAAATCTGAGAAAGTTGAAAATTTAAGTATTTTCAGAAGCTACTTTGCAATTATTTTCTATTGAGTGAATTTTGTGGAATCTTGTTTTGGAAACCGCCACCTGGAATACGCTCAATTGTAAGTACAATTTTTTTCGATAACGATGTGAAATCACAAAACGATCCCCATGCAGATCAATGTGGCTCTATTCAGTCTCATAGTACTGAATAGGGCCAAATTAAATACCTCGGGATTCAAAGATTTTAAAAGTGTTTATGCGCAGATACTGGAAATTATTACTGTCCCATGTGAGACAACCTTTATTCTTATATACATATTCCCATCAGACGTAATACATTTTTATGGTTGTTAGAAAAATAATATCTAAATGCACACTTTCACAGGGTAATATTATTTTTTTACTATTCTAGCTAGCGCTTAACTACAATCCCACCTGATGGTAAGTGGTTATGTAGCCTAAGATGGTAGCGCACTGACTTAACAAAAGCCTATTCACTCTTACCTAATAGTGGTAGAGTAGTATTACGACCTATAGTAAGTACATTTGTCTTGATTATCATCATCATTACAGTCCTTCACAAGGCCTATATATTTATAGATATAGATATAGGCCTTCCCAAGGTATGCGACAAAGCATGGTCCTAAGCCACCTGCATCTGTCGACTTCCTGCATATCTTACCACGTCGTCCCTCCATATAGTGGGAGGCTGCCTGCACTTCGCTTACCTGTACGAGGTTGCCGCTCGAGAACGAGAACCTTTCTTCCTATTGTTTATCGGTTTTCAAACTATATTTCCAGCTCATTGCCATTTCACTTTAATAATCCGTTGGGCTATGTCAGTTGCTCTGGTTCTACTACGGATATCCTCATTTCTAGCTTTATCACACAGAGAAACCCCTCTCCAATTTTTTTAAATATTTTTCAGAAGATGGTTTGTCTAAGATTTAAAGAAAACATAAACCCAGGAATGTCTTTATATAGCACTTAGGGAAGCACCACTTTTATTTTATTTCAATTGTTTGATTTAATTATTTAATAGTGTACCCAAATATAGTCATACTCATTAAATCAGCGTTTTATTCTAATACATAATTATAAAATTCAGTATCACCTAATAAATAAAAATATGCAACAATAAAATTACATAGGTATTAAAAACTATCGAAATCTAAGTAACGAGAGTATTTTGGTCGTTCCACATCTAAATTATATAAAAATGCATTTTTCAATTTCACTAATCAACGTCGCCGTGAAAATTTCTTCTTCTTTGGGTAATTTAAAAATTAATTTATTTAGAAAATAATATTTACAATTACCAATGTACAGATATTAACTAAATTAAATATTTCTATTCATAAAAATATTTATAATTGAGTATAATTAAATAAGCTAATATTAAATAAGCTCTTAAAAACTAAAATATATTTGAACGAATTTGTTCCACCTCGACGACATAGATTAGTGTATAATATACTAGAGACTCGACGATGTCCGAAAACGGACTGCAACAGAGCTCGCGGGGATTACAGGGCGACGGGCAGGCACGCTCACGCGAATATATTCAATTTCGGGGAATAAAACTCACAATTAAAAAATATATATTTTTAAGACTTTTTAATTGTAAAAACTTTTAAAAATTTTGTTCCGTTTTAGAGAATTTCGCAAAATATGACAAAGATAGGTACTTTTGGGGATTTTTTTCTAATAAGGTGTTAACAAAATACAATTTTATTCAATTAAAAACATTGATTAGATCCTCTTCTGTCACCCTGTATTTTTTCTTTGCGGATTAAATGAACAGTTATTGTGATTTTTTACTTAAAAACAAGAATTTTGGCATTTCACCCCGCTCTTAGGGCCTAAATTGTTTAACACACGAATATGGCTGTGAGAAACTCTTTCAGTTCTGTAGATTACAATAGCACGTCAAACACAGTTAATTAATTCAAGCTCAATTGATTGATACACGAATTATCACTGAATTGAGCTTTAATTTATAAACAATGGTAAATATTGATAAAAATTTAAAATTCATCTGGACTACATATTTCACACATGAGAATAGGATTTTAGTTCTATTTAGTGGTGTCGGTTTTCGAAACCGATTTAGGCTTCATATTAATAGTAAAATTGAGAAGGGAATTTCTTAAGCCTTTTTCAATTCTGCTCCAATGCCTCTTGGCGGATTTGACATGTCCTCGGAAAACATTTTGATATATTTCTCAGATATGTAGGTCTACTTATAATGATTTCCTTCAGCGCAAACATAAAGGACGTGATTCAAAATTGGAATTGATAATTTCACCGATGTAGTTCACTCACTAATTCCTGTTAAAAGTCTAATGCAACGTAGGGCTCCTTTATGGATTGCCTCATATATTAAGGAGATATTTGCCATATTTGCCGCGCTTGGCTTGCTGACAACCGCAGTTATTACTTTTAATAAAAATGTAAGTGACAAACAAACACCTTCAACCAACTTTAAAATAAGCATTCTACAGATCCGTTGTCACCTCGGTAGACTAAGATGGAGTGCTTCACGGCCTGTAATTATACTGGCTCTTTACCTACAGACCGAAACACAGTAATGTAAACACTGCTACTAGGCAGCCGAAACTAGTAAGAGGTGCTACCACCTACTTCGACGGACTCCCAGGCAGAAAGTGAGTCCCACCACCTTGTAAACCCATTAGTATTGCTTTGAGTTATTATCAGGATGATGCTGCTGCATCTGTTGAAACAGGTTCAGTTTCCCTCTATCATCTTTTAGGACACTCATGAGATTATAAGGGGTAGTGCATCTTTTTCATCATCTTAAGCCTCGCAATACACCAGTTTGTGTTATTTTATTACAAGTTCAATTCTTACACTCCAAAATTTTGCTAGTAGCATTGCTTAAATAACAGTGAGCTAATCTATTGGGGAGGCTTGAGGTGGTTGTGTATTGCACCTCAAAGAAAAAAGCAAGGACTATTCCACGAATCTCATTATATATTGTGTGATAGAACCATGAAAATGAGAAATCCGGCGTAGGGAAGTGACGACCCATCGCCCGCTGACGTAACAGTTAAGTGACAAAACTGCTACGTCGGCGCATCAGTCAGCGCCTTGCCAAGAAGTGTGAGCGCTGTGCCTCGGCAGAAATGAGGTGCTAATTTGGGCCCGTTTGTGCTTACGGCCAAATCATGAAACGGTGCCAGGCCTGGGCGTCTCCCGTTAATTGACGCCCACTTTATGGATGATGGAAAAAAATAGATCGCGCATAGGGCCGCTGCCTGGGGGTCGCCGGGGCGCGTCTGGAGCTGGCACTGGATGTGACAGCATGCGGGCCACCAGCCGAGCGCGGTGCTGCGACCACCTAGCAGCCCCTCGCATCCATTATCCTCACCAGATGGCTTGGTGTCGGCAGGGTCCTCTCGGACTTGGCAAGCGGCACCCGCCGCTGGTGGAGTACGCCGCATGCGTTGGACAAAAAATATGAACACAAACGCATTGCGGGCGTACTATAGGGCAAGAGGAAGATACTGGGTATAGCGTATCGGGCCGGATGCATCGCTTTTGCTGAGCTGGAGCTGTCTGTTCCCGTCACAGAGCAAAACCTGGCAGACAGAGTTCGGTACATCATACGCTCGAAAATATTTGATGATGCCGAACTCGAACGACTACGGCGTGAGGCTATTCCCTCATCGAATGAACGAGCTATAGCTGGAATACGGCTCCTAAGGCCATAGACCAGCAGCCACGTGTGGAAGCCGCCATGGATCTTCCCTCTGGTTGATTCAGGCGATGATGGAATGGTCACCCACGAACTAGAGCAGATGAGGAGTAAATTGGAGGAGGCGATTGTGGAAACGCGCTGTACGCCTCTCGAAAATCGACCGCGACTCCGCGCATTACCTAAACAAGCGGAATCGCGATGTCGTGACGGCCCTGAACCCATTGCTGGAAACCTTTTTGGAAACCAGCCGGGACCTTTGCGATACGGACTCAATACTCTTTGGCGCCGCTGGCAGTTTGCCGCATTGTTAGTGCCAACTTCCCACGTCTGGACGTGCTACTGGGCAAAGTAGCACTATCCCAGCCTGGAGAAGAAGGATTGAGGACCGCATCGCAAAGGCAAGGCCCTCATCGGCGAACTGATAAGCTTCAGGTCGATAATAGGCCAAGAATTGTGCGCACCGTCAGGATGGCTTTTGCTGGGACAAATATCAGTTTGTCCCAACCGGATATAACGCAAAACTGACGGAGCGCATAGACGACCTGAAGATAAGAATCGCTGCTTGGGGAAGCGGATTCGGCGATATACCGAGAGGTCGACACGGTTCAACCAGAATCGTCTCTTCCAGAGTGGTCAGAAGAGGCTCTATAAATAATTGGAGCGGCCAATGGTACGTTGAACGGGCCCAGCACAGAATCAGGCCGACACTTTCGCATTCTGGCGCGGCCTATGGTCAGAGCCCGTAAACCACAGCGAGGGCCCTTGGACGGAAGTTGTGGCGAGTCAGTGTGCGATGTTACGCCCATGGACCCCGTCATCATAACGCCGAATGACGTAGCTGGGGCGGTCCGTGAGCCCCGAACTGGAAAAGTCCGGGGCTCGACGGACTGCATCACTACTGGCTGAAGGGTTCGTGGTGTGTCACGCTGTGCTCGCCTGACAGTTTCAAGGGCTGTCGACCAAAGTCACTCCCGAGCCTCTTCACTACTGGGATCACTCATTTGGTTCCTAAAGACCGGTTTCACAGACCCGAGCAAATACCGCCCATTACGTGTCTACCCACCATATATAAGACACTGACATCCATTATGAGCGCGAGAATCACTCGTCACCTGAACTCAAATCAGGTGGTGTCGCGCACTCAAAATGGATGTCGGGGCTGTGGTCGTGGAACCAGAAACCACCCTCATTGACGCGGTCATTGGCAAGGTGGTTAAACGCAACCGTCGGAATCTCTCCGCCGCCTGGATTGACTACAAGAAGGCATTCGACTCGGTGCCTCTACATGGCTGAAGAGGTCCTCGAGCTGTACAAGGTTGACTGTACAGTTAGAGACTTCCTCGGGCAGTGTATGGGGCAGTGGTACGATCCTTTGTCATTTAGGCGAGCGGATGACGGCTGCGGAAAACCACATAAGGATAAGAAGGGTATTTTCAGGGCGATTGTCTGAGTCAATCTGGTTCTGCCTCTCTCTAAACCCTCTCAGTACCTTACTGGACGGTTCTGGGAAAGTTTCAGCTTCGGAAAGGAGGTACAAAGTGACCCACCTTTTCTATATGGATGATCTCAAGTTATTCGCGTCCAGTAGCTCACATCTTTTGGAATTGCTAAACATCACTTGTGATTTTAGCAATTCTATTAGAATGGAGCTGGGGACGGATAAGTTTGCGGTCCTCCATATCGAAAGGAAGGGTTGCTAACTCTGAGGCATAGACTTATCTATGCCCATCAACCTCAGGACCCTTTCGAGGCTGAAACATACCGATACCTGGGTATGTCACAGAACATAGTTATCGATGGGGCGGATATGAAACAGTTAGTTTGCGATTTGTTTAATGCACGCTTGACAAAAGTGCTCAACAGTCTTTTGTCGGGTGTGAATAAGACACACGCATATAACGGTTGGGTCATGCCTGTCCTCATGTATACCTTCAGCATGCTCAGGTGGACTCAGACCGAACTGAACGCTCTGGATAGAAAAGTCCGCACTGTTATGACGTCACACAGGATGCATCACCCGAGATCGTCAGTAATGAGGCTGTACTTGCCGCGGAAACATGGTGGGCGCGGCTTTTGAACGCTCTCACCATGCATAATCGCGAAGTGTGCAGCCTCCGTAATTACTTTCTGGCGAGATCGGATGATCCATTCTACAGGACGTCATTTCTTGTGATAATGGGCTTACTCCTCTATCCTTAGCCAACGAGCAATAGCAAGACCCAACAGTACAGTGCATTTCCGACCGGGAGACCGTATGGAAGGAGCTCCACGGGAGGTTCTACAAGCTTTCATGAGCCTTTCGTAGACACAGGCGCCTCCTCCACTGGCTACGTTTTGGTGACCTCTTTGGAAACCAAGGTTTTGTCTGTGCGATACAGGATCAGGTTATTAAGATCAACAACTATCGGAGATACATCCTAAGGATGGCACCGTCAACATCTGTCGAGCTTGTCGCCATCCCGGTGAGTCACTTAGGCATGTCATCTCCGGTTGTTCGGCGCTTTCTAACTCTGAGTACTTGCATAGGCACAACCTAGTAGCCAGGATTCTACCAGGAGCTCGCTCTGAAATACGGTCTCGTGGATCGGAAATTGCCTTATTAAGTGCATGCCGGAAGCCGTGCTCGAAAATGACCGCGCCAGGCTCTGGGGCGGGCCATCATCACAGACAGGACCATTCTTGCCAATAAACCTGATATTGTGCTGATGGACCAGGCACAGTCAAGATATTTTGGTCGACATTACCATTCCGTATGACGAGAACCTCGTGAAAGCCGAAACAGATAAGCGAACAAAATATCTGGACCTGGCTCACGAGGTGACCGACATCTGGGGTGGACTGCCGACCGAAATTATACCTGTAGTCGTTTCTGCGAACGGCCTCCCTGTCAGCCTCTCGAGTCAATTGAGGTGACTGGGACTCCGTCACGGACCGCTCCAAGCTCAAATGCAGAAGGCGGTGCTCCTCGATACCGCCCGCATCGTCCGCCGGTTTCTTTCCCTTTCCCCCTAACCCTCGGCCGTTTGGTCTCCCCTACCGAGGGCTTCCATCTGGTTGGCTTTTTATTTAGTTATGTATTTTTTATATATTTATTTTATTTTATTGATATTTATGTATATTTATCATTTATATTCACAATTATATATTTATACAGCCCAACCAGATGAGAAAACTCTATTGATACCCACATAATAATAATAATCTTTTATTTAAATAAAAGTACAATAATAAAGTGAAATCTGATCCCCAAACTAGACAAGTCTGTATCTTAGGGATCAGAATACAATGCAGAATATATTATGTTGCAGCTTCAATCTGTTGCCACGACCGAGGTAGGGCCACTCTCTCACAGAAAATTAGCATAAATTAGCAACAGTATTTCGTATGGTTAGTGTAAAGAACCGAAGACCCTTTTTATGGAAATGAGGCATTCTATATTAGTTCTGAAGTTTTAACGCATTTGCATTTTGATTTTAATCGAGGATAGATGGAGATGTTTATGGGCCGAAGCATCCACTTACCGTTAGGTGGACTGTTGACCGCTTGTTAGTAACCCTTATTCTATAAAAATGAAACTGCAAACAGAAAATGTTTACAGTTAAATATTTATAAATATTGTATATTTTTATTAATATCCTGTACGATAATGGCGTATCATGTACTACTAACCATTCTGAATATTTAATCTCGACCCGAACGAGAGTTTTACAAGGTTCCACGTTGGGATAGGACAGTACAGAGAAAATCTTAACTATAAAATTTGAATAAATATGCTCAAAGGGCTCACGTTTTATGATTAAAACAAAAACATTATTGTATTTACTTAGAAGAAGCACTAAAATATTCATTTTCAGAAAGAAATCTTAGAGTAGTCAAGTTAAAAATGTTCAAGCTCGAAAAATAAAAGGTGCTATGAGGTGAAGTCATGAAAAAGAAAAATGATTTTACAACATTGCAAGTAAACTGCATGTTTAATAAAATAATTCTTTTTATAATTTAAGTGTTCAGAACCTGATACCTTTTACACTTAACGAGGCATTCTATGTTAGACCTCAGTGGTTAAAACACATCTACATTTTGATTCTCAATGGAACAGAGATATAAGTGTCTTTGGGCCGCAATATCCACTTACCGTCAGTGTGGTCGTTTGTCACCCTTAACCTATAAAAAGTTATTGCTTACGAATAACTTTAATCTAAGTACGTTAAAAATTCGCTATAAAAATACATATAAAGAAAAACAATGATATCAGAGTACTCATAAACGTGAAAGAATACGAAACGTAAGATTTCGACAACACGTATTAGAGAACATTGTCAGAAGTATATTTACGATAAATATTATTGCTGGATAATTCAATACTTGCACGAGGTTTAACATAAATTGGTGTTATTATGCTCACTGATTTTTAAATCTTATGATTTCTGTTTACTTATAATACTTTTCTTAAGTATTGTTGCACTATAAAATTTATCACAACTAAATCAAATTTTAACTTTTGAGTCCTTTATGAGAATTTTGATTATGCTTTCTTGCTTCTTCTGCTTCACATGATAAACAACTGACAGCCATGAGCTCTCCGCTGTGAGAATTTGCCTTCATCTTCATGCTTGACAAGGATCTATAATTACAGTACCGGATGTCTTACACCTTTGACACTGCTACTCTCCCCGGTCTGTGTGTTTTATGCCAGGCGTAAACGCGATGTTTATACTGATATCTAACTGAAGACATTAAATTTTATTCATTTATTGAAACATACATCTATAATTAGAGGCATCACCTAAGGCGACAGTGTTGTTTTTATTCTTAACAAAATATGATTCTTACCTAGAGCAAATTATTCAAAATCCTACTCTAGTGAATCCACAAAAGTATTAAGAGTGCATAATTTCCGTGCTAAAGGTGCCTTGTCTAGTAAATTGTTACTAATTGGGCACTGGCACGAACAGCAGCCGAGACCGCTGCCGTTTCCATACATGCCCGTCTGGAATACAGACCATTTTACTAGCTTACGATGTATTCTATCTTAATCCTCGGGGTGACAACTGACAACGCATCTGCATTTTGATTCTTATTCGAGGATAGATGTAGGTATCTATGGACCACATCATCCACTTACTATCAGGTGGACTGTGTATTTGTTTGTCACCTCATCAGATCAGAAATCACCCGTGCGATCCGCCCCGACGCTTTGGGTGATTTATGGATCTTGACAACAGCGCCACCTACCTGGTCTGTTGTGAATCTAAACCGTCGAATTAAGCTTAATCACACACACAAAATTTCATCAAAATCGGTCCAGCTGATTAGGTGGAGTTCAGTTATACAAACGAACAGAAGAATTTTATATATAATAATACATTTATACCTTCCTTGAATCCTCTGTCTACTGATGAAAACCCCATCAAAATTTGTTACGCAGTTTAAAAGCTCTAAGCGTACAGACGGCGGGAAGCGACATTAAAATTTTAATTTGTTTTAACGCCCCGCACCACCCCTTTATGGGTGGAATTTCATAAAATTCGTTCTTGTTATTTTTAACATGCCAAAGAATATTCTGGCCAAGTTTTATACCTGTAAGAGATATAGTTTGAAAATGCATTTTTTTATTAACGCCCTGCACCTCCCTTGCGTGTGGAATTTCATAAAATCCGTTCTTATCTGACCTCTCTACTCGGCGAAAGAATATTTCTACAAACAAGTCTCTAGGACTTATTGTTCTGAGATATCGTGATGAGTCAGTACATGGGTGGAAATAGCTTATTTAAATATATAGAAGGCAGAAGAAGAAGATGATAATGATATAAAGTCTACCATAATCTTGATACTTAGTGATGCAACTGAGCTGAATCATGGAGTATAAATGAGCGTTGGGTCTCCACGTACAAGCTTGTTCGTCACCAGTAAATGGCAAAACTTTTATCGAGCAAAACGCAACAGGCACAAGATTGAAATAAATATAATTTTGTACAATTTTGAGCACTGCGTCAAGCTAGTTAATAAATCGGTGTAGTGGATACAACGCAGTAACGCATGTGTTTAAAATAAATGTTACTCAAAAAGTTACTTCACTTTAAAGAAATCGTCCATTGGCTATACTTCTTGATGCAACTGAGCTCAAGGCTCAAGGCGTTGTAGAGCAACGTTGCAGTTCTATTATGATTCCAGCTTGCATGATTACCATCATAGTATATCAGAGTAAAATAGCAGCTTAACGCTGGTGTGTCGTATGGTAAGTGTGGAGAACCGCAAACCATTTACTCATAACCTTAGTCCTTGGTGGTCACAATGAATCTACTTTTGATTCTTAGTCGATAATAAATGTAGTTTTATATTAGCCACAGCATTTACTCACCAGCAGGTGGACTGCGTGCTCGTCTATCACCTTTATATATACTTGTTTATACTTGTTGTATACTTGATGAAACTGGCTCATCAAGCGTGGATCTGCGTGGAGACCCGACATAAAAGTGTAAAAAAGAGGCATACTATTTATTGTTATTTTATAGTTTTCTTTTTTATACGTGCATTTATGAAATTATATTATGATAACTTATTAAGTTAAAAGAAAATACATTTCATGCAAATAGAGTCCTAACGATACGGAGTACTGTCTCGAAAGTTACTGCAAATTGGATTATAAAAACGGTGCTTGGTAGCTTTTCAAGAGTTTAAAAATGCGATAAGAATTTTTAGGTTGGAAAGAATATTTATATATTTTATTAATGTCCTTGCATCTCATTATAAAGAAACTTTTTTTTTCGAAAGTAATTCGTACCCTAAATGATGGACTCAAAGTAGGTGTCGATTTTTTTATTATTATACAATTACTACAATTGCAATAGCAAACGAATTTACAGTCCACCTGATGGTAAGTGGCTACTGATGCTCATGGACACCTGCAGCCATCTTCAAATAAGGAAGTATATAGTACGGTCGTTACGCGTGTAGTCTGTAATTATACTGGCTGTCTATACTCTTCAGACCGGAATACAAAACACACAACACAGCAGTGCACGCAACTGCTATTTGGCGGCAGAAATAGGAAAAAGGGTGGTACCTACCTAGACTACCACTTTATAAATCACCACCACTACCTTGTGAAGTAGAAAGTTCTGTAATCAGAGTAGAAAAATAAGTTTAAAGTTATATTACTGTTTTATAAAAAATGTCACGTCCTTGTATTTTCCTCTCATATCGGCATTTCAAAGTAAAGCTATCTCTACTTTTAACAACATCACACTTCTTAAAATAACTAATATATATACCATATATATACCATGTTACACGCATATCACACCATCACACAAACACACACACACACACACACACACAGAGAGAGAGAGAGAGAGAGAGAGACGAAGCGGTACATATCTTGTTTTCTTTAAAAATGGTCAAATTTTTTATTTTCTTTTTACTTTACCCTTTCATGGGCTTAGTTGTTATTATTGTATATTTTTTGTACATTGTGACACTGGAAGAGTACTGACGTTTACAGCTCAGGTTTTCTTATTGTAAGCGTCAGCTGAAATACTGCTGTATAGGATATGTAAACAATTTAAATTTATTGTTTAAGAATGGTGTGCAAATAAATATATATTATTTGCACACCATTCTTAAACACCATTCTTAATTATTATTATTATTTATAAAAGAAAAATTCAGGTTTCGTCTATTGTTACAGTCTTGTACAGTCCTGTTTTATTGGATTACAGGTTTTCATTTAGTATGCCGGAATTTTGGAGATCCTGGATCCCAGTTTGTGACTCTTACTTACGTCTTTGTATAATTTAGGTTTTATCTTATCTCATTTAACTTATTGGACTGCCTCGTTGCTCTAGTAGTTTTAAGCGCAGCTGCTAATCATGTGGATCCTAGTTCATATCCCGGTTCGGGACAAAATTGATTAATTTTCTGTCAAAAAATTAGTAGTGTAGTAGTAGAAATTAATAAAATTTTGCATTCCGGAGTCACGAATTTGGCAGTGTTTCACTCCACATACTGGAAAGCACGTAAACCCACCTGTGCTTGGGTATACAGTCGTGAAATATAATCTGTCCTGTTCTGCGGAGATGACTAGTCTCCGTTGAGACTGGATACCTTGACAGAAATTCGGTCTGGAGGTTATTATAGAATATACTATATTTGGAAATACAACAAGGACTTTGTACTCATCCTTGATCGTTTTTAATTAGTTATTTACTCTTTATTACTTTGGAACTAATTTTAATTTTATAAACTAACAACATTGTGGAATAAATTATTCATTTATTTATTCTTTTCTTATTCCATCTCAAATGTTGTTAGTAGTATATTTATACTTTTATTGAAGGCTCTATTTGCTATTTAATAAGAACGTAATCTATTAAGTGGAAGTTTAGGCCGTTCAGGGAAACAACATTATAGGAATAATCGAAAACTATCTGGACTGTCTATGCGGCATCCAAGGTAGATAACGGCCTTCTCATACGCAACCTCCTGCCGTCTTAGCGTTAACGGGGGTGGGAAGTTCCTGTAGCGGTGGGTGAGGAGAGCGGTCGTCTTCCAACATTGACGCTCATCCTCTTATCCAGCCACGGTGGCACCAGGTCAGCAGGCGCTGCATCTTGACGGCGGCGATATGAGTTCTTCTGGACGATTTAAAGTAGGCGCTATCGTCCGAATATAGAGCCAGCTCTACGTCGTCCTCCCATTCGCGTAGGTGTCTACAGGTAGGTATGTCATTGGTATAAGCCGCGTACAGGATTGGCAAAAGACAGCTGCCTGTGTTACGCCAGCTCTAATTGGTTTGGCTGCGGACTCGGCATCCTCGACACAGACGTAAAGTTTCAGTCAGCTAGAAATAACGCCACTAGCCGCAGCATAGCAGGAGGGACACTCGTTTGATCTTCTAACTTGTAAAATAATCCTGAGTATACACCTGTCGAACGTCTCAATATCGAAAACGCCCAAATGTGCGTTCCCTATTATGTTTGGCCACAGATGGTGCAGCACTCTGGTCAGCTGTGTTGCTGTAGAGTGGTCTCTCCTAAATTCATGTTGTTCCGCCCGAAGTTGTATGCACGGGCGGACTCTTCTTAGTATCACTCTCTCAAATAGATTGGCTATGTGCGATAGCAGCGTAATCGGCCTGTAACTAGCTGCTCTACGGCTGTTCTTTCCGCGTTTCGGCAGAACGATGACCTTGCCGATTTTCCGGTCCTCCGGGAAGTAGGAAGTCCGCAGAATACCATTGTAGAGTTGTACTAGCTCTACAATTGCTCTATTGGACAGCTGTCTTAGTGCAGAGTTCGTGAACCGGTCGTGCGCCGGCGCCTTCCTCGTTTGCAGGCGGGTTACTGTCCTCCGCAGCTCAGCGGGGGAGATGAACCACTCTCCTGCAAGCGGGCCACCAGACCACATTCAAACTAAACTAGTTCGCAGTCGCAGCTCGACTTTTAAGTAACACGGCAGCGCAATTCGCGTAGGGTCATTTTCTGGCGCTAGGATTGCTTCCATGTTTTATTTGCGTTCACTGCACAGGACGAATACATTCATAATGAATACAATTCTTTTTACGCAATTAAGCCTTAAGCTTAAAATAAATATTAGAACCGGATAGTTAAATATATTTGATGAGATTAACAGTGTCTATTTAAGTAAAGGCACTCGTCTCGTCTTTAAGTGTCCGTATGCGAAGTAGTTGGAAAAGGGATAATTGAAATTGGACAAGCATACCTGACATACATATTTGACAACCTGATTATAGATTTTTTAAGTAGAATAAATTCAAAAGATTAAAAGGAGAATCAAAGTGCTAAGCAAAACTTTTATTCAAGTTAAGTTTCTATTAAGCTCTTATGAACGTCTAAATTTGCACAGATTCGGAAAAACCACGACCTTCTCAAAAGAAAAACTTGCAAGAATCTCTGAAGTTTTTTTGAAACGCCATGATACAATTTCATTAACAACTTAAATTAGATCAATACAATGTCAAGTGTATATAATTTTTGTATAGTGGTGAACATTACCTATGTGAAAATGGTATGGGCAAATTTCTACAGTGGGTATTGCCGAACATAAGCTAACATGAAAATTTTCTTATGATGTTTTCCTTTACACATTTTCTTCCGGTTTTGGACGTTATCCGTAGACAGTAATTGAAAATGTTCCCAAAATACCAGTAATAAACCGGTTTTTAGTTGTTCTGGATGCTAAATCAGAACTAAAACCGAAATCCAAATGAGAACGTAGATACACAGTGTAAGAAGTTCAACTTGTTTGATTTTATTGAGTGAAAGCCACAAAATAACATTTCCAGTAGAAAATATTATGCGGTTAAAGGCTTTACCCTACGTTACGATAGAAGTGCGATAATATCTATTACCGCTTGTTGTCGATGAGTTATAACTGTGAAACTTTATTGTTAAATGTAAGATTAATATGTGTTATGTATTAGACTAAAATTATGTATGTTTTCCTGAAAATAAAATAAAAAAATGTAATAAATCAGTAATATTTAAAAAAAAATTATTTATTTCTCAGCATTGGACGATTCTCCAAATATTATAGATGTTAAAATGAATTGGCTAAGATCCACGTGAAAAATAAAATGATGTGTCTTACCTATTTTGACACCTCTCTCCCTAATATTACATAATCTTTAATATTTGTAAAATACATATCTTAAAAGACTTTCGTAAGTATCTACTGCAGTCTATGGACACCTTCAGCCAACTTCAAACAAAGTGGACTTCAGATGCGTTGTCACCTCTGAGGACAAAGGTGAAATGCCTCACAGTGTCTAATTATACTGGCTCTCCTTTACCCTTTACACCGGAACACAACAGTACAAGCACTGCTGTTTGTAGAAAAAGAGTCCCAACACTTAGAGAAGTAAAGTAAAGTGGTTAGACGTTTATTGTTTTTCAATTGCAACTATTGTTTCCTTTTAAATTTTAAAGGTTGCTGGATTTAATTAATGCAAATTATTAGTTACCGATAATATCTAACGCCGTGTGGTGGCGGCCTGAAAAAATAATTTAACCACTAATCCCAACACCACTACTCCAACATCATTACACTAGGAAAGACGCACCACTGTCGATAGTATGGCACATGTTTCGCCTTTAAAAGAAGCATCATTATGCTAAATATACTGCGATGGGTGTTAACTAAGTGAATGACCCAAATTATTCGATCAAATACTACGACAAAGACTTAATAAATAATTAACCTTTGAACCTTTAATTATCTTAATGTTTCTGTCGTATACAAAGTGACGAATATGAATTTTTTCAATGCGTCGCTCTACTATTCCTCGTCATCCTCATCAAAACTGTTTTATTACTTGATACGTTCCATTTTTTTTTAATTTTTAGTTATTTTTTTTTAAATATTTATATAATTATTTACTTCTTTATATTCTTATGTTTATATAAACTTAAGATACACTTGAGTAACACAAGTTTTGATTAAAGAGCACTCAGAATAAAATAAGACTTATAATAAAAAGTAAAATCCTTCAAAGAACTAAAAATAATAAAATAATTTCCCTTTAATAGCTTCAAAAGTCGGTGCGAAGACATAGGGTAAAGAAGAATCAAAGCTCCGCATTTAGCTGAAGCAAATAAGTAGAATTTATAACTCTAACGTGGTCTAAATAGTTAGATTAAATACTTAATGCCATATTTTCCACCCTTAGAAATGGATTTTATTTTCAAATTTATATGGGACCACTCCTGATGTGTAACTTATTTAATAAAAAAATCATTAAGTCGGTTCACAATTGACGAAGCTATCGAGTACACAAGATACACAAAAAAGAACATACAGGCAAATTGAAAACCTCCTCCTTTTAAAAGTCAGCTAAATACTATGCGGTGTCATCCTGTGGACAAAGATGAAGTGCCTCGTTTTTATTCAAAAGGTTCGCCAGTTCTTATCGCTTATCAAATGAAGACAGCAACGTGCATCTGACTGACTTAATTCCTCCGTCTCCATACCATAATCGGACCACCAGAGGTTCGTCTGGTCTTCACCACTATGTTGTCGATATGTTTACAGCAAAGGGGTGAAATAATTTGCCAGCATCTTTATTTTCACCCGATTATAATGTGGGTGTCTTCAATGCAAGAGTGAATAGGCTTTTGTTATGTTAAGTCATCTGGTAGGAGATGCAGAAAGTTGATGGATTCAGGTGGCTCAGGACCGTGCTTTACGGTATTTCTTGGGGGAGGCGTATGTTCAGCAGTGGATTTGTTAAAGGCTTTAATGATGATGATGGTGATGATAATGAAGCAATCTTCGGTAAAGCGCACTGACTAAGCTTCTTTATCATTTATCTGCACTATTCACAAACAGTTGGGATAGCAGTCAAGCACTGCCTTCTAATAGCAAAAAAATAATAATTCGCTGTATTTTGTGAGAGCATGGTCCATCCTCGGTTAAATTCAATCTTGATCAAAACTACAGCGGGGCCCTATTTAAATACCACATATATTACCATTGCAGCTTATTTATATAATATCATATTTAAATTTGAGTACGTCATAGAGCATATTTCACTTAATGATGGGACTGTTATCATAATAATGTGTAATATTAATTTTAAAAAATAACAAAAAAGAGGATACCTGCATAGTTTCTTTCACCGTTTCTTCTCCGGTCATTTCAAAACGGTAGTAGATTTGAAAAAAGAATGACATTTTTATCAAACGAAATGTTAAATTGTTACGTCGTAGAAATGAATATATTTCATTTTACATAAGTGAGTTTCATGTAGAAAGAATGAACGAAGATAGAGTGACAAAGCAAATTTATGTTGCAGAAGTGAACGGAAGAGTCGGGAAGGGACGCCGTAGACGAAGGTTTATCGACCAAATTGGCGATATATTGAAAATGGGCCAGATTAGGTACCCTTAACCGACGAGCGTGTATGCGTAGATATATGGATGTAAAGGAGGCGAGAGAAGTGTCAGGATCGTGCCAAATGGAAGTCCGTAGTCTACCCTCTGGGTGACAGATCAGATCAAAATGCTCGGACTGAAAACGCTTGAACCAACTCACTGACACTGTTAGGTCCATAAACGTCACAATTTTTTCGCGACTTGAATTTTTCCCTTTTTTGTAACAAAACTCCAGAATGTATCGAATTTCTTCGTTAGATTCACTCATTTTGGCGGACAGAAAAACAATTGAAAAATGGCGGGACAGTGCATTTTTTTTACTTTTAATTTTTCTTTTTCTTAATATCCTATATATATTGATAATAAAACCAGCCAGATACAAACAATAAAACCAAAGAGATTTTTCTTCAATTTTATACAAACAAAATACGAGAAAACTTTTTCCACAACTTTGTAATATTTGAAATACATGATTTTGTCAAAAAAAAAATTTACTGTATTATGTTTTGAGACAAATATCTCCTTTTGTGCTGGTCACTTTGAGCCGCAATTAATTAGTAACTTAAGCTTTTGGCCTGGAGTGGTAATCCTTTATATATCGGTTTATTTGTATATTACAAAAAAAATATACGTATATATACCGGGTGTTTGTGAAACGCTCCCGAAAACGAAGACAGATGATAGTACTAACGCTATCTCTGATGATTGGTCAGAAAAAAATCATGAAAATACTTAAACATAAAACCAGCAGTGGAACTTAAAATGAATAAATCACATTCATTTCAAGGCAGATTTGGGCTCGGCGTTGCGTCTCCTCATGCAGGCGGGGCATCATCGTGGGGTTTTCGACACAATCCACACGTAGTTTTTCGAAAACATCCACGATCCTTTGGCGCATTTTGTCAGCACTATCACACTCACGATTTAAAACCCTTTCTTTCACATACCCCCAGAGAAAGAAATCTAACGGGGTCAGATCTGGTAAGCGAGGTGACCAAGCGTGTGGTCCTAGTCTGCTGATCCAGCGATCATCAAATAGCTCGGTGAGACGCTCACGGACCATCAAATAGCTTTTTACGTGGTAGAGCTATGCTGCAGCTTTATTAATAGTATAGTTGTAGCACAAATGGGTCGGCTCGACCGCGGAAGGACCACGCTCTCACAGAATACCAGCGTAAAATAGCAGCTTAATGCTGCTGTGTTTCGTATGGTGAGTTGTAGAGAATCTGAGACACTTTTTTACTGGAAAAGAGGCATTCTACCTTAGTCCTCACGGCTGACAACGCATCTGCATTTAAATTCGCAAACGAAGATAGATGTAGATGTCTATGGGCCACAGCAACCACTTACCATCAGGTGGACTGTGTGCTCGTTTTTCACCCATATTCTATAAAAAAAATGTGGAAGGGCACCATCATGCTCGAAACATGTGCGGCGATATTCAGCCAACGACAGGTCGTCTAAAATGTCAACCAACTGTTCATTTATGAAGTTTAGGTATCGCTGTCCGTTAAGTCGCTGTGGCAGAAACACTGGTCTTAGTATGCGATCCTTAAATAAACCTGCCCATACGTTAATCGACCATCGGGTTGGGTGCCCGGTTTGTCGAACAGCGTGCGGGTTAGCCTCGGAATACAATTGTGTAATTCTTCGGTTCCACAGGCCGTTTCTGGTAAATATCGACTCGTATGTCCAGATGACGTGCTCAATGAAACCAGGCACACGTTGTTGCTGGTCTAATAACCAACGGCAGAAAACTCGCCAGCGGTCGTCATCACCGGGATATAAAGCTTGCTTTTTGTGCACTTTGTACGGGCGCATTCAGTTACACTTTAACACCTTGTGAACAGTCCAGTATGACATACTTGTTCCATCTCGACGCCTTAACAATTTAGCGATACTTCGTGTACCTAGGTTCGGATTCCGGCGAACGACATCTAAAATGCGCTCCTCGGAGTGAACAACCCCTTGACTTCCACCTCCTGCCGCTACCGAAGCAATGGGATCATTTTCCAACACTCGCTGAAATGCTGCTGTTATCAGACGAGAGTCAGCTGGGTGTCGAGTGGCCGGGAATTCCTCTCGGTAAATTCGTAATGCAGGCGAAGAATTCCTGCAAGCTTCTCCAAGGCACATTAACATGTTGCCGTATTCACGAGCACTATAAACATACGCGTTAGGCGTTATTAAAACAAAACACGAAACACAAAACATAACAACAAGAATAATAGCAACAAGTAATAACAACAAGAATTTAATAAACAAAACGATTGAGCAGTCGCTCACGCGCTCGTGATAGTCAACACAAAACTGTCTCAAAAACCAAAATTAATAATTAATCCCGCCAAAAACAAATGCCTACCGCTAAATCCGTGCGTCCTAACGTCCTTGCGGTATGCACTTTGATCATTTCTACAGATCGTAAAACCTTTACGACATTGTCAACTTTTATTTTATAAGTTTAGTTATCCCTACGACTAGTCTTCATATGGAATTTAGAAGTTATAGTTGTCATTTGTTAATACAAGTAGACAATCAATTGTACCCTGACGCAACAAGCAGTTTTTTCTACAAAAATTATATTTAAATTAATAAACGTACTTAATTGGGTACTCACTTACACAATTATAAACACTATTTCATCGTTATCTTTGATTTTGTACGAGAAAATAGATATGAAATGGTATTGAATAATTTAATAGTTAAACTCAATTTCAATTATGATCGAAAGTTAATTAATCAATCAGAATTAGTCTAAAAAATAATTCTCTTACTTTATTTTAATTGACTTTCCGTTCTTAATCCGTCCAATACTTTAAATTTAAAAAGAGGTACGTCAAAACTAATAAAAATTACTTGTAAGTTTTATTGTGAAATTGCCGCCTCAAATTTTTGTCGCCTGCGAATCTTAGTAGGTAAATTTTGGTGCAACAAGGCAGCGTTACCAACACCAATTTGTCAATTTCCCCGAAAATCCATGTCAAATTCTCCAATTTAGGGACAAAACTTTAACAGATTCCTCACAAACTCCCCTCAATTTTATTTTAAAAAATGAAACAATTTTCAACTTATTTTATGAGATTTATTTTTTAACTAACATTTTTTTTATTGTTTACTGAAATTTCTTTTTTCACACTTTCCATATATTTGTAACAAGCATTTTACTTCATGGAGTATTTTAATTCCTTCCCTTTTTGCCATTAAAAAGTACACAGTATCTGCATTTTGCATGCGGTTCTCTGCTTTAAAATAAAAAAAATAAAGGAATGAAAAGCATTAAATTATGAACTTAATTTGCCCATATAAATCCGAAGATTAAATATGGTGCAATGAAGATAATTAGAAAAAGGGAGTCATTCGATATTCATAAGTAACCTAACAAAAATGTTAAGATAAGTATTTATATTTCTTGAAAAAAGGCTCTGACTTGGCCCGGGCTATAGATTTTAAAAATTCCAGTATAATACCAATCCCCAAAAATTCCCAACCAACTTTAAATTCCCCGTAATTTGGGGAATTTCCCACATGTTGGCAACGCTGACACGAGGCGACACGAGTCGGCCGGGTGGCGGCAGCGCGTGTGTGAAAGAGAAGGTTAGAGTGAGTAGGAATACCTTATGCATTGTTTCGTACCAAGCTAGAAAAAAGAGTTCAGAGTTCGCGTGAATATTGAACCTATTGTCAACTGATTTATTTATTTTAAGTTCCACTGCTGGTTTTATGTTTAAGTATTTGACTTTTTAATGAAATTATCGTTTCATTTAGCTGTACTAACATGATGGAGGGTGAATAAAGCTAATAAAACGTTGTGAAAAGATGATTTTTTTTTCATAGGGATCGATTTTCTTTTTAACCCATCATCAAAGGTATCGTTAGTACTATCGTCTGTCTTCGTTTTCGGGAGCGTTTCACAAACACCCGGTATAATATATTTTTAAATTATATTAATTTTTATATTAATTTAAAACTAAGTAAATAGCTACTGAACATGTTTCAGGCTTATAAATTGCTTCCTACTATTTTGATACCTACCAGAATTACGTCACACCCACAAACATGTATTGATAATATTATGACTAATATGAAACAATATAATATTAGTGTATTAGATGTTGGTGTATCTGATCATATTTGTCAATTGATATCGATTTATTATTTATTGAAAGCTTTAAGAATAAGTTCTGGTATACGTTTCTAAGAAATCCAGACATGTATATAGAGATTTTCTTAAAATACCTATCACAGATTAATTTCACAGATGTTTATTCACAATTTAATCCCAATGACGCGTATACAATATTTTAAGATCAGTTTAGTCTGATTTACGATCTTTGTGTGCCAAAAAAAATTAAATAACATATAAAAGAGCCCAAAGTGGAAAACAAAAGGTATTATGATATCCAGTAGGAACAAAAGACAGTTATATTTACAGAAACGGTATACAAACTGCCATGCTGCGAAAAATCGATACAAAAGTTATTGTAAAATTATGAAAGCAGTTACTAAGCAATCAAAAAGAAATGCAAACATTAACTATATAAACCAAAGTAGTAATAAAAGAAAAGCTACGTGGCAAGTTATTAACAAAATACTACAAAAATAAATAATATTAATGAGACAATAGAAACTATTCAAAAAGATGGCATTACAATTAATCAACCACATGACATAGCTAAATTAATGAATGACTGTTATATCAAATTAAATAATCCTATCCAATCTATTAGCGACATATTATTCTAACCAGTGACTAATCCGAATTTAAATAGCATTTTTAAGACCCCTGTAAATATTTCCGAAAGTATAAACATTATAAATAATTTAAAGAACAAAAAAGTATAGGCTACGATAATATACCGATGAAAGCAATAAAATCAAGTACACATTTAATAGCGGAACCTCTAACGTATATTATAAACTTGGTCTTAGAAACAGGAATTTTTCCAAATAAGTCAAAAATAGCACTAATAAAGCCTTTGTACAAGAAAGGTGCCAAAAATTACATGAAAAATTATAGACCTATTGCCCTATTATCAAATTTTTAAAAAATATTCGAAAAGTCATATGAAATAGGTAAATATCTTTTTTAGACAAATATAAGATTTTAAATGTAAATCAATTTGGGTTTCAAAAAGGGAAGAACACAACATTGGCTATATTCAAAATTTTTAAAGATATTTGGAAAGATATATATCAAAAAAGGACTTGTGTTGGTTTCTTTTCAGATCTGTCAAAAGCTTTTGAATGTGTTATTCATAATATATTGTTAAAACAGCTTGAACATATAGGCATACGTGAAATAGCCCTAAAATTAATGGAACCTTATCTAACTGACAGAATACAGGCGACGACATTAGATACATTTGACAAAAAACCAAAATGAATGACTCAACTGCAATCCGATTTAAAAATTAAGCCTAGTGACATACGCCAATGGTCTATCTTTTATCAAAAATTTAAGACATTAATTCACGATAATTTACAGTTAACTGATGCCAAACATGTTTATTATTTAGTAAAAAAATTAAGTGACCAGGCGTTGTCAGTCTGTGCAGGCTTAGCACCTACCGCTGAAAATTTTTCTATTATTTGGAATGCACTTATACGTAGATATAACTACGAACGATCACTAGCATCTACGTATATTAACCAACTATTAAACTTAAAACAAGTGAATGCAAAAACAACAACCGGTTACCATAATTTTATGGACCATTTTGATGCTTCCATTAATGCTCTAAAGCAATTAATATTGATGACTTAGCTGATATTTTGTTATTAAATATTGCACTTAGAAAATTAGATCCTGAGACTGTTAAGTAATTTGAAATATCTTGTCGCAATATCAACATACCAAAATATGCCTCTTTAGTACAATTTTTACGAACAAAATAGGGCTATATTACATATATGTCATTTAACAATCTGCATACTCTGTCCACTAACATTCATTAACAGTCGAAACAAGTCGCTTCCAAATTAAATTAGTAAACCTTTATTAATACAGATAATTTGCATTTCCTCATTCATTCATGTATCTTTTGTAAATTAAATGATCATGAACACTCATATGTTTCTCCACGTTTTCTAAAATTAAATAAGCAAAAACGTTACGACATTTTTAACCAAAAAAATGTTGTATTAATTGTTTGAGTGATAAACACTCGACTTTCTTTTGCAAATCGAAGCGTAAATGTATGTACTGCGCGCGCCGCCACCATTCGTTAATTCATTTTAATTTGCACCGCTATGGCATTAAGACTGCTTTTCGTAGTAGCAATACGTATAAACAGATAGATCAATCGGAGGTTGTGCTCTGAACTCTAATGCATGTAGCTCGCATTCGATTTACGACCGTGCAGTTAACAATAGTAAGGTTAATTCTTCTGTCGCTCATATTTCTAATGCGACGGAAAATGAAAAATCACTTACCTCTTCATGTCATATTTCTCGTGATTATTGCACTGGCCCGCGCTATACTACTTTATTGGGGACTGTAAAAATAAAATTCATAGGTAAATACAATAACGAACAATTTATTCGGTGTTTAGTGGACCTCGGATCCCAAAGCGATTATATTATAAAATATTTTTGTAAACGCCTATTTCTTTGCGCTACAAATAAAAGATGTTTTACTGGAGCATACGGAATCGGTGGTGTGTCCCAAAAGATTTTGGGTGTCATTTCACTGCAGTTCTCGTCGCGCTTTTATGATAACAAAGCTTATCATATTACATAATAAGCCATTAGTGGTATCGACCATTACGGGTCAGTTGCCAGATTCGTTAGTAGATGTTTCAAAAATTCACCATTTAAAGAAACTACGCTTAGCAGATGATCAGTTTCATCAACCTGGGATTATTGATGTTTTAATGGGTGTTAACACCTAATTTTTGAAAAATTTGTCGCATGAAAATTTAATTCAATCGCAATCGCCTAGTGCTATAGAAACATCACTCGGATATATTATTATGGGTGATGCTGAAGTTGCTATATCTCATTGTCCCCAGCGTTCCTTTGTTTCCTGTTCTTACGAAACAAATTTAAATCGTTTTAAAATGAAATAATAGTTTTAGTTTATACTGTATATTAAGTATAGATTGTAAACTTTAGGTAAAATGTTATGCAAATAAGTCTATTGATACGATACTTAAAATAGTTTTATTAAGTATTTTGTAATCACTTAGACATCGCCTACCTGTACCTGGGTGAAATCCGAGCAACTGCAAAATAATGGAATTGTATTTTTGTTGAATAATATAAATTAATTTGGTGACTCTTTAATGAACGCAAAAGAGCGCCTCTTACTTATAGAAAAGCGGTTTAATAAACATCCCGCTATCGACAATTTTTCTTATCTTGTCTCGCCGCCGCCAGTGATCTGTATCAAGCGCGCTATACTCTTCTGCTGCCGCTCGATTGTACGACGTTTTGGGACTTATTGTCAATCTAATGGTACTTTGCGCTAAATTATTAATTAAAACCTTAAGGGTTCTTAAACTTGACTGGCACGAGACAACGCATCTGCAGTTCCCTGGTTCCCCTGGTGTTGCAGTTGTTCATGGGCGGCGGTAGTCACCATCAGGTGAGCCACATGCTCAGTTGCCCCATCTCCTATAAAAAAAAAAAAACTCCACCCGCTAATATTGTCAATATATGGCAGCAATATATTTGGAATTACCTTTAGTCTCACATTTGCAGTTCTCGCGTCATATGGGCGTGTTCATCACCGCATAAGTTCAAAACCTTTGTTGCTAACCGTATTTTGCAAATACAGTCTTATTTATTACCGGATAATTTTTATCACATCGCAATATGGTACGCAGTGCACAGTTGGCAATTTTTTGATATAAATCTCACCTAAACATGGGACCTATAAGCCCGTGACCAACAAGGGGCAACTTTTTTTAAAGCCCATTTACAGTCTGTACGGATAAAGAATAAGATTAGAAATGGCGGCTCCTCGAGCCCATACAGTCATCATGCACAGTACCAATAGCGAAAACCCACTAATATTATATCGTTATAACGTTGTATTATTTGGTTAATTTGAAATTTTCTATTAATGGAAAAACATTTGAAAAAAAATTGTATACGCAAGTAGGAACATTAATTTTAAAATAACATTTATAACTAGCGACCCGCTCTGGCTTCGTCTGGGTTCATGTGAACATAATGTGGCTTTATGTGAACTTAAGGTAATCATTAAAGACAATTTGTTTCATCTTATCAATATTTTTATTTTAATACAATTTCTAAATTTTTCGGATAAAATTTAATCTAGATCACTCCTGTTAGTACTTTCTATTTGTTCGTGAAATTTTATTACAATCGTTTCAGCTATTCCGAAGATTAGCTCGTGCAGACAGACAGACAAACGAAAATTTTAAAAATGTCTCAATTGTCTCAATTGCACGTAAATACTCGTATTTTATACAAAAACTAGCAATCCGTCCTGGCTTCTCACGATTGATTTCTGGATCCCGACAACAGCGCCAACTACATGGTCCAATTGTAAATCCAAATCATTCTCCAATCAACTTAATCACATACACAATATTTCATCAAAAACTGTTCAGCAGTTTAGGAGGATTTAGTCACATATACACGGACAAAATAATTATATATGTATAATGATTAAGAAACAAAATCAAAAATAATTATGAAGAAAACTCTCAGAATGCATCTAAATCACAAATTAGCCTAATATTCTAAGTCTATGCGAAAAACACATATCGCAACGTATTTTTAACCATAGTGTACGAGCGAGAGGTGCATAGATGAGAAGCCATTTTCAATCCCATTCTTTAACTACACGGGTAATAAAAATTTAATATATTAACTTCGATGTGGCTAGCGGGAAATAGTTTAATTCTAAAGACTGTTTACAATTTAAACTATCTAGATCGTCATAAACGCTATTAATGGACAGATTGTTATTCTTAATTGTCTGAAGTGCAGGAGATATATAAATTTATATTCTCTGCGTACATTTAAATATATATATATTTAAATTTATTTATTCATACAAATATAAGTACATTATTATATTTATAGACATATTATTGTTTTACTACTCTCTCACCAAACTGCAATCAGTTTGTCGGAAAGTACACGCTCTTAAAACTATATATTATTATGCACCTAACCTACACAAATACAATTAATTACAAAAAATAAAAATAAAATAAAAGATAGTTATATCAAATTTACCTACTAATAAAATAATAATAATAATAAACAAACGGCGTAGGTAAGTGACGACCCCATCGCCCGCTGACGTAACGGTTATGTGACAAAACTGCTACGTCAGCGCAGTCAGTCAGCGCCTGGCCATGAGGTGTTAGTGCCGTGCCTCGGCAAAACTGAAGGTGCAAAGGCCCGCTTGTACACATGGCCTCACCATGAAACGGTGCCGGGTCTGGGAGTCTCCCGTTAACTGACGCCCATTACATGGATGATGGAACTCAGAAATACGCGCAAAGGGTCGCTGCCTGGAGGTCGCAGGGCGCGTCTGGAGCTGGCGCTGGACGCGACAGCATGCGAACCGCCAGCCGATCACGAGGAGCTGCACGACCACCCAGCAGCCCCTCACATCCATCATCCCCACCAGCTGGCTTAGTGTCGGCAGGGTCTTTGCGGGCCCAGCAATCGGCACCGGCAATCGGCTGGTGGAGTACGCCGCATGCGATGGACAATTCAAATGAATAGCAACGCATTGCGGGCGTATTTTAGGGCGAAAGGGGGAGAAGTTGGAGGTTTTGCGTACCGGGCTAGGATGCATCGACTTTTTGCTGAGCTGGAGCCATCTATAACCGTCACCGAGCAAAACCTGGCAGACCGAGTTCGGTATATCTTGCGCTCAAACATATTTGATGGCACCGAACTCGAACGGCTACGACGTGAGGCTGTTTCCTCATCGGATGAAAATACTACGACTGTGAATGCGGCGCCACAAGTTGCAGAGCAACCCGCACACGTGGTGCCGCTGTGAATCCCCAGTTGTGGTTGATTCAGACGATGATGAAACAATCGCCCAGGAACTAGAACTAGAGCAAATGAGGAGTACATTGGAAGAGGCGATTGTGAAACGCGCAGTACGCCTCTCGAAAATCGACGCGACTTCCTCGCATAACCCTAAGCAAGCGGAATCGGGATGTCGTGACGGCCCTGAACCCATTGCTGGCAACCTATTTGGAAACCAGCCGGGACCTTTGCGATACGGACTCAATACTCTTTGGCGCCGCTTTGGCGGTTTGCCGCATTGTTGGTGCCAAACTTCCCACGTCTGGACGTGCTACTGGTCAAAGTAGCGCTATCCCAGCCTGGAGAAGAAGGATTGAGGACCGTATCGCAAAGGCAAGGGCCCTCATCGGCAGACTGATAAGCTTCAGGTCGGGCAATAATAGGCCGAGAATTGTGCGCACCATCAGGATGGCGTTTGCTGGGACAAATGTCAGTTTGTCCCAGCCGGATATAACAAAAACTGACGGGCGCATTGACGACCTGAAGCAGAGAATCGCTGCTTGGGGAAAGCGGATTCGGCGATATACCGAGAGGTCAAGACGGTTCAACCAGAATCGTCTCTTCCAGAGTGATCAGAAGAGGCTCTATGAGTCATTGGCGCGACCAATGGTACGTAGAACGGGCCCAGCACCGAATCAGGCCGACACTGTCGCATTCTGGCGCGGCCTGTGGTCAGAGCCCGTAAACCACAGCAAGGCTCCTTGGACGGAAGTTGTAGCGAGTCAGTGTGCGAGTGTTACGCCCATGGACCCCGTCATCATAACGCCGGATGACGTAGCTGAGGCGGTCCGTAGGGCCTCGAACTGGAAAAGTCCGGGACTCGACGGACTGCATCACTACTGGCTGACGGTGTGTCACGCTGTGCTCGCCCGACAGTTTCAAGAGGCTCTCGAACAAAAGTCGCTCTCGAGCCTCTTCACTACTGGGATCACTCATTTGGTTCCTAAAGACCATGATTCCACAGACCCTAGCAAATACCGCCCCATTACGTGTCTGCCCACCACATATAAGACACTGACATCCATTTTGAGTACGCGAATCATTCGTCACCTGGATTTAAATCAGATGATGTCGCGTGCTCAAAACGGATGTCGGGGCGGTGGTCGTGGAACCAAGGAACCACTCCTCACTGACGCAGTCATTGGCAAAGTGGTCAAACGCAACCGTCGGAACTTCTCCGCCGCCTGGATAGACTATAGAAAGGCATTCGACTCGGTGCCCCATACATGGCTAAAGAGGGTCCTCGAGCTGTACAAGATTGACTGTACAGTTAGAGACTTCCTCGGCAGTGTATGGGGCAATGGAGACAATCCTTTGTCATCTAGGCGAGCGGATGACGGATGCGGAAAGCCACATAAGGATAAGAAGGGTATCTTCCAGGGCGATTGTTTGAGTCCAATCTGGTTTGCCTCTCCTGAACCCTCTCAGTACATTACTGGAGGACTCCGGGAGGATTTCAGCTTCGGAAAGGAGGTACAAGTGACCCACCTTTTCTATATGGGTGATCTCAAGTTATTCGCCTCAATCGCTCCCATCTTATGGAATTGCTAAACATCACTTGTGATTTTAGTTATTCTATCAGAATGGAGCTGGGGACGGATAAGTGTGCGGTCCTCCATGTTGAAAGGGGAAGGGTTGCTAACTCTGAGGGCATAGACTTATCTATGCCCATCAACATAAGGACCCTTTCTGAGGCTGAAACATACCGATACCTGGGTATGTCACAGGCATCGGTATCGATGAGGCGGGTATGAAGCAGTCAGTTTGCGATATGTTTTATGCACGCTTGACCAAAGTGCTTAACAGCCTTTTGTCCGGTGTGAATAAGACACGCATATAACGGTTGGGTCATGCCTGTTCTCATATATACCTTTGGCATACTTAGGTGGACTCAAACTGAACTTAACGCCCTGGATAGAAAAGTCCGCACTACTATGACGTCCCATAGGATGCATCACCCGAGATCGTCGATTGTGAGGCTGTACTTGCCGCGGAAACATGGTGGGCGTGGCTTTTTAAGCGCGCTTACCATGCATAATCGCGAAGTGTGCAGCCTCCGTAATTACTTTCTGACGAGATCGGATGATAAAGGACTTACCCCTCTATCCTTAGCCAACGAGCAATGGCAAGACCCGGCAGTACAGAGCATTTCCAACCGGGAGATCTACAAGGCTCTACATGTGCCTTTCGTAGACACAGTTGCCTCCCTTCACTGGCTACGTTTTGGTGACCTCTTTGGGGAAATCGAGGGTTTTGTCTGTGCGATACAGGATCAGGTTATTAAGACCAACAACTATCGGAGATACATCCTAAGGATGGCACCGTCGACATCTGTCGAGCTTGTCGCCATCCCGGTGAGTCACTAGGCATGTCATCTCCGGTTGTTCGGCGCTCTAACTCTGAGTACTTGCACAGGCACAACTTAGTAGCCAGAATTCTACACCAGGAGCTCGCTCTGAAATACGGTCTCGTGGACTGGAAATTGCCGTATTACAAGTACTTGCCGGAAGCCGTGCTCGAAAATGATCGCGTCAGGCTCTACTGGGACCGGGCCATCATCACAGACAGGACTATTCTTGCGAATAAGCCTGATATTGTGCTGATGGACCGGGCACAGTCAAGGATATTTTTGGTCGACATCACCATTCCATATGACGAGAACCTCGTGAAAGCCGAAACAGATAAGCGAACAAAATATCTGGACCTGGCTCACGAGGTGACCGACATGTGGGGTGGACTGCCGACCGAAATTATACCTGTAGTCGTCTCTGCGAACGGGTTAATCCCAGTCAGCCTCTTGGGTCATCTGAGGCGACTGGGACTCCGTGACGGACCGCTCCAAGCTCAAATGCAGAAGGCGGTGCTCCTCGATACCGCCCGCATCGTCCGCCGGTTTCTCTCCCTTTCCCCCTAACCCTCGGCCGTTTGGTCTCCCCTGCCGAGGGTTTCCATCTGGTTGGGTTTTTATTTATTTATGTATTATTAATTTATTTATGTATTATTTATTTATTTATGTAATATTTATTTATTTATGTATTATTTATTTATTTATGTTAGTATATTAAATATATATTTATGTTTATTTATTATTTCCTTTAAAATATTTATTCAGCCCAACCAGATGAGAATACTATATAAATACCCCATAAACAACAAAAGCAATAAATAAATCAAATAAATCAAACATAAAAAAAAACAAAAGCGATAAATATAAGTATGCAATAATGTGTAATGTGTTATATAACTCTGTTAATAATGTCCTTTTTAGAAAGAATTTTAGTAAGTCTTTGCTTAATTAATTTATTATTTGGGGGTGTTTCTCTTAACCATTTTATTTTGTTATATATTCTGGGTACAATGTATTTATTCAAGCGCTGTCCATAATAGTTATTTGCAGTAGGCTCTTCAAGTTTTTTTCCCTTACCTTACGCGTATTGTAAGTGTTAATAATAGGTAGATACTTTATATTCGTTAGTATAATATTAATCTATTGCTATGAAATATTTTAATCGTGTTTCAACAGGGAGTATTTTACACATGGGAAATAATTTTTCATATTCTGTATGGTTTGCAGGGCCATACACTATCAAGAAAGTAAAGTTGAAGTTAGTTGATGAGCACGTCGAAAGGAAAAGATCACCAAAGTTTAAAAGGTTTATTAGAAAGTAAAGTAGTTATAAGGTTATTGTGGCAAATCTTTCCTTGAGAAGTTAGTTTTTTTAGTAGGACGGTTGTTGACGTACTGATTTGAAGTTAAATATAATACTAATTAAACATGCGCCCTGAAAGTAGGTTGCAAACGTGAGCGCAAAATAAAGTTGAATGTACGATGGCTTGCCCGTACATATTGGCAACCCGAAAGAAAAATAAGATAAACTAGGGAGAAAAACTATCAAGGTAACATAATGTCAGTACAAAGCAAATAATGTAAGTATTAAGCATCAAAATTAAAAGTAATGTGGTTTTTCGCTGTAGTCGCCGTAGTAGGTGTTCGTGGCCGATGATCGCGCGGCTGCAGCGCGGGCGGCTGCGCTGGACTCGGTGCTGCAGGTTCGCGTCCCGCAGTGGAGTGTTTTTTCATATCTTCTAGTTCCAACGCTTCATTTGTATGTGACGTCATGTTTTTGTGTTTAGAGCAATAACGGCTGAAAAGCTTTCTTGCGATCATAGTCCGATCTAGTCGTTCCAAGAATTGCAGTGCTGAGAGTATGTAGCAGATCAGGTATTAGTGTAAGTCGTGACTCGTGATTGACGAGGGTAAAACTTCATTTTCATGTAGTGAATGTAATCGCCTGTCAATTTCTTGAAGTTCTATATCATATGTTTCTTGGATTACTTTCCATGATACATTACGGCGAGTTAAACCGATAATGTTGTTCGCTGTAGTGTTCAGAGTTGGGATATCGAAGTAGTAGTTGTTGATTTTCACTTTGGTATTGTACTCATTGTGTGAGTGAATAGTGAAGTCTTTGGATTGTAGTACACACCCTTGCGCGAGTTTTACTATGCCAGACGACGTCATACAGTGCGACATCACGTCGTAGTTGCATATCGTGCGCATAGTGCAAGCTCCGCAGCAAACGACCAGCCAGCTGTTCGGCGTGTGCAATGCGATTATGCGATCCACGCGTCATTGCATGATGCCCGCTTGACGTCACAGGATGTTCCCAAACTGTGACTCAATAATTTAGCTTCACACGGATCATTGTTGTTATGTAAGTTGAACACCGGTAAGTTTTTGTAACAGAGAAAACTATCTTGTTTCATTTGAGTGCACAGCTTCATGTCAGTTTCTGTCACAGATATATAGGTGTTCTTTTGAAAGTTAACTGCAATGTATTCAGATTGTAGGTTTAATTGCTCTAAAGTAGTTTTGCAGTATCTCGGGTCAGTTTTATCACATAGGTCGTTCAAGCCATGAAGGTAAGTTTTGAACCGGTCTATTCTATTCCAATAATTAGTTAAGTTGTAGTACATAAGCAATGTCCACTCGTCGTGAATCATTTTCAATTTGCCAACGGTGTCGTAATATATCGGCCGGTTGGATACAAGGTTTGTACTCGTAATGTAAGCACTTGGCGCCACTTCACCATATGATCCAGATATGAAAATAAACATTGTTAATAGGGTTGCAATTAAAGCTGAGGATGTTTTATCTTAGTTTTCTTTGCCTTCGTTGATTGTTGAGGTTTGATTTCAACTTTTTGAGGCTTTTCATCTTGTTGATTGAATATTGGTGGTTTGGAATTTAGTTCAGCTTCCAACGGGAGTGGTGACAGTTTTACGATGGGATGCTTGATGATGCCAGTTTGTGTTTTTAAAGTAGTTACTCTTACGTAACCGTCAGAACCGGGATGAGTTTCAAGTGTACGACCCATGGCCCATTTTCCTGGCGGCAAGTTGTTGTCTTTGACCAGCACGATATCGCCTTCTTTGATGTTCTTAGTTGATTCGTTCCATTTACTTCGGCCTTGTAGTTAACAACTATGTGACTGTAAACATTTTACAAAACTGTTGTAACATGTTTTCAGTCAGTTGCCATCGCCGTAAGTAAATGTCTCTGTCGTCACTGTAGTCCGAAATCGGTATATACATCACAGGGCTGCCGGTTAGGAAGTGTCCTGGAGTTAAGAAGTTTTGAAATTCTTCAGAATCTTCAGTTAGTAGACAGAGAGGTCTGGAGTTCATGCACACTTCGATCTGTGTTAATAAAGTTTGAAACTCTTCGTAGGTAAGTTTCTGATCTCCCAATACACGACGTAGGTGGTACTTCATTGACTTCACAGCTGCCTCCCAAAGGCCACCTGCAGTGGGCCACGCCGGCGCGTTGAAGTGCCATACTACCTCCAGTTGTCCAATGTGTTCAAAAAAATCTGACGAGAGTTGCAGTTGGAATTGTTCGAATTCTTTATGTAAATGTTTTGTAGTGCCACGTCGGGCACACATTCTTTGAAAGGCGGCGATGAAAGTTTCGGTACTAAGGTCTGATACAAGTTCTATATGTAAGGCTTTAGTCGCCATACATACAAAGATAGCGATGTATCCCTTTGAAGTTTTAACACCTCTTCCCTTGTTCAGTTTAACGTCCACGTGACCAGTGAAGTCGACTCCGACGTGCGTGAACGGCCAGGACGGTGTTATACGATGTTGAGATAGGTCAGCCATAATCTGATGAGTTTTTGTTTGTTTGTGACGGTGACGTCGGACGCAGTGACATAGTTTTACTTTCACGGCCCGATTTGTACCAACAATCCAATAACGTTGCCTTAAATATGCTAACGTTAATCGAGCACCTCCGTGAAGTGTTACAGAGTGAGCTTGCTCGATAAGTAGTCCAGTGAAGCATCCACTTCGAGGGATGATGGCGGGATGTTTTATCTCAAATGGTAAGTTAGAGTTGTTGATACGGCCGCCCACTCGTATAATCCCTTTTTTTGTCTAAATAAGGGTTGAGTTTGAAAATAAAACTTTTTGTAATATTTTCTTGTTTTATAAGTTGTTTGTACTCGTGATCGAAACCTGTACTTTGCACAAATTTAATTATTTGTTCATTAGCGGCTGTTATTTCCGTTGTAGTAAGGTATTTGGCGTCACGTTTCGTCTTACTACGCGCATTTGAAATGAAGCGCAGTATCCATTCCGTGACTCTTGTTACGCGAGTTAATAAACTGCATTTGTTGATTTAAATATCAAGGAAATGTTGATCTTTATTAGCAGTTAGAACTTCCACCTTCTTGGTTTTAAGTTCGGCGTTAGTAGTGTACAAACATGTTAGGTTGTTTATGCACTTTTCAGTTTCCTGATTTTGCAGGAATTCGGGACCACAGTTTGAAGTTGATTAGTTTGCTGGGGTACAGTCCACGAGAGGCACAATCTGCTGGATTTTGTTCCGAGTTGACGTACTGCCAATTCTGTGATGGGAAAGTTTGCTTGATTTTATTAACCCGGTTGGCTACACATCTTTCCAATCTAGATACGTCTCCTTGCAGCCAGGCAAGAACGACTTGAGAGTCACACCATGCGCGAACTTTTGTCTGATGTCCTTTGAAGGCTTCTTTGGTTTTCTCAACTAGTTATGAAAGTAGTAGTGCGCCACATAATTCCATTCTTGGCAATGTTGCTTTTTGTAATAGAGGAGCAACCCTAGTCTTAGCGGCGAGTAATTGTATAGTTGGTGGGCCGTTGGCATTAGCAACACAGCTGTAGATGACGCACGAATAGGCCTTTTCACTTGCATCTGAGAAGCCAAGTAGTTCAATGTTTGATTGCTGGCCCCCTAGCCATCTTTGAAGTTTGACATCTTTGACTAATGAAAGTTCACTTCTTAGTTTCACCCAGTCAGTTTGTATTTCGGTGGGTAGAGTGTCGTCCCATTTTAACTTGGCCGCCCATACCTTTTGGAACAATAGTTTGGTCGTAATAGTAATAGTGATAGAAGTTTCGTTGGAGCTATCCTCCAGCATGTCGGTTAAGTTGAATTCCACAGATATTGGTTCACGTAATTTTTGTTATAGATGTTCCATGCTTTTCTTAGTAGTTTCGTATAGTTGTTTAGTATTTTCGAAGATTATTACTAATTAAACATGCGTCCCGAAAGTAGGTTGCAAACGTGAGCGCAAAATAAAGTTGAATGTACGATGGCTTGCCCTTACATATTCCTTTTTACAACTTTTATTATCTTTTGAATTTATTAAAAAAATTATTATGCGAATTGTTGAACAGTGGACTTGTGAAGGGCTTTAATGATGATAAGAAAGTAAACATAAATAACGATGTTATAAGTAAAACTATGCTGGATTTTTTTTACTATTATAAGCCTATACTTGACTTCTGTTTCACCTGATGGACTAAGCTTAACAAAAGCCAAGCCAAAGCAATGTTACCATTTAAAGAACTGCCTCGTAATATATATGAAAATTCGACAACAATCCTTTAGCTAGCTGTGTCGGCGTTGCAATTAGGAACGGTAATTATTTATTTTTTCACAAATTTTAATCAATGGGACCATTTTAAAACAGCGTTTAAAGTAAATTTAAGCTAACATCGTCCCTGGAGGACCTATATTGTTGTAAGAGAACTCAGAAGTTGTAGTGGTCACTGGAGGTCGTTCACATGGAAAAAGTTCATATGGTTCATATGGAAAAATTTATCCGTTCTCAAGAAAAAAAACTGGACAAGTGCGAGTAGGATTCCTGCCCTGAGGGTTCCGTATAAACTTAATTAAGAATGTAAATAATTCATCTATCCCGAGAATTATAAGTAAGGTAAGCACCAACATTGCTATAATGAAAAGGTATATCGGATTGAAAAAAAAACTTAATTTTTCAGTGGAGAAATGGTCTCCAATACATCAGCCTACTGTACGGTCGATGCTCCAACTAAAAAAGAATATGTTTGATGTAACAATGTAATTGAATATAATTTGACGACTTTTATTGCGTTTAATCAAACTTATTAATTCTCGACGTTTCGTGCGGTTTACAGCACCCATAGTTACGGCGGAAAGGAGGTGTTTGACGTCTTGATGTCATATTTTACGAAGGCTACCTTCAACTTTTAAATATTAATCTTCGGTCTGATCTACGCAGAACTAGCTTACAGTATCTTGAAGTCTTGTACTACTTGTGCATAGTGCATAGGCTTGGATTTAATTTTATTAATTATGGGATCCTCCTTTAATTTTATTAATCTTTTCACGTACCGCGCTCCCTAAAACAAAAAATGGCCCTTTGTACCGGGGCTACTTGAAATAATCACAGCGCCCGGCACTTGAGTCAACCTTTGTTTTTGTCACTTTGTTTACGTTTAAGAAGTTTGAGTTACAGTTCTTGAAAGCCGATAAGATTGTAGATGAATAGAAATAATAACAATGCCATTTAGATGTTTATTTAGTTTTGAATAGCTCTTTGTTTCAAGGGGACCATGAAAAAGTGTATTTACTGCCAATAAATTTGTTTTTATGAATGAAAAAACATAAGTTTTTATTTTATTTTTATGTCCTCATAATCTATATAACATGCTCTTCCTAAAATATAATCATTATAATAATTCTACTTTTTCACTCGCAAAGATTTGCTAAAAGTTCAACCATAAACAGTTTAGACGCGCGTTTTTTTACCTCATTTTCAAAAAATTTTTGTAAAAATATTATAGCGTCTTTCTTAATTTTTTTATACAATCATATAGATATAACATTTAGAAGTAATATTTTTTTATGAATATACATACATGCAATAAACTATATATAAAAAAGCTAAGTATTTCAGAAGGTAGATCTTATTTGAAATCTTGACCGTTGTAAATTGTTCGCGTAGAGGTGTTTTGTTTTTCCTTTATAAATTGAAACAAAAATTTAATGTTGTTGTAACTTAAATCATTCAAAACATTATCTAGTAAAGATCATTAACATTTCTTACCAGTTTTTGAGAGAAAATACAACAAAAATCACAAACACAAAAAGAAAACAATTACGCAACTAACAGCACCAACTACCCGAAAGTGACTGTCTATTATTTTTTAATTTGTCTATGTAACTGAGTGAGTATAATACTTGGGAATACTCTTTAGTTCGTTCAGAATCGAAGGAAATAGTATTTAATTGAAAATATACTGTATTTTTATATTAATTAAGACGAAAATAGCAGCACGTAATGCGGACATGAATTCATGTCCGCCGTACTCAACGGTAATGTAATTGCGGACATGAATTCATGTCTGCGGTACCTTAGGAGGATCATTACTGTGTTACGTAGGGTAAAAACGTTAGAAATCTATAATAGTAGCTGGGCAGTAGGCATAATCTTCCTTCTGCAGCTACAAAAGGCTTAAAATTTACATTGTAGTGAAGTTGAAAAGTCACATTATCCGATTTTGATGTGTTTTTGTACCCATTATTTTCTAAATATCTTGGTTTTCATTTTAGTGTAATAATAAACTAATTACTATTTTTTTAACTAAATAGCGCTATAGGAATTTTTAAGCAGAGTATTGTTTTATTATACGCGAGTAACTATATAAGACACATCTTTAAATAGATGTAATTTTCAAAACAATATTTACACAATTTAGTAGATAAGTAGACTCGTAAAGATAATATTGATGCAAAGAAGCGGGTTGTTTTTTGCTAATCATATTTCTATTACTCATACTAATAGTCATTATTCATAGGCAAAACAGCTCATAATAAAACAATGTTAACTTTCTTAAAATATATTTACCGTAAATGCTTTCTGATCATCGATATAAGTGACAAGATATGGTCGTGTGAAACAAATTTTTTCACGGTTTTAGCATAGAATAAATCAGCGCCATCTCTTAAATACTCATGAACGACCACGAAACCAGTGTTTCCACTTATTATTTTGGTTTTACCCTAGAACTTGTAGGTATACTCCCTAAATTATCGTAAAAAAAATAAAAATAGCGTTATTTAGTGCACCTAATTTTCAATATTTTAATGAACAACATCATTGCACGTTTTGAATATCATTTCACGATTCTATATCTTGAGTTTTGTGATGAAGAAGACGTTCTCATTTTCAAATTATAATAACACTCAGCCTCATACGAATAATGAATATGTAACTAAGTAAAATATTATACCACTATTCCGATAATATACAGAATGAAAAACTTTTTCATTCTACACTTTTCTAGCTTTTTTGACCCTATCTCCTTCGATAAATCTTAAAAAAAATTACATCGGCTGGGTATAAATAACAGGGTTACCTGAAGTTCGATTTTACATATATAGTGCCCATTACAATTAACCATGACTATCTATCTGTCATTTAAGAGCAAAATTTTAGCAGATTAATTTGTGTTTAAAGTGATGTAATTTATTGACGTCAGTAACAAAGCTCCTGGAAAATCGTAAAATGTGGAAGACATGGAGGAGTTCAAATTTCAGTCATCTACGCATGACAGGATTATATTGCACGAGTTTATTAGCACCTGTGCACTTACTCGTATATTTCTTTACTTTCATAGTTCGATAGGACGGCGATCTGATCCGTCCTGAGAAAGACCAGGACAAATGAATTTACATGCTTTCGGAGGTAAGTAAAACACCGCCAACTTTCTAACTCTGAGCAGCTATTGATTATTTCTCGATAGAAAAACGCTATGACTGATTTTGGCCCGACCCGACCGGGGTTCAAATGCTAAACTATTAAACCACTATTGTACTAGTTTGACCCACAATAGGAGTGGATTGAAAATATCACGGTTACACGTACAAGTGTCAAGTGGGTAAGTGATTTTTCTTAGAATAAATAATTCAATGTATCAAACAGTTGTCAATCATTTTAAAAATTTGATGCCATTCTTATGTCAGCAACCACTTTTTAAATACACTCAAAGGCAAAAAATAACAGGATGTCTGAAAAACGAGATCATTACTTTTTATAAACTATTTCAAAAACTATTATTAAAATGTTATGCACTACTAACTAGGAGAAATAATAGTGATATTTCAGATAGTAGAATTATGGTATAAACGATCTTACAGCGGATTTAAGCGCGTCTGCGAGCGCAACGCGGTTTGTTGTCTTGCATTTGAACCCCGGTCGGGTCGGGCCAAAATCAGTCATAGCGTTTTTCTATCGAGAAATAATCAATAGCTGCTCAGAGTTAGAAAGTTGGCGGTGTTTTACTTACCTCCGAAAGCATGTAAATTCATTTGTCCTGGTCTTTCTCAGGACGGATCAGATCGCCGTCCTATCGAACTATGAAAGTAAAGAAATATACGAGTAAGTGCACAGGTGCTAATAAACTCGTGCAATATAATCCTGTCATGCGTAGATGACTGAAAGGAGAATGCCCATTAATGTATGGAATCCCGTACCATGTTGCATCAAAATCAAACTTTGTTTTTTATAGACTACACTGATTATATTAACTCCTACTAAAGTTATTTTTTAAAACAAAACCCGGGTTATGGAGTTATTTTATAAAATCGAAATAACCTAAAAACTACGTTTTATTTTTCGACGCTACAGACGACCTATTTTAAATAGACACATTAAATATGGACGAACATTATGGCTCTAAAAACAGCGTAATCTACTAATATTAGTAAGAATTACGAGTTACAGCAACATATTATAGCCGCGTCGCAGGATGCGTGACTAAAATTACGAGTTACAGCAACATATTATAGCCGCGTCGCAGGATGCGTGACTGAAACTCGGAGATTTGCACGGCCTTTATACATATTGCCAATACTGTGAGCGGGTAACGTATCTAAGGGTAATATATCATTGGACGCCACTGTGATCACACTACACACTAATACCAAATGAAACATTATCATAAGGGTGACCAGTCAGACCAAAAAAAAACGCTCGTTGAGTCTAGAGAGTTGTCAATAACCCTTTAATAATCTTAAGATACTATTCATGACAGACACTATTGCTCATGGTCATGTTGTTGTCGTGAATCGATTAGGTAAGTGATAGAAAAATAAAACAAACAAGTCCATTTTAATAATAGGTTTTAGGTTTTAATAGCGATTAAAAGTCAAAATATTTATTTAAAATACATTTATTTAAATCATTCATCATACTTTGAAAAAATCATCTAAAGCCATTGCCGGCGCAGTTACGTCATTACACCGACCCCAGATCAAATACCACACTATCGTCATTATATGAGCACAGCAGCCCACTGTTCGATTAGATTGAAAACGATTTATCGATAAGTGTACGTTGCAGTTTACACTATTGAAATGCCCAGTAGTACCACGGAGTCTGGATTTGTGCATTTGTGGTGTATGGCATAAGGCTCAACTCCTATTACATGGGACGTATAACATAACTGAAGGCTAGTGGGAGTACTACACACCTCTGCCTACTCCTTCGGGTAAATATAGGCGTGATGTTATGTTTATTAATTTAATGATATTTCTATCCAATCAGTTGTATTTAGTAAATTATCATCAATAATGTTCTGTGTCTATATTAGGCATGTTAGAAAATGTCGTGATTAATCGAAAATCGATCTTTTAATACTCGATTTAATCGAAAATCGATTCTAGCATGTTTGAATCGAATCGGAGATCGATTATTTTTAAGTGAATCGACATGCCTACTATAAACGTCATATAAATAGGGAGCAAAACCATAGACATAGAGCATGGACTGAGCCTTCCCTAGCCAAATGTCAAATAAAATTGACTCAATATCCATACTTATAAACTTAAAAGTAAATTCCCTGTTCAAAAATCAAATCCCCCGACGCGTAATGTCCTAAAAAATTATGAAACTAATTACTATAAAATTTTGGTCTTGATGCGCGAGACTTCTTGGTACCACTTTTGGTCATTCTCCTTTGAACTCCTCCATGTCTTCCACATTTTACGATTTTCCAGGAGCTTTGTTATTGACGTCAATAAATTACATCACTTTAAACACAAATTAATCTGCTAAAATTTTGCTCTTAAATGACAGATAGATAGTCATGGTTAATTGTAATGGGCACTATATATGTAAAATCGAACTTCAGTAACCCTGTTATTTATACCCAGCCGATGTAATTTTTAAAGATTTATCGAAGGAGATAGGGTCAAAAAAGCTAGAAAAATGTAGAATGAAAAAGTTTTTCATTCTGTACATTATCGGAATAATGGTATAATATTTTACTCAGTTACATATTCATTATTCGTATGAGACTAAGTGTTATTATAATTTGAAAATGAGGACGTCTTCTTCATCACAAAACTCAAGATATAGAATCGTGAAATGATATTCAAAACTTACAATGATGTTGTTCTTTAAAATATTTAATTAGGTGCAACTAATAACGCTATTTTGATTTTTTTACGATAATTTAGGGAGTATTCCTATAAGTTCTAGGGTAAAACCAAAATAATAAGTGGAAACAGTGGTTCCGTGGTAGTTCCTGAGTATTCAAGAGATGGCACTGATATTCTATGATAAAACCGTGAAAAATTTTTCACGACCATATCTTGTCACATATCGATGATCAGAAAGAATTTACGGTAAATATACGAGTATTTTAAGAAAGTTAACATTGTTTTATTATGAGCTATTTTGCCTATCAATAACGACTATTAGTATGAGTAATATAAATATGATTAGCAAAAAACAACCCGCTTCTTTGCATCAATATTATCTTTACGAGTCTACTTATCTACTAAATTGTGTAAATATTGTTTTGAAAATACCATCTATTTAAAGATGTGTCTAATATAGTTACTCACGTATAATAAAACTATACTCTGCTTAAAAATTCCTATAGCGCTATTTAGTTAAAAAAAATAGTAATTAGTTTATTATTACACTAAAATGAAAACCAAGATATTTAGAAAATAATGGGTACAAAAACACATCAAAATCGGATAATGTGACTTTTCAACTTCACTACAATGTAAATTTTAAGCCTTTTGTAGCTGCAGAAGGGAAGATTTTGCCTACTGCCCAGCTACTATGATAGATTTCTAACGGTTTGACCCCTACGTAACACAGTAATGATCCTCCCCTAAGGTACCGCGGACATGAATTCATGTCCAAAATTACATGACCGTTGAGTACCGCGGACATGAATTCATGTCCGCATTACGTGCTGCTATTTTCGTCTTAATTAATATAAAAATACAGTATATTTTCAATTAAATACTATTTCATTCGATTTTGAACGAACTAAAGAGTATTCCCAAGTATTATACTCACTCGGTTACATAGACAAATTAAAAAATAATAGACAGTCACTTTCGGGTAGTGGGTGCTGTTAGTTGCGTAATTGTTTTCTTTTTGTGTTTGTGATTTTTGTTGGATTTTCTCTCAAAAACAGGTAAGAAATGTTAATGATCTTTACTAGATAATGTTTTTGAATGATTTAAGTTACAACAACAGTACATTTTTGTGTTTCAATTGATAAAGAAGGAAAAACAAAACACCTCTACGCGAACAATTTACAACGGTCAAGATTTCAAATAAGATCTACCTTCTGAAATACTTAGCTTTTTTATATATAGTTTATTGCATGTATGTATATTCATAAAAAAATATTATTTCTTAATGTTATATCTACATGATTGTATAAAAAAATTAAGGAAGACGCTATAATATTTTTACAAAAAATTTTTGAAAATGAGGTAAAAAAACGCGCGTCTAAACTGTTTATGGTTGAACTTTTAGCAAATCTTTGCGAGTGAAAAAGTAGAATTATTATAATGATTATATTTTAGGAAGAGCATGTTATATAGATTATGAGGACATAAAAATAAAATAAAAACTTATGTTTTTTCATTCATAAAAACAAATTTATTGGCAGTAAATACACTTTTTCATGGTCCCCTTGAAACAAAGAGCTATTCAAAACTAAATAAACATCTAAATGGCATTGTTATTATTTCTATTCATCTACAATCTTATCGGCTTTCAAGAACTGTAACTCAAACTTCTTAAACGTAAACAAAGTGACAAAAACAAAGGTTGACTCAAGTGCCGGGCGCTGTGATTATTTCAAGTAGCCCCGGTACAAAGGGCCATTTTTTGTTTTAGGGAGCGCGGTACGTGAAAAGATTAATAAAATTAAAGGAGGATCCCATAATTAATAAAATTGAATCCAAGCCTATGCACTATGCACAAGTAGTACAAGACTTCAAAATACTGTAAACTAGTTCTGCGTATATCGGACCGAAGATTAATATTTAAAAGTTGAAGGTAGCCTTCGTAAAATATGACATCAAGACGTCAAACACCTCCTTTCCCCCGTAACTATGGGTGCTGTAAACCGCACGAAACGTCGAGAATTAATAAGTTTGATTAAACGCAATAAAAGTCGTCAAATTATATTCAATTACATTGTTACATCAAACATATTCTTTTGCAGTTGGAGCATCGACCGTACAGTAGGCTGATGTATTGGAGACCATTTCTCCACTGAAAAATTAAGTTTTTTTTTCAATCCGATTTACCTTTTCATTATAGCAATGTTGGTGCTTACCCACTTATAATTCTCGGGATAGATGAATTATTTACATTCTTAATTGTTTATACGGAACCCTCAGGCAGGAATCCTACTCGCACTTGTCCAGTTTTTTTCTTGAGAAGCTCTGCTTTTGCGTTTCGTCTGGTGAGTGCAGGTGACCGGAGGCCCACCTCCCCCCGCCCATCAACATGGTAGCGGAATTGCTTTTCTGACCGAGACGCAGGTGTCCTCTCCGGCTGATACTTCGTATCTCTCCTACCGGGGTACAAATTGGAACACCTTTGTGCCTCGGGCTGGAGTTACATATACGTCAGAGAGGACATCTGTTCTCGACGCCTCGGCAGTCTTGAAGGTTCGGACCTGTCCATCCTTTGGCTACGCGTAGATAGCGACGACCATCTGCGCGTCTACGGGTGCCTCTATAGGTCCCATAGCGGTAATGCCGAAACAGACCGACTCATCGACCACGTCCAAATGGCTACAGATTCCTTGCTACAACAGGTCCCATCCGCAGAGATCGTGATCCTTGGCGATTTTAACGCCCACCACGCCGAATGGCTTGATTCACGTTTAACCGATCATGCGGGGAGATCTGTTTATAACTTTGCCTTAGCATATGGTCTGACACAGCTGGTTACTTCGCCTACGCGGATTCCAGATGTGAAGGATCATACACCTTCCCTGTTGGACCTTCTGCTGACCTCTCATCCGGACGGATATCAGGTTTCCGTCGATGACCCTCTCGGCTCTTCCGACCATTGTCTGACACTCCGGATCAGACAATGCCACTCACGACTCCCCTCGCGGTTGTGTTCTGTAGGTTGCCGCCGTGTTTGGCATTACAGGTCGGCGGATTGGGACGGAATGCGGTCTTTCTTTGCATCCTACCCATGGGGGCGGGTTTGCTTCTCGCCGGATGATCCCAGCGCTGTTGCTGACTCTGTCACTGATGTGGTGTTACAGGGAATGGAACTATTTATTCCATCATCTGTGGTACCCATCGGAGGCAGATCGCAGCCTTGGTTTGGTCGCTCCTGTAAGACTGCATTACGCAGTAAGCAGGAGTGCTATCAGGCCTGGGCTGAGGCTTCGGCGGCTCGGGATGTAAACACCAGCATGCTTAAAAGTATAACTTCGCCTCCAGGTCCTTCAAAGTGTTATTGCCAAGGCAAAGTCAGAGCACATAGGCAGAATTGGCGAGAAACTAGTTCGCCTTCCTTCGGGAACCCGTGCATTCTGGTCTTTCGCCAAGGCTGTCCAAGGAATTTCTGTAAGCCATCACTACCATCTCTGCACAGGAGGACGACTCACTGGCCCACGCCGCAAAGAGAAAGCCGACCTTTAGGCTCACTTTTGCATCCAACTCGACTCTTGATGACGGGAGAACACACCGCCGGCCATCCCGCGGTGTGAGTGCTCCATGCCGGATGTTCGGTTCTCACAGCGCTCGGTTCGCAAAAGCACTCCTCTCCCTGGGCATCCACAAGTCGAGGGCCTGACGGAATCCCCAATTGTGCTGAGGACGTGTGCTCCGGTTGGCACCGGTTCTAACGCGTCTTTCCGGTACTCCTACTCCCTAGGCGTAGTCCCGAAATCATGGAAGACAGCTTTTGTCCAACCGATCCCTAAAAAGGCGACCGCTCAGACCCGTCCAACTACAGGCCTATCGCCATCACCCCTTGTTCTCCAAAATAATGGAAACCATTATAAACTGCCAGCTCATGCGGTACCTTGAGGATCACCAGCTGATTAGTGACCGCCAATACGGTTTTCGTCGGGGTCGATCAGCTGGTGATCTTCTGGTCTACCTGACTCATAGATGGGCGGAGGCAGAGTCCAAGGGGAGGCATTGGCCGTTTGACATTGCGAAGGCTTTCGATCGGGTTTGGCACAAAGCGCTTCTACGAAGCCCTTCCTATGGGCTTCCTGAGAAATTGTGCAATTGGACCCAGCTTTGCAGATCGGAGCATCAAGGTCGTTGTAGACGGTGCTCCGACTACAGCCTATTAACGCTGGTGTTCCAAGGCTGCGTGCTATCACCAACGCTGTTTCTTCTGCATATCAATGATATGTTGCAAACCGGTAGCATTCATTGCTATGCGGATGATAGCACTGGTGATGCTCTATACGCCGGCCGTGAATATTTCTCGGGAAAACGTCGCCGAGTACCGGAACAAACTTTTGTCTGAAGTCGAGTCTTTCCTGAACAAAGTCTCGGATTGGGGCGACTAAATCTAGTCCAGTTTAATCCTCAGAAGACAAGTTTGCGCGTTTACCGCCAAAAGAACCCCTTTGTCGTATCTCTTCAGTTTCAAGGCACTTCCTTGTTGCCTCAGCCAGTATCGGAATCCTCGGCGTCGACATATCGAGTGACGTGCAGTTTCGCGGTCACTTGGAAGAGAAGGCCAAATTGGCCTCTAAAAGCTTGGCGTGCTCAGCAGAGCGACAGTATTTTATGCCGGCACAACGCCTGCAACTTTACAAGGCGCAGGTTCGGCCTCACATGGAATACTGTTCCCATCTCTGGCTGGGGCTCCCCAGTGCCAGCTCCTTCCACTTGACCGCATCCAGCGCAGAGCGGCTCGAATCGTCGACGACCGAGTCCTTTCCGATCGGCTCGATTCGTTGGCACATCGCGGCAGAACTCCCGATACCATCCACACCATCTGGATGATTATGGTCCACCACTGTGCGATTTAGAAGATGTTTTCCTCGCACAACTTCCTTGTCGAATAGTTTACCACCAGCGATTTTTCCGGACCGATACGACTTAGGGACCTTCAAGAAAGAGCCTAACTTTTTAAAAGGCCGGCAACGCATCTGCAATTCCTCTGGTTCCCCTGGTGTTGCAGTTGTTCATGGGCGGCGGTAGTCACTTACCATCAGGTGAGCCGCATGCTCGTTTGCCCCCTCTCCTATAAAAAAAAAAGACGTTGATATTGAATCACTCAATCATTATTTCTCATGTACATCTTCATTTTTAAACGATAATATAAAATCATATACTGAAATTACTAAAGTGTGACTGAACAATGTCTAATGTTGGGTAGGAGGCTTTACTTTGCGGAATTACATGATATACAAGGAACTACAAGCTTAATTTGCTATAATTGATATAGGTATATATACTTATATATAACTAAAATGGATATATATTATAATATATTATGTATATTTGTTTATTTATTTTATTTATATACTCTTTATTGCACACAAAATACTATACAACACAACAAACTTAAATTTATAAATGTTTGTACAATTAGGTGGCCTTATCGCTAAACAGCGATCTCTTCCAGCAAACCTTGGTGAAGGAGATAATTTTCATTTAAATATATGGAATATATAGAAGTGTGCATAAATAGTAGGTAAACAAGTATATATTAATAGTACAAGGTATATATAGTATATAAGATATGCAATAATCAAATATATATATATAAACATACATAAACACACAAATACATATATACATACACACATACATATACACATATAGTTACATATACATACATAGAATACATATAAATAATATAAATAATTTTGTAAAACATTATAACTATATATTTTATACACAAACCTGATCAAGAAAAGTAGATAGTAGAACACATATTTAAATAATAATCTTTTACCATATTTATGAAAGACTCAATGCTTTGAGCTTTCTTAATTGTTAAAGGAAGCGCGTTTCCATAATTTGATTGCTTTGACACAAAGGAGGAATTAAAAAAAATTGAGTTGTGAGCAGACATTTGCAATATAAGTTTATCAGCTAATCTGGAATGATCTTTATCTGTGCCCATGAACTCAAATGTTTCTTTAAGATAACTCGGTGTTTTAGGATCGAATAGTACATAGTACAGTAAAGATAGAATATGAGTATTCCGACGAAGTCTGATAGGGAGCCACTTGAGCTTAATACGGTACTCGGAAACATGAGCAAATTTTAAAAGGAAATTCTGAAGTCGCTCAAGTTTATTTAATTGATCCTCAGTAAGATTGGAGTAGCATGCATCAGCATAATCAAGGATAGGGAGTAGTAACAAGGACTGTGCCAGTAAAATTCTAGTAGGAATGGGAAGCGAGTTACGAAAACGTCGTAAATAAGATGCTGCCGCAAACATCTTTCTGCTGGACTCCTTAATATGCAGGGACCAAGAAAGATTTACTAAAAGGTATCACAACACCATCAAAAACAATAGGTGGAAGGTTAACCCAACAAATTTTCGAGATTAGAGTGCTGTTTCCAACAATAATGGCTTGGGTCTTTTTGGGATTTAAATTAAGCCCGAACGACCTGCTCCAATCAAATATTGCAGCAAGATTAGTATTGGTGTCATTGATCGCATTGGTAAGATTCTGGAGTGATGTATGGGAGTAAATTTGGAGATCATCTGCATACAAATGGTAGAGAGAAGAAATTCGTGAAGTAATAGAATTAATAAATACAGAAAAAAGGAGAGGAGACAACATGCCACCCTGTGGTACACCAATAGTTAGTTCACACCACGTAGATGTGGCACCCTCTACCATAACACGCTGCCAGTGGCCACGCAAATAGCTTTGAAACCATTCAATTGCCGCTGGAGATATGTTAATAGATCGTAGCAGACTCAGCAATACGTCAAAATCGACGAATTGATGTTAAAAGCGTTACTGAAATCCAGCAACGTAAGAATAGTGAGCTGCTTTTGGTCCATACCCCAGCGAATATCATCTGTGATTTTAAGTAAAGCTGTAACCGTACTATGACCAAGTCTGAACCCCGATTGAAAGGAGTCAAGAAGGGAGTTTTTATTTAGGTAGTGGTTAAATTGTGCAAAGACTAAACTTTCAAGGACTTTTGAAAGGAATAGAAGGATCGATATAGTTCGATAATCTGAGGGAGAACAGGGGTTCTTCTTTTAAGGAAGAGGAATGAATATCATTCCTCCTCCCAATGTAAATTTTAAGCCTTTTGTAGCTGCAGAAGGGAAGATTATGCCTCCTGCCCAGCTCCTATGATAGATAGCGTGATGATATATATATATATATATATATATATATTCTAACGGTTTGACCCCTGCGTAACACAGTAATGATCCTATAATTAATAAAATTAAAGGAGGATCCCATAATTAATCTTTTTTTTCCAATCCGATATACCTTTTCATTATAGCAACGTTGGTGCTTACCTTACTTATAATTCTCGGGATAGATGAATTATTTACATTCTTAATTAAGTTTATACGGAACCCTCAGGGCAGGATTCCTACTCGCACTTGTCGAGTTTTTTTTCTTGAGAACGGATAAATTTTTCCATATGAACCATATGAACTTTTTCCATGTGAACGAACTCCAGTGACCACTACAACTTCTGAGTTATCTCTCACAACAATATAGGTCCTCCAGGGACGATGTTAGCTTAAATTTACTTTAAACGCTGTTTAAAAATGGTTCCACAGATTAAAAATTAGCGAAAAAATAAATAATTACCTTTTCTAATTGCAACGCCAACACAGCTAGCCATAGGATTGTTGTCGAATTTCCATGTATATTACGAGGCAGTTCTTTAAATGGTAACATTGTTTTGGCTTGGCTTTTGTTAAGCTTAGTCCATCAGGTGAAACAGAAGTCAGGTAAAGGCTTATAGTGGTTAAAAAAATCCAGCATAGTTTTACTAATAACATGGTTATTTATGTTTACTTTTTCATCATCATTACAGCCCTTCACAAGTCTACTGTTGAACATAGGCCTCCCCCGAGGAATGCCACAAAGAACGATCCTGAGTCACCTGAATCAATCGAATTCCTGTATGTCTTACCAGGTTGTCACTCCCTCTAGTGGAGGGACACCCGAAACTTCGTCTACCAGTACGAGGCTGCCACTCGAGAACCTTTCTTCCCCATTGGTTGTCGGTTCTTCCAGCTATATGGTCGACCTATTGCCACTTCAGCTTACTAATCTATTGGACTATGTCAGTTACTCTGGTTCTCTGTGAATACTCTTATTTTTAAGTCTATCACGCGGAGAAACTACGAGCATAGCCCTCTTCATAGCTCACTGAGCGACCTTGACCTTCCTCATACGACCAGCAGTCTCAGATCCATTAGTCATCACTGACAACACGCACTGGTTGCACAATCTTGTTTTGAAGTTTTGAGGTATGCCTGACGAGAAGATGTGTCGTAATCTCCTGTACGCTACTCAGTCGAGTTGAATCCGTCGATTGACCAATCGGACGAAGTTGGACTTACCTAGTCAAACTATTTGGTAGTTATTGACTAGGTAAGTCCAACTTCTTGCAGAAGGGTATGTGTGGTCTATTGTACTGAAGCTTTTTCAGAAACCAGCTTGTTCGGGAGGGTGAAAGTCGTCGAGTCTGCGTGCATGTCGATTCGTAATGACTCTCGAAAACAGCACGTAGACGCGGCTCAGAAGGGAAATCGGTCTGTCTAGGGAGCGTCGTCACCTTTCTTGAAGAACAAGACCACCAAACTTTTGCTTCACGCCTCCGAAGTAGTGCCACCATGTAGGACGAATTTAAATTAAAATGTTCATCTGTAATCATATATCCATATATCTTCATCTCTTCTTTTTATTTTAATTAAATCTTTCTATAGTTAAGGTTAGGATTTCTTCGGTGTAGTGTCAATGTAAGAATATCCACTACCCCATATCGTCCCGTGGGTATTGTAAGAGGCGAAACAGGGAAACTGAAACAGGAAATGGGCTGCAGCGTCTTCCTGATAATCAAAATTTTCTTTAAAGAATCCAAACAATTTGTTCTATTCCTTTTGGGTTTTTAAAAAGTTTTTATATTAATGTATTAACTAAAAATATCAGTTACGATGTGTTTGAAATAAACTTTATGACATGAATATTTGTTTTGTTTCATAATTGCATTGCAAATGCTATAAAACGCCCGCTTTAATTACGTCGATTGACATAACGGTTTTAATTTACAAATACGATATGAAACACAAAAGCTCCCCAGGTGCAGCTTATATAAAATTAACTGCTACGAGGTGATAAAAATATAACTATTTGTATTATAATTTAAGTCGACCTAATAAATCTCTCTAGGTGATAAGACTCCTTTTCTACCTAGGAGTCCGTCAGAGTAAGTACTACCTTCTTACCTATTTCTGCCGCAAAATGGCAGTGCTTGCTTGCTGTTGTGTTCTAGACTGAAGGGTATATGGAGCAAGTATAATTACAGGCAGTAAGATATTTCTTCTACTCTTCAGACAATATAACGCATCTGTAGCCCACTTTGTTTGAAGTTGGCTGCAAATGGACATACATGCATAGTCCATGGACTGGCAAAACTCCCCTCTATGAGACAATCTACGGGGGGGGGGGTTGTTCATCAATGGGTTTTTGATAGGCTGTAAGGAATTTAGGAATTCAAAGGTAAAGGTTAATTGTTTTGGTAGTTCAGGAACATGATGCCGCCATATCAAAATAGAGTTCAACAAAAATAACTTTACAGTTTTTCACGTGTGATTTTAATTTAATCCGGACTACTTCTTCTTTCTTTACCTCAGTAAACTTAGCTGTACTCAATGTGTAGTATTTGCATGAATTATTTTTAATAAAATTTTAGTGACAAAATTATAGACACCTGATGTTAAGTGGCTATTAGTAATCCGTCACAGCATGTAATTGTATCCAGATCGAAACACATCAGTGTAGTGCTACTTGGCAGCAGAAATAGGTAAGAGGGTCAAACCTACCCAAAAGGACTTCTAGTCAGAAAAGAAGACAAAGAGAAACATCATTTATTAGACTTCAATTTTCATAGGTAAAATTGTAATATTTTGTGAACATAATGGAAAAAATAACAAGAGACTATGGTAACATTCTTAGATAATTCTATCTGTGAAATTAGAGACCGTATACGTTTATGGTACTGCTATAATCCGGAGTACACTCTTGCTTTATTTTAGGGGATTTTCTCGTCTTGATATATTCAATTCATCTACGAAACTTTTTATATACGCATATTGACTTCTTTAATGACCCTCATTTAATGTTACGACGAACACAAATGGAATGAATGTAAGAATTTCCACGTTACGTCGACTTCGAACTGTATATTCAAAATATTAATAATAATATAATATTCAAAGAGCGTTTACTTATAGCATAATCTATACCTACACATATTAGTGGTGTAGTATATACACATACATATATTACATTAAATCGAATATTTATACTAAATAGTTTTTGATAAACTCACAGGCAGTAGAAACAAATAAAAAATAAAGGATTTTTGTCTGTTTGTCTGCTTGTGTACGCATCACGTAAAAGTAACAGTACTGATTTAAATGAAATTATAATTATTGTATTATTTATATGATGAAAAAACACAAGCCAGGATAAAAGAGTTTATAATAGAACACGGTCAATGTAGTAGGCGAAATAGAAATAATAATAAATTTCAAAAAAAGCACAATTAAATATAAAAACACAGCGAAGTAAAGTCTAAGCGCGAGGACAAAGAATAAGCGGGAGCGAGCGACGTGCGTTCCGCATCATATCGGTAGATCAACTAGTGCAGGGTGATCCATCTTTGAATGAAATTCGAGAAACTTGCACACAATCATAATTTTGTCTATGTAAAAATAAAGCGAGAAAAAGATATCGCTGGTTTTTTCCTTCACGTTGCTTGCCATTGATTGCCATTTTAAAAATTAGATACAATAAGACAGACAGAGACATACTCGTATTATATCGGAAGAAACTTAAAACATTAATTCTGTGTAAAACTTTTTTGGTTTGCTCCTTAGAGTATAATTACATACATATTACTTAGAGATTTGCACAATTAATTTATCTATTCATCATCATCATCATCATCATTACAGTCCATCACAACTCCACTGCTGAACATAAACCTCCCCCAAGGAATGCCACAAAGCACGGTCCTGAGCCACCTGCATCCATCGATCCTGCATGTCTTACCAGGTCGGCACTCCATCTAGTGGGGGGACGCCCTACACTTTTTTTAACCTTTTTTGCCATCGGTTGTCGGTTCTTCGAGCTATATGGCCGGCCCATTGCCACTTCAGCTTAAGAATCCGTTGGGCTATGTCGGTCACTCTGGTTCTACTGCGGATATCCTCATTTCTAAGCTTATCACGCAGAGAAACCCCGAGCGTCCTCGAATCCCCGAGCTTCCTCATACGGCCAGCAGTGAAGGACCACGTCTCAGTTCCATAGGTCATCACTGGCAACACGCACTGGTTGTACAATCTCGTTTTCAAGTTTACAGAGGTATACCTGACGAGAAGATGTGCCGTAATTTCCCGAACGCTGCCCAGCCGAGTTGAATCCCTCCTGGGACAAATAGTCCGACTTTCCTAGTCAGACTATTTATCCCAGGTAAACATACTCGTCAACAACTTCGAGCTTAGTGCTCCCAACAACTACTGGCATAGTTGTGACATGGACGTTATACGTGATCTTTGTTTTGTCCATGTTCATCTTGAGACCTATCCGTTGGGAGGCACTATTGAGGTCATTGAGGATAGTGCTAAGGTCCTCCAACGATTCTGCCATAAGGACTATATCGTCGGCAAATCAAAGATGAGTGATGTATTCGCCGTTGAAGTAAATACCGTATCCTTTCCAGTCCAGTAGCTTGAAAACGTCTGCCAATGCGGTGGTGAAGAGTTTCGGTGATATAACGTTCTGTACTCGGATAGCCATCATAGCTCTACTGTACAAACACTTCAGCACTTCGATATACCGACAGTCAACTTGGCACCGCTGAAGGGACTGCATCACCGCCCAAATTTCGACTGAATCAAAGGCTTTCTCATAGTCCACATACGCCGGATATAGTAGTAAATCGTACTTCTCGGACTTCTGTACAATTTGCCGAAGGGTATGTATATGGTCTATGGTGCTAAAGCCTTTTCGGAAACCGGCTTGTTCGGGAGGCTGGAATTCGTCGAGTCTGCATGCGAGACGATTTGGCGAGACCACCGCACTTCTGCTCCATGCCTCCGGTGTAGTGCCACCATGGAGGACGGAATTAAAGAGCTTCTGAAGGACTTCAAGTACCGGTTTTCCAGCCGCTTTCAGAAGCTCCGCTGTAATTCCTTCCTTGCCTGGGCCTTGCCGTTTTTAAGGTGATGGAGAGCCATTCTAATCACGCTCAGACTGACATCCGGAATATCATCGGAATAGTGTCGGATAAGACTTGCTCTTGGATCGTTACTCACACTTGGGTGTGGCTCCAACGATGATGTGTACAGCTGCCCATAGAACCTCTCAATCTCACTCAAAATCTCAGGTGTCCGTGAAACGACGCTGCCACACTCGGTCTTCAGCATCGACGGTTGGCTCTCTCTGGCAGACAGATCTCTAGCAAAGACTTTGGAGCCCTGGTTCCGCTCGATCGCTTCTTCAATACGAGGTGTACTGAAGTTGCGTAAGTCCCGCCGCATGCATTTGGAGATCTGTCTGTTCAGTTGCCTGTACGCTGTCAAATCTGCTGAAGACTGCAGCTTCATTTCTCGTCTAATAGCCATGAGATTAATAGTGTGATCGGAGAGTTTTTGTGTTCTTCTGCGGCGGGTCTTGCAGAACTTAGCTCCGACCGCATGGACAGTGTCCACGAGCTTGTCATTCATATCGTCCACTTCATTGCAAACTTCTAGGCACTGAAAATGGTTTTGTAGCTCGAGCTGAAAGGTTTCAAGACTTTGGTTAAGAGCACGATGGGGACGGAGCGTTGACTTAATTAGGCGAGACCTCTCCAAATTAACGTTTAGGTTCAGTGTGCCTCTAACCATTCAGTGATCGGACTATAAATATTTAATATGTAAATTAATAATATAGTAAAAAAAAACACGAGAATACAAAAAAAAAAAAAAAATAAAGGATACCTAGGAATACCATAATATGTAAAATTAAGCAGGCAATTTTTAGCTACTAAACGGCGGGACCTTTTAGGATTATTTTTCTTCCCCACCATACCATCTTGATTGCGCCGAGAAATCTCAGACAGAACTTTTCTGCTTGAAGAACTATGCTTTAGTTGAATGGGTTTCTTCACAGCATTAGTTGTACCACTGTTAGAAGCTATGCCAAGACTTGCCGGTGGACAATCAACAGGAAACTTATCAGTGAGAGTATCAATCTCCTCTTCTGTGGAGATCTTTACCCGTTCGTTTAGGTTCAGTGTGCTTTATTAAGAACAGATTGCCTCATTTTAGTTAAAAACTCAGACACAGATATTTGAGAGCCCTTTCACTTAGTTTTAGCTTTCCACACCTCAGACTTTGTGCGGTGCTCTTGAAATTGTACAAGAATTGGGCATGAATGACCATCCTTTTGAACACCAATTCGATGGCACGTAATAAGGACCCATTTGTTACAAGTGGGATACCCATTTTCTTATTTTGATACCCAGTATTTCTTGTTCCATATTAACTTCTGGAGAGTCAGAGATCCCATTAAATAGAAGAATGTTCTGCCTGTGCTGCATATCAATTGCATCAATTAACTTAGTAGTGCAGGCATGAATCTGTTGCCGAAAGAGATTAAGAATGGAGCAAACAATTTCCTTGAATTCATAAAACTCCTCACGCAGTTGATTAACAGAGGAATTTGTAGCCGTAGAAGCAGCCTTTAATCTGTTCTCAAATTCAGCCATCTTGTGACTCCAGCTTCCTTCCAGTTCTCTCTGCATGATCTCCACGTCAGTTACTTTTGCCATTACTTGCAATATTTGCAGTGATATTAGTGAACACAAAGTGAAGTGCTAATGAGTGATATAGTTTGCAAAATAGTTACACTAATGGGTGGTATGTGTAAGTCACAAGTATTTTATCTGGACATTTATATTAAAAGGACTTCAAAAGAAAAGGTAATAAAAATGTAATTGATAAGTAAATATAGTCCAAACACTGGTTTAAAATAATTTAAATGTAATTAAAATACAATTAATACTCATTTATCTCGACCACGTCATAAATTTGATTTAAAAAAGTAGTTAAGTCGAAATTAATGGATGGCGGCTTAAAAAATGCATCCCGTATTTTATTCTCAGACGACATCCTGGCTCTTAGTAATGTGAAAACTCTTGAAAGCCTTCGTCAGAAGCATCCTTCGGTCAATCCTTCTCAGGGTTTACCGCTGCCTCCTAAGACTTCTATGCAACCTTTACAAATATCTGAAAAATACTTATGTCATTTTAGAATGGCTCTGCTGGCGGCATTGACGGAATTACGTCTCAACATCTTAAAGATCTTGTAAGCGCTTCTGCCGGTGACGCCGGCGGAGTACTTCTTAATGACATTAATTATGTAACTTTATGCTTTCTGGTAATGTTAATCCAAATTTCATTCCATTCTTATATGGGGCAAGATTATGTGCCTTCAAAAAAAGGATAACGGTATCCGTCCTATTGCTGTTGGTTCCACATTTCGACGCTTAACTTCAAAATTAGCTTGCACGCACATAACCTCTAACCTTAAGGCAAAATTTCAGCCTACTCAACTAGGCTTTGGCACTAGAGGTGGCTGTGAGGTGGCGGTACATTCAGTGCGTACATTTTTAACAAACTCTGATGCAGATGTTCTTGTGAAGGTTGACCTAAGGAATGCCTTTAACTCTATCGATAGGGTAACCCTGCTGAAAGAAGTGGCTAACAATACCCCCGAAATGTATCACTACGTTTGGCAATGTTACAGTCAAAATACTAACTTGTTTTACGAAAACCATGTTATCGATTCTGTAGTCGGTGTTCAACAGGGTGACCCACTAGGTCCAGCACTTTTCAGTTTGGGAATTCAACCCATTATTTCAAATTTGAAATCCAAGCTTAATGTCTGGTACCTGGACGACGGTACACTGGGAGGTAGAGCAGATGAAGTTCTCTGTGTTCTTACTCCTATTTTTCGAAATTTTAAAAATGTTGGTCTTGAATGAAATAGCAATAAATGTGAATTTTTTCAATAATTTATCTACTTCTCACAGAGACACTTTAATTCAAAATTTCAATCATATTTCTCCAGGAATAAAAACTGTCAGTACGGAACCACTATACCTGCTAGGTGCCCCGTTGATTTTCGATAGTATTAAACCTGTTTTAAAAACAAAATTTGATCAGTTTTTAAACCACGTTGATAAATTGTATAAATTAAGCCCCCACATTGCGCTTACTATTTTAAAATATTGTCTCCTTGTACCTAGATTTACATATGTACTCCGCTCGAGTCCAGTCTGGAAATGTTCGGATATTTTAAAAGATATAGAAAAAATTCTAAATTTAACTTTAAATACAACAGCCTGGACTCAAGCTAATTTACCTATAAAATTTGGTGGTATTGGTGTGAGAAATCTTTCTAGCGTTGCATTGCCTGCTTTCCTTGCTTCCGTGCATAGTGTCAGTAATTTATGTAACATAATTTTAAATAATAAAGTAGACGTGTGCTATGCTACGGAGGCAGGGCAGACATGGCAAACGCTCTGTCCAGGCGAAAATGTTCCACTGGAAGTTAACCAACAAAAACAGTGGGATATTGCGTTGGTACAGAGGGTGCAGAAAGATTTGTTTCATAATTTCCATAGTGACCAAGATAAGGTACGCCTTCTAGCTGTTTCGACTAAGAAATCTAGTCACTGGTTACACGCTTTACCATCAAGTAATCTCGGCACATTACTTGATAGGGAAAGCTTGCGCATCGCTGTAGAAATCCGACTAGGAGCGACGATTTGTCAACCCCATCAGTGTCCTTGTGGTAGCAGCGTCGACAAGTTTGGGCTCCACGGACTTTCTTGTAAGAAAAGTGCTGGTAGGTTTTCGCGGTACAGTTCTTTGAACGATGTCATCCGAAGGGCTCTTGTCTCTATAAATGTTCCCTCGGTTTTAGAGTCTTGTGGAATATTTAGAGACGATGGCAGGAGACCCGACGGTATGACTTCGGTCCCTTGAGAGAGAGGTAAAGCCCTATTGTGGGATGCTACTTGCGTAGACACTTTGGCGGCCTCTCATCTCAGGGGTACCTCGTTTAGAGCCTGGGCGGCATCAGAGGCAGCTGAACTGAGTAAGTGGCGCAAATATGAGTCTCTGAGAGATGACTACATATTTGTGCCATTTGCTGTAGAGACTATCGGTCCGTGGGGTCCACGTGCGGTGAAGTTCTTAAAGGAACTCCATCCGCGGCTGGTCGTTGCTGCTGGTGATAAGAGGGCTGGCTGTTTTCTCGCTCAAAGGCTAAGTATAACCATTCAGCGGGGAAACGCAGCCAGCGTTCTTGGCACGATACCGCGTGGAGTAGGACTGTTTGATTATTAAATTACTAGTTTTCTTTTTTTCTTTATTATAGTTTTTAATATTGTATATAATAAAATATTGCATATTATGTTATATAAATAAATCCCAATTAAAAAATAAAATATAAGAGCTAAATTAGTCAGCTGTTACTTGTTACACACCTACCTACCAAAAAAAAAGCTATTATTAGTTATTTAAAATTTTTCTTTGAAATAACTAAGGTTCGTTACAAAGTCTTATTCCTCTTTAATACGTTTATCGAAGTTTACGTACCTAAGTTAACAAACCTGTCTTTCTGAAATTAAAAACTTTCTTACTCTGCCTAGCGTGTTGACAAGATTAAATAAAATAGCAGGTTTTTTAAACATTTTCCGGCAACATTGCAACTTTTTAATGTAAGTTGTTTTTGTTTCAAGTAACTTTATAACTTTCAGGTACAATATATTTTGATACTGAAAATGTAGGTTTACGTTTTTTCCTATGATATAACCACGCCTTATTTTATTCATTTTCATTTGCTTTTGACTGTAACACACTTATATACTGGATCAATGGTATGGAATATAATGGCACAACTCCGAATCCGAAATACGCTGCATTAGTTTGGGAACAAATGATTTTTCATATAATATGATATATTGCTTCGTGAATAATGAATAACTAAATAAATGTAAAATTCGTATTTAAAAGAGCTATTACAAAAAAACGCGAAATTGGAAGGTTTCCTCACTGAAATTGTATGTTTTTAGTTCGTTGCTTGAAATAGCATTTACTTGTTATATCAAGCAACGAACGAATAGTTCGTTTTTTCTACTACAATAATAATAAATTGAATTATTAGATTATTTATTTATTTATTTAGTAATAATCATTCCCCCGATGCATGTTTAGGCAAAAACTCACGGAGACCTGATTTGGGAGCTCTAATTTGTAGATTCTATTGAATATAGACCAACAATTTTTTTTCATCTTGCAAATATCCTACACTTTTATAAAAATAGAATACATTTTCGTTACATGACTACAATGTACATAAAAAAAATAATATGTAAAGAAAAAAATGCTGGACCTAATTCAATTATCGACCGAAAAAGCTTCGAAATAAGCCCCAATATCTCCGAATTTCTACGTTATTTTGACGTAATATTTATAACAAAATAATCTTCAACATTCCTGCGTAAACCAAACTATTATTTTCATTATTTAAATCGCTACTATTATTTTTTAATGAATTAAATACAAGTACTATATATGTCACTGCGCCCGCGATCTGAGCTTAGTTTCGCGTGAGTGCAATTATTATATATGTACATATATAACTGACAGATCTGTCCTCGACAGGCGTCGAGGACTGTGTCAGTTAATTTCGCGCACTTCGTCAGGTCGATACTATCGTTGTGTGCGTCGATTGCCATATAGACGCTGCTATTGTGTGCGTGCTAGAACATCGTAAACTACGACCGCAGGTTTTAAAAGCTCAATCAATGCCCTTGCGGGAAATATTTTTCTAATTTTAAATTGTAGTGACTGGCCGTATTTAAAAAAATAATGATTAGGTAGAATTACATTTGCATGTTTTATTTATGTAAACAGTTTGCAACCATACTATATATTTACTTACGTACACATAAAAGGTATTAGACAGACAAATACGATTCCAATGTATAGAATTCGATAGTCCAAAGGTATTGTTTATTTTTGAAAGAAATACGTTCGAGCACACCTGAAACCTATGTGTTTAATGTGGTCAGCTTTTACTTTCTGATAATGCATCTTTACTTATTGCGCTGGTATACATTATTGTTTTACACTTGAGATATATAACTGGAACTATAAACACTAAAGTAAACAATCAGCACCGTAAACATCTATGGTTTGCGCGCAGGTAGCACAAAGTTCTGATGCTAAATTATACTTTTACCTAATTAATACCTGATTGGTTGTAAAACGTAAGATAATAAATGTGTGGTGGCGTAAGAGATTCAATAAACCCTTATCATCCCGTGGTTTTTGTAATGGGTGATTGTGTATATACCAAATGTCGTAAAAGTTATTTTACGCCTGACGTGTAAATAGAGCTTGAGACCAGCTCTTAACCCCAGCGCAGGTAGATAGAGTTTGAGACTTTCCGATAGGATTATTTGCTTAAAATGTAACATTGAGTTTAGCAAAGCTTAACAAAAACCGTGTGTTACATGTAAAATGAAAGGAAAGACAGAAATAAATTTTGTCTTTCCTTTTGTCTCTATAAATGTTCCTGAATTCTTCTTCTTTTGAGTCTTGTAGGATATTTAGAGAAGATGGCAGAATACTTTTCGGTATGACTTTGGTCCCTAGGAAGAGGGGTAAAACCCTAGTGTGAGATGAAACGTGCGGAAACACTTTGGAACCTCTCTTCTCAGGGGTACCTCCGTGGTGTTAAGTGTGGATGGAGTGAGAGTAGCGAAGATAGGAATTAAAATAAAGTTCTACACTTAACGGTTTAATGTCTCACACAAGATATGTCCACAATTCACAATCAGAAGGATAACACAGATTACAGCAATAGTTTATAGGACAGAGAAAGAAAGATAGAATAGAAAATACCGAGTTATAGGCACAGGCAAAGAAAATTTTATAAAATTCAGCGCGTGCGTACAATACATAAATTCGAATAGCAAGCGACAGGCACCTCAATTCGTGATCAACATGCGAATGGTTCAAAAGGGGCGGCAGCCAGCCGGCAGCCAATGCCACACGATGTTACCTTATATGGAGTGTTAGCTGCCGGACTGCCGAGCCACCGGTATCAAACCTATGAAACGGCGGCAGCGGGTACTAGCGCCATGGTATAGTGTTTGTGCTAAATGTATGCCTGTATAGATGTATTATGTATGTGCATGCGAAACTTGTTAATTGCATGTTGTGAATTGAAAGTGTGAATTGTATGTGCAGAAGTCTCCCACATCACTTCCCCCCAGAGGCCGTGTCTACGGTCGATAGAAATCCGGAAATCTGACATGCCTACCGGACCTTGTGATTCGTTGTTCGCCTTGGGGTTGGGATCGGGACGGACATTGCAAGGTGGATCGGTGTTCAATATATAGGCCGGTTTCAGACGGTCCTTTGATATACAATTTTGAATATTTTGTCACCTCTCTGAATTACTTCGTGTGGACCAGTGGACCAGATGGAAGGTGCTTCTTAACGTGCCTTCCCTAAAGAATACATGGCTAGAATTAGGGAGATCCTTATACACAAAAAAATTATCTTTATTATGCCGTGTGGTGGGACGAGGTTGAAATTTTTCACAAACGGAACGAATTCGAGCTTACTGCTCAAATTCATTCCGTTTGTGCTCGAAATCGGTAATTTCCACTGTGGTGCTGATATTACTTTCGAAAAATTCACCTGGGAGTTTTAATGGCTCACAACTGGCAATCCAACTAGATAAAAGTGCGTTGGCTACAGTTGCGGCCGTAATGTTCGAAATGGGAATGACTTCTACCCACCTCGTAAAACGATCATTTGCTGTTAAACAGTAGCGGAAATTATTTGAGTACGGGAGTGGTCTGATAAGGTCAATGTGGACATAAGCAAATCTGGCTCGAGGTAAATCGAATGTGCCTAAAGGCGCTGACACGTGACGATTTACTTTCGAGCGCTGGCAGGCCAGACACGTACGAGACCATTCTCGACAGTCTTTTATGAAACCAGGCCAAACGAATCGCTGTGCTACCAGCTTAGCAGTAGCGTTTGCACCAGGGTGACTTAAACAGTGAAGACTGTCAAAAACTTTTTACTAAAACATTTAGGGATGAATGGTCTAGGTGTGCCTGTACTTATGTCACAGAAAAGTTCGACGTTGTTATCTGGCTCTTTTATTTTAATTATCCGAAGTAATGGTTCATCGCTTTAGAGCTGTGATCAGCTCTTTAATATCCATTGGACCCTGTATTACATCTACCCGCGACAGAGTGTCAGCAACGACATTGTTCTTGTCGGATATGTGCTAAATGTCGCTTGTAAATTGAGATACAAAATACAGGTATATATAATGATGCGGCGAACAGTTACTCTTCCTTGAATGGAATGCATAACATAAAAGCTTGTGGTCAGTATAGACTACGGAGTGGCGGGCCTCGATAATATGAGGGAAATATTTTATCGCCTCATATGTAGCAGGTAACTCACGGTCATAGTGTGAGTACTTCTGTTGCGATGGGCTGAGTTTCCGCGAAAAGAATGTTAACAGCTGCCAGGCATTGTCTTTATATTGCTGCAGCACGGCACCCAAAGCTAAGTCAGATGCGTCTGTTACCGGAGTTAACTTGACTTGGCAGTCGAGATGTGCTAATAAAGCAGCGTTACAAAGACTTTTCTTGGACTGCTCAAAAGCTGTCAGAGCCTCACCCGAGAGGTTTATCGGCTGTGAAACTTTGACTGAGCCAGTCAATATTTTTTGCGGCATTAGGTATAAATCGCCTATAGAAATTAAACATGCCCAAAAATCGCCTAAGTGCCTTGACTGTTTGCGGCTTAGAGATTTCTTTAATAGCCTGCACTTTGGACTCGAGTGGCTTATTACCTGCAGGAGAATTGTGGTATCCCTAAAATTGTACCTGTGACGCACCAAATACACACTTAGAGATGTTTAAAAGTACGCCATACTGCTTCATCCTCTCAAAGAGTACATTGAGGTGTTCATGCTAGCTCTCATTTTCAGAAACAACCAAGAAGTCATCCAGGTAGCAGTAATAGAAATCCAGCCCCCTGGTCATCTCATTCACGAACCTCTGGAAGGTTTGACTTCCATTCTGGAGCCCAAAGTTCATGAATGGAAATTCATTCAATCCAAACGGTGTGGTGATCGCCGTTTTTTCGACGTCTTCTTCATAGACCGGAATCTGGTTGTATGCCTTCACAAGGTCGATGGTAGAAAAGACAGTGCATCCAGAGATGTTATGAGAAAAGTCATGGATGTGCTTGATCGAACACTTATCTGGTATGGTGCGTGCGTTGAGTAGCCTATAGTCCCACATCAAATCAAACTCCTGTTTAGCTATTACTAGCCGGTCGGGTCGATAGTGCAGTTTAGTTGTCGACGAATGTGCAAGTGCCAGGAATTGACTTGTAGTCTGCGGTGAGTCAAGAAGAAGGCAAGTAATCTACGAGATTGCCGTGAAGCAGAGGCGAGCAGTAAGGCTCAGAGCCGTGCCGAACACTGTAGCGCAGAGAGTAGCTTGAAGGAACAGGAAACATTATTACCATGCTGCAATGAACCTTGTAAAACTAGATGGCTTTCAAGATATGAAGACTGCAGACAACATCTGCTTGGGAGCAAATGGATGAGGTACTTGAAGACGATGAAGAAAGTTTCAAGTTGAAATTTCCGAAATTTGTTGGTTGCGTGCTCATATCACCTGTGGATTACCAATTTGGCCGTGAAAGGAAAGGGGGAGATCTCCCGTCGGGCAAGGTGTTCAGTCCGGGAAGCGGCCAATGCTCCAAGTGGTATTTTGGAGCTATTCTATATGTACTGCTTTTTATTTCGTAAACTTTGATAGCGCGATTTAGACTTCAGTGCGTTTCGCTTGTGGCGTAACGAAAGCGCCGCCACACCTCGATTAAAGACGGGGCGGATTCAAAGGCAGCTGTTTTTTTCCATCCTTAGAGGTGTTATTTTTTCTCCAAAACTTCACATAGAACCACTGCTGAAGTATTTTTTATAGAATAAAGGTAATAAACAAGTATACAGTTCACCGAAAGGTAAGTGGATGATGGATGCCATAGACATCTAAATATGTCTTTGATTCAGAATCAAAATGCAGATGCGTTGTCACCCTTGAGGACTAAGATGGAATGCCTCGTTTTCAGTAAAATGTGTCTCCAGTTCTCTACACTCACCATATGAAACACAGCAGCATTAAGCGATCATACAGACAAAGTGAGGACCTCCCTATTTTTTTTAGTCTGCTAAAATACAAGACCTGATAACTGATAACAAGACACTGTTAGTATAACAATGGGTCCCAAATTAAGCACAAAATTATCGATTGGGATGAGTCGAGGTAGGTCGACCTCCGACGCCAGTTACGATGAAATGGTTAATTGCTCTTAATCACGCGCAAAAGTAATAGAAGTAAGATTAACTTCAATTTAATTAGTCTTTATTATCATACGAATAAATTATGCATAATGTTACTCCGATACATAATAAGGATTTAATCTGTAGTATACACAATATATCTGCGTGTAAAACGACTCAGACTCGATTAAGTAGATATTTGTTTTGTGTTTTCCAATAAAAGAAAGATGTAAGATGTAAACCGTATATTTATCACCACCCACCACACGCGCCTCATTGCAGTATAAAATCTATATGAATTCTAGGTATTTGCCAACCAAATTATTATCTATCGCCGCCACCATTCGGCACACTTTTCTTTAATTACTTCTAAACATCAACGACGACACTCGGTTCTTGATGAAAGATCTTTTCCTGCCTAGAAATCCTTCAGTGTAGATACCACCTTCTTATTTATACCGCCAAGCAGCAATGCATGCACCTCTGTGCAGTCTAAAGGGTATAGAGGTCTAGTATAATTGAGTTTAATGTATCGTTCTTCGGATCACACATTAGTAACGTTAACACACTCCCCGTTTAGTGGCGGGTAAGAATACCCACTAACCCAAATCTTCCCGTGGGTGTCGTAAGAAACGACAGAGGGAAACTGAGGCAGAAGATGGGTAGCAGCATCTTTCTGATAATAGCAAAAGAACAATAAAAAACACTGCGGTTGCCAACCTGCTCGCCAAGCGTGGCAACTATGGCAATACCATGATTAAAGTTACGAAGAGACGGCCCCCAGTCCCCGGTGGCTCCGCTATTCCTGGCTACGGTGGCGACCATGGTAACGGTGGGGCAGGAGGTGCTAAGAATTTCTGGTGGAGGTTCGGTTGCCACCTAAGACGACTCGACCTGGTGCTGGAAGAAGAGAAAGACAAGTTGCGTTGAAATATTACAGGATTATTTGAAGTCCGAAGAGAGGGGGAGGACTTGGTAATCCTCGAATCCGGCAACTTGTTCTATCACCGGGAGGGCGACCATCTGTCCCAAAGAGGTGTCGGATTTGTCGTTCACAAGTCTCTCGTTAACAACGTTGTAAAGATTGAGAGGTTCTATGGGCAGCTGTACACATCATCGTTGGAGCCACGCAAGTGTGGTAACGATCCAAGAGCGAGTCTTATCCGACACTATTCCGATGATATCCCGGACGTCAGTCTGAGCGAGATTAGAATGGCTCTCCAGCACCTTAAAACGGCAAGGCCCCAGGCGAGGATGGAATTACAGCGGAGCTTCTGAAGCGGGTGGAAAACCGGTACTTAAGTCCTTCAGAAGCTCTTTAATTCCGTCCTACATGGTGGCACTACACCGGAGGCGTGGAGCAGAAGTGCGGTGGTCTTGTTCTTCAAGAAGGCGACAACGCTCTCTTGAAGAACTACAGACCGATTCCTTCTGAGCCGCGTCTACGTGCTGTTTTCGAGAGTCATTACGAATCGTCTCGCATGCAGACTCGACGACTTCAGCCTCCCGAACAAGCCGGTTTCCGAAAAGGCTTTAGCACCATAGAGCACATATACCCTTCGGCAAATTGTACAGAAGTCCGAGGGTACAATTTGCCTATATCTGGCGTATGTGGACTATGAGAAAGCCTTTGATTCCGTCGAAATTTGGGCGGTGCTGCAGTCCTTCAGCGGTGCCAAGTTGACTGTCGGTATATCGAAGTGCTGAAGTGCTTGTACAGTAGGGCCACGATGGCTATCCGAGTACAGAACCAGGTACAAACCTATCCAACTGCAGAGAGGTGTAAGACAGGGTGACGTTATATCCCGAAACTCTTCACCGCTGCATTGGAAGACGTTTTCAAGCTTCTGGACTGGAAAGGATACGGCATTAACATCAATGGCGAGTACATCACTCACCTTCGATTTGCCGATGATATAGTCCTTATGGCAGAATCGCTGGAGGACCTAAGCACTATGCTCAATGACCTCAAAGTGCCTCCCAACGGATAGGTCTTAAGATGAACATGGACAAAACAAAGATCATGTTTAATGTCCATGTCACACCTATGCCGGTAGTTGTTGGGGGCACTAAGCTCGAAGTTGTTGACGAATATGTTTACCTGGGACAAATAGTCCGACTTGGTAAGTCCAACTTCGACCGAGAGGTCAATCGACGGATTCAACTCGGCTGGGCAGCGTTCGGGAAATTACGGCACATCTTCTCGTCAGGTATACCTCAAAACTTGAAAACGAGGCTGTACAACCAGTGCGTGTTGCCAGTGATGACCTACGGAACTGAGACGTGGTCCTTCACTGCTGGCCGGATGAGGAAGCTCAAGGTCGCTCAGCGAGCTATGGAGAGGCTATGCTCGGGGTCTCACTGCGTGATAAACTTAGAAATGAGGATATCCGCAGTAGAACCAGAGTGACCGACATAGCCAACAGATTAGTAAGCTGAAGTGGCAATGGGCCGGCCATATAGCTCGAAGAACCGACAACCGATGGGGAAAAAGGTTCTCAGTGGCGGCCTCGTACCGGCGGACGAAGTGTAGAGCGTCCCCACTAGATGGAGTGACGACCTGGTAAGACATGCAGGAAGTCGATGGATGTGGGTGGCTCAGGACCGTGCTGTGGCATTCCTTGGGGAGGCCTATGTTCAGCAGTGGACTTGTGAAGGGCTGTAATGATGATGATGATGATGATTGCGTCTATTGCGGGTGAAGAAACTCCAAATCTAAGTAGTCTCTCCTGATAAGACGTTAGTTGGCGACCTATATCCAGCCTATAACTAACTATCTTAAGAGCTTTGTTTTGGATCTGTTCTAGACGCTTGAGTGCACTTCGTAAAATGGAGACCATACAACAGAACCATACTCAAGGTACTTCTTATCAAAGCGTAGAAGAGATATATAAATGTGGATGGTTTTTGAAATGTTTGGTTGTTCTGGTATAATAGCCTAATGTTTTGTATGACTTAGACACAATGTGATCATAATGATCTCTGAAAGTAAGTTTTTCATCAAAGTAAACACCTAAGTCTTTTGCCACTGAATTTCGCTTAAGAATTTGACCTTCAAGTATATATACGTGATTTATTTTATTACGTTTGTTGGTAAAATAAATAACGAAGCATTGATTTATATGTAAGTACATACAATTTTGTTTGCACCAGTCAGCAATTGTGTTAGCATCATTTTTCAAATCTATACAATCATTAAGGTCATTAATTTTCTTGAACACTTTAAGGTCATCTGCGTATAATAGGCAAGGACAAGTTAGTTTTGGGATTAGGTCGTTTATAAAAATAAGAAACAATAGAGGGCCCAGATGAGATCCTTGTGGGACACCAGATTTAATGGTGACGGCTGTCGATTTATACCCCTTTGCAGTAACTAATTGGCTACGGTTTTCTAAGTAAGACTGTATCCATCGGAATAAATTACCATGGATGCCATACCATTTGAGTTTCTGAAAAAGCAATGCATGGTTAACTTTGTCAAATGCCTTGCGGAAATCGGTATATATTGTGTCAACTTGACCACTTACTGCGAAGGCTGAACAAAGATATGCCTTATATTCCAACAGATTTGATATTGTGGACTTTCCCTTGACAAAACCATGCTGTTGCTCGAAAAGAGCTGATTGTACATGATAATAAATTCGATCATAAATAAGAGATTCAAACACTTTCGCGATACAAGAAAGAATGCTGATAGGTCTATAGTTTTCACATAACGAATGATCTCCTGATTTGTGTATTGGAACAACATGTGCAAGTTTCCACGCTGATGGAAACGACCCTGCGCTTAAGGACTTGTTAAAGAATTGACAAAGGTAGACTTAGTTCAGTAGCACATTTTTTGAGGAACGTAGGTGATATTTGGTCTGGTCCTGCCCCTTTATTAAGATTAAGTTGCTTCAATTTAAGAGTTACATCGTGTTCTGATACAGTGAATTCCGATAGCACATTTTCACACATTTGGAGTGATGGTAGAACTGACTGGGTGGAATCTTCGAATACTGAACTAAAGTAATGCGATAATAATTCACAAATTCCTGCTGCGTCTGAAGCTCTGGCATTACCAAGCGTCATTGTGCTTGAATACCTTTTAACTTTTCTGTCATTAATAAAACTCAAAAAGCTTTTGTATTCGTTTTGATAGCGTCTTCAGTTACGGTAACAAAGGCAGAATAACATTCCTCCAATAGAGACTTGGATCTAGCACGCAGCATTGAAAATGTATCGTAATCTCGGGGATTACCGTACATTTTATACTTTTTATGGAATGTTTTCTTTTCCGCAAGGCACTTTTTTAGCGGTGTTGAGAACCATATTGGGTAAGTTGAGGCTTCTTTTTTTAAAGGAACATATTTAACAATGATATCGCTAATTATTGAGTAAAAAGAATCTACCGCCAAATCAACTTGGTGGTCTGAAAGGAGAGTCCCCCAATCTACACCCTTGATTTCTTTACGTATAGCATCGTAGTTACCTTTATCAAAATTAAAACGGTTATTATACTTAGGTTTGATATACTTTGGCTTTGACAGTCTATTAATCGATATTTCAAGTGGAGGGTGATATTTATCGATACGTGATAATGGACTAGTTTCAGAAATTAAAATACTAGTAGAGGAGGACAAAACAAGGTCTAAAGTGCGATCTAATTCATTCCGGACGTGATTCATCTGATATAAATTGCATAAAGAAATGTAATTACATAATAATATAGCCTTAGAGTCTGAGGACAGCTTGGAGCAAAGTAAGGACTATTACCATTTAGATTAACTGACCATGATAAACTTGGCACATTAAAATCTCCCAATACAATGTTAGTGTCATTTGATGATATTGTACTTAAATTTCTATGTAAATTCTCGTAAAAGTATTTAAGTTTATTAGAGGGTAAATCAGGAGGAAGGTAACAGAGACATAGGTTAACCCTAGAACCGTACCCATAATAGACTTTAAATAACAGTACCAGGGTTCTAGTGTACCCCGTTAAAGAAAACATTTTTACATAAGAATAGACATGTATTAATAATCAACGTACATAGACTTTTATGGCACTTATTTCAGTCTCGTTACATAATTAAACAAAAATTAACAAACTTAAATTAACAATTTTGGCAAATCTTTTTGGTGCTCTAAACATATAAAACTTTTACACTTTTCACATCGAGTGCGTGATTTACGGTCTTTTGACCTGGGACAAATGAACATCTACCAGATTTTGAATCTGAAGAGGATGGAGCACTAGAAGGTCGTGTTTTTCTAAAATACCGCCAATACTTATTTGTAGATGCATAGGCAAAGTTTTATATAAAATCGGTCCTCCAAATGAGGTTTTATAAGGTCAAAAGCTAAGGCCTTCAGATAACTCCGTCTGTTCTTGAAAACTTGTTTACCATTGGCTTTTGATGAATGCAGTAATATCATGGAGTTAATTCCACAATGTTCAAAATTCCGTAAAATACACAAAGGCTCCAGCGACGAGTTTTGCGAGAAACACTGTATGTATGACAAAGCTGATCAAAAGTATCCACTCCTCCTTTCGTTTGATTATAAAAACTTATTATTTCTGGTAAATCAACAGATTTGTCTTCGTCTGGTTGATAGTGCATAGTAGAAAGCATAATCACGTTTTTCTTTTTTCCTTTACTTAGCTTTGGAGGCACATATGATAACAAAGTAAGTTCGTCATGATAAGCAAACATTGCTGTGTTCTTGAGGCGGTTTTTGGTTTCCAAAAAATGAGTAGGGATTTCTGTTTTATTTTTTTTCATTGTTCCAACTGTTGTAACATTTTTGGTTAAGAGTTTTTCGGCAGCAGGGATTGAAGTAAACCAGTTATCGTACGTGATATTTCTATTAGACCCATGAATAGAACTTGAAAGCTCCAATGCGTAATACTCAGCCACTGGTAATTCACGTGGTGTAGAATCTTTTCCAGTGTATATTATACTATTTATCATATAATAAGATTTTGCATCACAAAACATTAACAGTTTTATTCCATATTTATCGGGTTTTGACGGAATATACATACGGAATGGGCATCTACCGCGAAACCCAAGTAATTGCTCGTCAATCGTTGTGCAATCTGAAGGTGAATAAAGACTTTTTGAAGTTTCAACAATGTGATCGAACAGTTCTTTTATTGGTGCCAATTTACTATGTTGTCTTCTTTCAGCTCTGGTCGAACGATCATCAAATCGAAGACAATTTGTCAAAATTCGATCTTTTCTCACTCATAGTAGACCGAAAATAGTTGATGCCGTATTTTTATCAAATATTTCTTTGACAGACAAGTGATTAATTTTAAAACTCCAGCTAAATAGTATAAGCCAAAGAGCTTTTAATTCGGTTACTGTTACATCTCGGACAAAAGAAGGTCGAATACTCGTAGGAACAAATTATCATCATCATCATCATTTTGAGATGGTATTGGCCTGTCTGACTTATACTTCTTGCGCTGTTCAGATATCTCAAGATTAGTATTAGTTACTATCATATGCAAAATCTCATCCGTAAAATAATTTCCAACTATCTAAGGCACTAGTAGTAAATTTAGCAAGACCTTTATTTCCTGGTGCATGAAATATTATATTTCTTTGTGGAGTACGCGAGAACGGCGATAAGTCCCATACCATAGAAATTTTCGCTAGTTCTTTGCTTTTTGTTCCTGCACCTCGCAAAACTTCGGGTACTGTAAGAACTGTTACTGGAGAATTTCTGATTCTAACCTGGACAATATCCTCTTCAATTTCTTCTTCCGAACTTTCAAGATCTGTTTCATGGTTAGAGGCATCCTCTTCGACAGGAACCTGTTCATCGCGAAAATCAGGAATAATTTCATCAGTTCATCTTCTAATTCATCCCCAAAAACACTTCATCTTCATCACGAACGTCCAGAAGGAGGTTTTGAATTTCATTTTCTGAAAGGTTTTACTTGACGCCATCTAAAAGAAGAATTACAAAAAATTCGTTACTAAACAAAATAACGTAAATAAAAATGTATAAATATGGTGAATAAATATTAGGTACAAACCCATTGTATTCAGACAAAGTTACTTCTAAGGTAATATTGCAATGTTAAAATGAAAATCATGAATCAAACAAAAAAATAGCATGGATTATTTCATAAAAAACATCCACTAATTAGTAACTAATATAATTACCTTAACTGTACCCAGGGGTGCTGGAGTACCCCACACACGCGTTGCCACGACCGCACGCTAACAGGACTCGCGCCCGACTGATGCTTCGACACAACCCCCCGTCCCCCGTAAATACGCGCCGGTGCGAAAAGATCCGTTTTAAAACAAAAAAGTTATAGCCAATTTTAAATATATTTTTTCAGTTGTACCCCAGGGTACGGTTCTAGGTTAATGACGGACTTCATTGGACTATCGAGCAAGACTTATAGCCACAATTCTTCCATGTCACTCTCCCATTCTTTATGGCGAATAACCTTAAACTCCTTTTTAATGGCTATCAGTACACCGCCACCTTCAGATTTGTTAATACAAGTAGACTCACGGTCTCTCCGGTATACAATGTAACGACAATCGAACAACTCATTATCAAACACAGTATGATTTAGGTTTGTTTCAGTTAAACAAATACAATCGTAATTGCAATTTAGTATGTTTAAATATAAGTCTGTTGTCTTTGATCTAATACGATTTACATTTTGGTAATATACTTTCATGTAGGAACGTTATTAAGAATCCAAGTAAATGTATCAGTCAATTGAGCTACTACAAATTTTCACTCATACAATCTAAAACAAACTCACTTTACTTTGAGTTTCTCAAAGTTACTAAAGTCTCTAATCAATAATGCTGATTCGTTGTCATTTTTCCGCATGTACACGTTCATATTTAACCCAGACATATTTGTATGAGTTATCTTTCGCGAACTTCCTTGCTTCAGCATAAAGTTTTTGTAGTAGAGAGATGTTCAGTTACATATGGCACGAGATTCTCCTTCAATCCCAAGACAAGTAAATTTAACTGATTGGGGCGGTTAGCCTTGTTGTAACGTTTACTGCCGATAGCAAAATGTCCTTTGCCGCTCAGTTTGTAGAGTAAGGAGAATATTTCGTGGTCTGTCGGACTTTGGATTCATTTTAGCAATTCTACGTACAGCACAAATGATAAGATGGATGAAGTACGCGATATGATGTATGATAGGGGAATAGATGTGTTATGTATAAATGAGACGAAACGGAAGGGAAAGGATACCACTACACATGGCTAGTATACCGCGTATTTGTCTGATGTAGACGAAACAGAGCGGGCATTTTGTCGTCTCCCCCCGAACGGGTTCCCGCCTTGTCGTGGCGGGGGGGCTTAGTAGCCGTGGCTTGGTCACCCGCGGTGAACAAAGAGGAACCCCTTGGCTGGCCCGTGGTGTACCGCTGCAGCTGAGGTGGAGTTGCGGAGTAAGGCCTATCGTCCGCGACTCAGACGGGGCCGCGCCGTTGATGCGATGGTGGTGGGGCCGCGGGGGGAGAGGAGTGTCGGTATTGTAGAGCAGATGAAGTTGAGGCGTGTCTTAAGATATCCACTTTATGGCCTCTAATTAAAATCCTCAAGCTCTCGAAAAATATGCGGGTACACTTAGGAGAAAAAGAGTCTGCTGGTGGATTTGCGAATCTCCTACTTCAAATCGGCAACGGTGATTACCCGATAAATGACGGAATGATAACCATCCCTGATAATTTGTGCACATTTGCATTTACGTTACAGGAGTTAATATCCAAAATTTACCCAGATATTACTCATATCCACAATAAGCCAATGGTTGTGTGAACGTGTCATACTAACCCCAAAAACGACCAAGCAGCGGCAATTAACGATATACTGTTAATGTCTTTTGAGGGGGAAGAAATTGTGTACACGTCAATAGACTCTGTGTTCAACACAGATGACGCAATTAACTACCCCGTCGAATTTCTTAATTCACTGAAACCATCGAGTCTTCCACATCATAAGCTTATTTTGCGCGTGGGCACTCATGTTATGTTGTTGCATAATTTAAAACCTCCTCAACTGTGCAACGGAACCAGACTAAAAGTAAAAGCGTTACATCGCAATGTAGTGGAAGCCACAATTATAACTGGATGTGCGCAAGGGGATACTGTATTTGTACCAAGAATTCCCTTGATCCCGAATGATCTTCTTTTTGAATTCCAACGAATACAGTTTCCCCTTAAAGTCTGCTTTGCAATGACCATAAACAAATCACAAGGGCAGACATTAAAATTTGCGGGTATAGACTTGAGAGAAAATTGTTTTTCACACGGGCAATTCTATGTGGCTTGCTCTCGCGTAAGCTCGCCCAGTAGTAGTCTAATAATTTTGGCACACAGTAATAGATTAGCAAAAAATGTGGTGTATAAAGAAGTTTTGTAGTTTACTAGCTTTTGCCCGCGACATCCAGTTATAATTGTGGCTTGTACCAGCAGACTCTTTTTCACACATGGGCGCGATATAACCGAACTCCACGGGGATGAAGTCGCGGGAAAAAGCTAGTCGCAAATAAATACAAAAAAAGCTGCAACGTGACGAACGTCAATTCCACTAACTAATAAGACGTGCGTCAATGCCGTATAAGTAATACCTGGACGCGAAACCCGAAAGTCAATTACAAAATAGGGGTTTTAATACGTTTTATTTCACGGTCACTTCCAACCATATTAAATGATATTAGCTAATATTATATACTTTTAAAAATAGGATTTAAAACAAGTTTTCAGTGGTATCTCTTTTTTGTAATAAATATGTAATATACAAATACAAATATTTGTATTATTAATAGTTGTATATAATAAGTTATCGTTTTAAAAAAAATATTTTTATTATACTAACTGCAAAAATGCATCGTTACACAGATTTTTTTTTAATATTACATCAGCCAGTACACGAATATCAAAACAACTCTTTTTTTTTGGAGATTTCCGGTTAGATTTTCATAAAATCTTTAGGTCGTTTACTAAAATAAATTGGTATCTTTTTATGTGTAATACCATTAAGTTAAAATTTCTATTGGGCTCAAAAAAGATTGTCTGCTTTGCTTACAGTTATTTTTGGCTTACTTTGAAGTTTTGATGACCAAGCATGTTGTTCTAACATTAAAATTTGAAAATTAGTAATAATATTAGTTTTAAAAAATAACCTATAATTATATTGATTATTTATTATTATTGATAATTCAACTTACCTTTTGAAACAAATTGTATTTTCTATTTTATAGTGCTATTTCTCGTCGTACTAATAATTTCAAACAAGAAATTGAAAATTAAATATAAATTAAGTAATATTAATAAATACGAAAAGGATAATACCAATATCAAAATATTTAATACCAACTTTGAAATAAAAAATTCGACCGAAATTAGTAAAATCTCTCGTATAATCGAAAAACGTCGCAAGCGAAAATTTTAGATATTGAAAAATATAAAATAATTGAAATATCGAAATAATTTTTTGTGTTATATGGAAACAATTAATAAACAAAATGATAAATGACTGTATAAAGTGTTGACGTTTCATTAATAATTAAAAATATGAAGTTAAAAATTTGGTGAGGTTATATTGACATCTGATTCGAGAATATAGACACTGTAGTCTCACGCCTACACGTTTACATACATATACATATTATGTTGAACATGTACTTGGCACGAGACACTACAGTGACTACGGATCGATACGTCCTAATTGTAATGAATGAGTCAACTACTTATTTCAAATCTTACAGGAGCGCCTGTCAAAGATTAATTGTTTATAACTTTTTCAGTTTTTTAAATTCGTACTATTTTAAGATTTATGACCCTTAGTTAATAAAAGAGTAGACCTATTTTAGTGAGTTTCCAAGATAATGTAGTTAACTTAATATATATCATATAAACTATGGCCTATAATGAGCTAACTGCCACATACACTCGTTTACAATGTATTTGTATATTTACCATATCTTAAGCAAAAAGTATTAGGTTTATAAAAACACAAATACAGAATTGTATTTCATTTTCTTAGATTCATTTAATAACATTGTATCTACAGTATAAACGATAATAAATTAGTTGACTCCTTATACACTGATTTTAATGTCCAAAATCGGTTTGATGGAGTAACAGTAAATTGATATATCTGCAAAGTAATCAAGTTTTAGCATGGTTATTTTTCATATAAAAGAAAATAAGTTTATTTCTTTTTATTCATTATTTATTAAAACCTATTCAATTCATAATCAAGCGGTCAAAGTATTTATACCTTCTATAAAAGATTGCTCACACCACGCATAAGGGTAGAAAACAAAATTTTAATCTTTTTTAGTGTTAAAACTACTTAACAAAATAAAACGTCTTATTCCTCTTCTTAATCCAATGATTTTTTGGAAGTATCCGTTTTGTTAGTAAAATTCAATAAAATAAAATATCTTCACGAAAAAACAATATCTGAGTAGATGAATCAGGTTCTTTTAATCACAGTCAGACTCATCATTATTAATATTGCTTGTAATCAGACTATTATAAAATAATTGATATTCTTTTGGTATCTGACGTGACTTTTACCAAGATTCATAAGGTCTTTGTGTTTATTATTGTCAATTGGCAGGAGTTTTTCATAAGCACTGACTAGAAGCAGATCCACCTTTTCTTTTTTGTTTCGTGTGTTCTTCGGTTTATTCATGCAGTTAATATATTTAATAATTTTACTCAAATATAATTTTAATGTGATAATTTCCTTGTATTTTAAATTCACTAACATTGTTCATGACATTTTAGTTCCATAGCTAGTAGTTGTCCAATTATTGCAGTGCTTGAATTGTGTTTTAAAATCAAGAATCAACTCCTGTGACATTTCAATGACATTATAGGGCTTGCCATCTGTTTTAGGTCTGGGGTATAAATAATCCTGTCTTTAGTCTGTCTCTCAATCAAGGCATGCATGCTGCCCCTTTCGTTTTGGGTATGACCAAAGACAATTATATTAAATTTGTTACATACATATATATACATTAAAAATACGACTCTGTTTCAATTCTAGCCTCCACAATTGTCAGACCAGAAACGATAGTCTTTTATACCTTTGGGTATTGTCATTTCAATAAATTTATAAGCACAGCTTGCAATTTAAGTAGCTCCCCTTTTAGCTGTCTGTTGATTCCATGAATAATTTTTTATTTTCTAGCTGTTTCCTTTTATTTCAAATGATTTCTTTGTTTTTGTATTTCTTCTTCGGTAGCCTGTGTTTTATTTTCAAATGTGTGACATTTTTCGCATGCGCCTTTTTTGGGCTTATGAAAGGCAATATTTTATATCTTTGTTTACAATATCACAATATTGTCGTACATTAGACGCTTTTCCAGAATAAATATTTGAATCAAACCACTCTTCATAATGTTTGTACATCTTGGGAAATCGCAATGAGCCATCCAAATACGTACATTTCGAATCTTTGCGAGTCTAATGAGCTTCAGAAGGCGTGAGAGCTTCAATAATATGATCAATCACACCACTTACCATATTGAATGTTATAGTTTTTGGATGGTGATCGGATTCTACAAACACTTTTCCACGATCAAATTTTTCTAGAGCGGTATAAACAAAGTTGAAACTTATCGAGAGGGTTCTAAGAAACATTCTTTTACAAACAGATATTCTTGTTATCTCTGCATTTTCATTTGATTCCAACCATGGTAATTAATATTAAATGGTATTAAGCTGCTTCGAATTTTGAGAAACAGTAAAACGTACTTTTGGCATTTTCATAACGTACTTAGTGATAAAATCCCATTGTCGTGAATGATTGCCAATCCTCCAAAACATCTCAAAAATTATTTTTTGTTTCTCTTCTGATATCCTATCATAACATTTTTGACGGCAGCATTTAGGACCAGGGCAGGATGTATTTTTCCATTTCTACTGGTGTACTCCATACCTCTTTTCATTTTGTATTTTCTCTGGCTATCCTTCCATTCTTGCTTAAGTCACTCCATCAAGCAACCCTTGTCCTTTTTAATATTTGAACTTCGCTTGCGTCGATTGCTTGGCTGATTAGGAGTACTTACTGCAGAATCGGTATCTTCTATGTATGACCAATCGCTGTTATGATTATCAGGTAAAGAAAAACTAAAGTTTATGTAACTATTTGGACTAGAAAACGAAATTGCTGGTGAAGGTATGGGCTTTGCTCTAGCATTTTGCAGTGTTCCCTCCATGCTTATTAAAATTAAAATATAGTGATTTTATAAATCAAATCTAATATATTGATCGAAAAATATACACATAAATTGACATAGTTACGTGCCACGCGAACGCTGTATACTGGTCCAGTTTGCACATGTCGCTCAAAGTACCCCACCCGCGTCCCGCGTATACTGAATCCGAGTAGTTAGCTTAGAATACGTCGTATTGAAATTTTAAATAACACTAAATGAACCAGTATACGTTAGGTTATTTCCAAAAATACTTATGAATTTTAGGTTTTTTCGACATAGTCTGATAAAAAACATGTTTTTACAATCAATACCGTCAAAACCTCAAAATACCTAAAATTTTAGATGACTCACTATACTTATATAGAGATAGATAGTTTATGTGATACAAGCATATTTTAAACTAGATTTTGTTTATTTTGCAGTAAAATTCATTGGCAGCTTGGCATGAAACGCGAATAAAAACCCCGACTGTAACGAACTGATAACTTAAATAAGTAATCGAACATCTCATTTGAGTAGCTCAATTAACTGTCCGCTTGTCAAATTCACAGTACAGATGTCCATTGACCTGGCTCTTCTGGTTTTTGCAAATTAAAATACTTGCCCACTGTGAAAGAACGAGGGATAAGTAGAGGAAATAAATCAGCGTTGTAGCGAGCAATCAACTCATTTACTTTTTATATCTGGTCGTGTTAAGAGTGTGCCTTAAATGAAGATTCACTTTACAAGCTTTTATTTTTTCAAGAGAAGTTTACGAATTAAAATGTTTAAGCAAAAAAAGTTCAAATTAAGCAGCGGTCTTATACTAATAACAGACAAATCTTTATACGTAACAGTGTTACGGTACTTAGGTACTACGCGTGGGTAAAATTATTAAAATCTGATGTCAAAGAACTAAAAATAATAAAATCATTTCCACATTTTAGCGTCTGAAGTCTGTGTTAAGTTTTAGTGTAACGAAGAATTAAGGCCTCCAATATCAGCAGCTACTAAGTCGGATTATTTTAATCATTTTCGTTTATTGATGTAGCTGTTTATTTTCCTTAATGTTTCTTTTTTCATCCCTTTGAGTGGACTAAGGCCTGAACTCCTCCTACGCTGACGTTGGTTGCGTACGGTCGGTCGCGTACGTCAGCGAGAAATAAAATACCATACTGCGATACCGAGCTCTATACGGTACAGTCGTCTGCTAAGTGGATTTCGGAAAGGAGATCGGTAAGTAAAATACAAATACAATGTTAATAATTATGATTATTAACATTGTCTTTTACTTACCGATCTCCTTTTATTACCATCGTCCTCATTATTGTCAGATATAAATTCAGAAATAAAGCCTCGAAAACTTCTACCCAGTATTTTGCTCTCGCATATTTGTACAAATCATTAGATAAATAAGACGTTCTGTATCGAGATCCAGAAATCATCCGTGCGAAACCGGGGCGGATCGCTAGTCACTTAGAGTTTATCCCACACGGATCAAGTGTTAGTATGGCCTTCGAATAATTCCTGGTTTTTCAATCAATCAATCAATTCGCAATGTATAGAATATTTAAAATGCCTATACGATACAAAATAAAATGCAAAAGTAATTTTGTATGAGGATATATCTAGAGCCATGCATTTCTCCAAAACCCATTATACGGTATTACTGGGAGACTTTAACGCAAAACTAAACACAAGAGAGAACGGTGAGCTGAAGGTAGGGAAATTTGGAATAGGGCAACGGTACTCAAGGGGCCAGCAGCTGGCCAAATTCATGGAGAAAGAGGGACTCTTTATGATGAACTCTTTCTTCCAGAAGCGGCCCCACGGGAAGTGGACCTAGTCGAGCCCCGGCGGTTCGACAAAAAATGAGATTGACTTCATTATGACGACCAGACGACAACTGTTCAGTGATGTCTCAGTGATCGCGAGGGTAAAAACTGGCAGCAATCACCGAATGGTGAGAGGCACAATGAACCTAAACTTTAAGTTGGAGAAGTCACGTCTAATGAAGACAACGCTCCGTCCCCCTCATGCTCTAATCTGAAGCCCCGAAAATATTCAGCTTAAGGGTTGCTACAAAACCGTTTTCAGTGCCTAGAAGATTGCAATGCAGTGGACGATATTTATTACAAGCTCGTGGAAACTGTCCATGCTTTCGGAGCTAAGTTTAGCAAGACCCGCCGCAGAAGAACACAAAAAATCTCCTATTACACTCTTAATCTCATGGCTCTTAGACGAGAAATGAAGCTGCAGTCTTCAGTAGATTTGACAGCATACAGGCAACTGAACAGACAGATCTTCAAATGCATGCAACGGGACTTACGCAACTTTAATACTACTCGTATTGAAGAAGCAATCGAGCGGAACAGGGCTCCAAAGTCTTTGCTAGGGATCTGTCTGCCAGAAAGAGCCAACTGTCGAAGCTGAAGACCGAATGTGGCAGCGTCGTTTCCGGGATACCTGCGATTTTGAGTGAGATTGAGAGGTTCTGTGGGCAGCTGTACACATCATCGTTGGAGCCACACGCAAGTGTGAGTAACGAACCAAGAACATGTCTTATCCGACATTATTTCGATGATTTTCCGGACGTCAGTCTGAGCGAGATTATAATGGCTCTCTAGCACCTTAAAAACGGCAAGGCCCCAGGCGAGGATAGAATTACAGCGGAGCTTCTGAAAGCGGCTGGAAAACCGGTACTTGAAGTCCTTCAGAAGCTCTTTAATTCCGTCCTCCACTACACCGGAGGCGTGGAGCAGAAGTGCGGTGGTCTTGACCTTCAAGAAAGGCGAGAACGCTTTCTTGAAGAACTACAGACCGATTTCCCTTCTAAGCCACGTCTACGTGTTATTTTCAAGAGTCATTACGAATAGTCTCAAACGCAGACTCGACGACTTTCAGCCTCCTGAACAAGCCGTTTTCCGAAAAGGCTTTTGCACCATAGACCACAAACATACCCTTCGACAAATTTTACAAAAGTCAGAGGAGTACAATTTGCCACTATTTCTGGTGTATGTGGACTATGAGAAAGCCTTTGATTCCGTCGAAATTTGGGCGGTGCTGCAGTCCCTTCAGCGGTGCCAAGTTGACTGTCGGTATATCGAAGTGCTGAAGTGTTTGTACAGTAGAGCTATGATGGCTAACTGAGAACAGAACCAGAGTACGAAACCTATCCTACTGCAGAGAGGTGTAAGACAGAGTGACGTTATATCCCCAAAACTCTTCACTGCTGAATTAGAAGACGTTTTCCAGCTTCTGCACTGGAAAGGATATTGTATTAACATCAACGGCGAGTACAGCACCGACGATATAGTCCTTATGGCAGAATCGCTGGGGCGCCTAAGCACTATGCTCAATGACCTCAATAGTGCCTCGAAACGGAAAGGTCTTAAGATGAACATGGACAAAACAAAGATCATGTATAACGTCCATGTCACACCTATGCCGGTAGTTGTTGGGAGCACTAAGCTTGAAATTCTAGACGAGTATGTTTACCTTTTACTATTTATGTCTCTCGTGAGCTGTGGTAGCTGAGAGGCTAAGCGCTCGCTGTAAATTTCGCAAAACACGAGTGAAACGGGTTCAATCCATGCTGGCAACAATGAAATTGTTAATTGCAATTTTAAGTGCTTACTTACCACGTGCTCGGCAGTAAAGGAAAACATCGTGAGGTGACTTGCATGTCCTTCATTCGTCCCATGGCAGCTGTAATTGCTAACTATGAGAATGATATCTACTGCTAGGCATAGGCCTCTTCTTATTTTTGTGGGAATTATGAAGCGATTAATCCGCCGCGCTGCTCCAGCTCATGTTTGCGGACCATGTCCTCGAAATATTTTATTTCTTCAACATGCAGCTGTCTTCACGATGTTCTCCTATACGAATCACGTGATAAATCAGCGCTTAAAATTGCAATTAATAGTTTCATTGGTGCCGGTGGGGATCGTACCCAGGTTGCTCGGATACTATGAAACCACGGCGACGGCAAAGCCCCTAAACTACCACGGCTGTATAAAAAACCGATTCCATATTCCGTTTTTTTCACTAACGTGTAACACGCGTTGGGTGTATAGAAAATAAATTGCACTATCGTTTGTGTAAGCACCTGAGCTCACTCACGTTCATTTACCGATTACCGATTTTCAATGAGTCGCATAATTTATACGGAACTTAGTTTTACTGACACAAAAAACAACAGATTTTTTGTAATAATAGCTCAGTGCAGAAAACGAACACTTGTTTTTACAAAATATTTACGCGTACAACGAATGCCACCCAACGGATAGGTCTTAGGATGAACATGGACAAAACAAAGATCATGTTTAATGTCCATGTTACACCTATGCCGGTAGTTGTTGGGAGCACTAAGCTCGAAGTTGTTGACGAGTATGTTTACCTGGGACAAATAGTCCGAATAGGTAAGTCCAACTTCGAACAAGAGGTCAATCAACGGCTTCAACTCGGCTGGGGAGCGTTCGGGAAATTACGGCACATCTTCTCGTCAGGTATACCTCAAAACTTGAAAACGAGGCTGTACAACCAGTGCGTGTTGCCAGTGATGACCTATGGAACTGAGACGTGTTCCTTCACTACTGGCCGGATGAGGAAGCTCAAGGTCGCTCAGCGAGCTATGGAGAGGGCTATGCTCGAAGTTTCTCGAGCATAGCTCGAGAAAGCGAAGGAAGGGATGGCCTTTCTTGTCAACCTTTTTATTTCTATTTCATCTACGCAGCTTAGATCAATTGGTATTATTATTTTGCTTTATATTCATTGGTAGAAACTTAACAATTTGCACTTTTCGCTTAAATTGGTGACTCAATTTTGTTGAACAAATAAAGCCGAATCTAATATTTTTCTGACTCGAATTCGTGCATAACAGCGTCTACGTATATGCGCGTCAAGTTGTGACAAAGTAATTTGTGCTGCACAACTTAGTTTAGTAGTAACTAGTAGTATAACCGAAAGTCGATGATCTCTGGTCGAAATTATGTGGGAAAATTCATTAATTCATTCATTTATTACAAAACCCTTTCACAAGTCCACTGCTGAACATAGTACTCCCTCAAGGAATGCCACCAAGCACGGTCCTGACCCATCTGCATCCATCGACTTCCTGCATGTCTTACCAGGTCGTCACTCCATCTAGTGGGAGAACATCATAGTAAAATAATTTAAATTTAAAAAATACAAAGCCATCAACACAATCTAATTCGAAAATTTGCGTACCCTTCCGAATCTGCACGAAACGAGTGTATGGCCGCCAAATAATTGTTTCGGTTGTTTGACATCATGTTATGTATACGATTATGTAAAAAGAAATATGTCCGATCGCTGAAGATTCCTTAAGATATCTTTCTGTTCATTTGATCATTTTTAGGGGAATAAAAATACCCCAACAAAAATAAAATAAAATTTTATTAAGTGGGGAACATGGCAATAATTTCAAATTTAAAAAATTTAATCCGATCATGGTAAAAATCATGTATTTTGTATAAAAACAACATTTTTATATTCAGTAACAAGAGAGTGTCTTTTATAGGTAATTTTATTACGATACCTTCTTGGCTTCTCACGGGAGAGCCCCTTTCGGATTGGACAGGTTTTTCTTTACAGATTGTATATTATGTAAGACGAATCCACCATGTACGGGAAATTCCTAGTATAGAGGGGTACCTATAACTTTTTAGACATAGACGTTGGCATCGGCACTGGGTACCGTAGATAAAGTTAACAATAATTTCGAAACAGTCTGAATTTTTCGCACTTGGATAGCCCACATGTGGGTGTTCCGCGTGGAATATACATACTGTTCTGGAACTAGGGTATTGGTTTATACTCCAATTTGTATTGAGGAAAATAGGTGTATCTCATAAATTGCCAACGATGTTGGAGTAAACATGAATAATTTGAAAAATTGTTTTTATTCGGATTAAATTTAATCAAGGTCAAAGAATTGTAACAAATTACGATATAAAAGCGAGCCCGGATGAAATAAGAACATGTTTCCGGTAACCCATAAAACAGAAATGGTCTACAAAAGTTTATTTATACTCGGATGCGGTGCTCGAATGACAACCGTTGAATGCAAAGAGATTTACTAATACCTTTCACCATTTTATTCCAACAATTTTATGTTAGGACTTCTGTTACTTTTTTTAGCCGATTTCAAAATGAGGAGGTAGTAAATTCGACTATATATTTTTGTATGTATGTTACGTGATATCTTCAACAAATGAGAAGCGATTTTAATGATTCTGTTTTTAATCAATATACAACATTGAAGAATAAATTACATCTGTGTAGAAGTCCAGAAAGTTGTTTCATTGCGGTTGTGATATTACTTATGTTGGCGACATCGCGGCAATAGTGTGAAGTTGCTGCGTAAGGCTAAAATGTTGGCCACAATGCGGTAGGCGAGAAGTTGCTGACTCTGGGGAACAAGACATAAACCGAGGAGGAACACTTTCGCTCAACTACGGAACGCGCTAGTAGCCTCAACTCAAGTCTCGTAAAGGACATAATTATTGTGTAATACTTATTCTATTAAATACTTATACGTACAGTCAGTGTCTAATTGTCTACCTAAGTAAAATATAAAGTTTACATCAGAAGTGGGATTAGAAACAATAAAAAAAATGGGTAGGAAAAGAAAATATAGCAGTAAGCGCAAGCACAGGAAAACACGTGTTAGATCATCATCCAGCAGCAGCAGCAGCACCTGGCAGCAGCAGTGTGAGTATCAAATGAAAACTCCACCGAAACTGTAAGTACAAGCTACACAGCGCTTCATAGTATGATACCTGAATTTGATCCGTTAAATGATAATATTTTGACATGGGTTAATGTTATAGAATCTTTTGCGTCAACTTTCTCTTGGTCCGATAGTACAATCCGTTATCAAGCATTAAATAAGCTCAAAGGTTCGGCTAAAGTTTGGTACAAATCGCTGTTGCGTAGTGATAATTCCTGGACAACGTGGGCGTGGAAGATTGGAATGAAATTTTTTAATAACGTTTAGGGTAAAAGAAATATGTTCAAGTTACTAAAAGAGATTATTGAGCGACGGCCTTTCGAAAATCAGTCTCTGTACAATTTCTTTAAAGAATAAAAACCTAAAATTGATCATTTGTGCTTAAACTTTACGGACTAACATATTATATCAATTATCTTAGAAATATTGGCGACAATAATATCACAGCGTCAGTTGAAGCAAGTAATTTTAAACATGTGAAAACCTAGGAGGATTTTTACACGCAAGAATTTTCAAATCAAAATTAGTAAAACAACCCTCTAGCTTAAATAACATTCGTGATTATAATACTAAAACAACAACCCATACGCTTAGCTCGACATCAAATTTACTGTTGTTAACTAGTCTACCCGCACGACCTACAAATAAAATAATACTGACCCTCCACAAAGTCGAAAGAAATTAAAATGTTTTAACTGTGGCGGTAATCATAAAAGGGTTCAATGTTCGATTAAATGTGAATTTTGCAGGAAAAGAGGTCATACAGAATATATATGTTTCCATAAAAGAAATACGAAAAATATTAATACCGACAAATTTGACCAGCAGGAAACTAAGTGTATTAAATTCTTTAATTCAAAACAAAGATTATTTAAGAAGATATATATATATATATATATATAAATGATTTTGTTAGCGATGCGTTTATAGATACGGTTAGCAGCTATTCCTTGATATCATCTCGTTTGGTAAAACAATTTAACCTCCAAATGTTACCTTTAAAACCGCATGTGATATTGCAAGGGTTTTCCAAAGATAGCGTAAAAGCTGTAATGGAAATGGTTCGTGTAAATATTAAATTAGATTCCGTTAAAATTAATAATGGGAATGTACGTTCTCAGTGAACTTTCAGGATGTGATATATTAATAGGACGCAATGTGACTGAAGGGCCCGACCTAATATATTCAAGAATAGGTGAAAACCTTACGTTCGAATATGCGAAAAACAGTGAAAGCTCTTGCAGTATCATGGGTGAGTTAGGGCTTGATTTTGACACGGACTCTCATTACGATGAAATAGTAAGGTTATTTTTAAAGTACCGTCAATGCGTAGCCTCGAATATTAATTAATTAGGAATGGTTATTGGGCATGAAATGGAGATAAATTTGCTCCATAGTAAGCCCGTACAATTTAGGCCGTATAGAGCATCGTTTTCGGACAGAGAAATTATAAGATCTAATAGAACCTATAAAGGAGTGGCCGCTGCGGAAAATTTAAAACCATGGATTAAAATTCATCATTGGTATGCTGAATAAATAAATACTGAATAGTGAAAACAAGAAGCGTGTTGGCAAGGTAAAGATATATATTTTATATATTGAAACATTGTTTAAAATAATTATGAAAATATTATTTAAAATAATTATAAAATGTTCTTTCACATATCTTTTATACGCGAGTAGTAAATTGTAATTATCTAAAAGACTAACACAGTCATTGCCTAGTACGACAGTAGTGAACTGGCAGTCATTTTCCTAGGACCAAAGGAATGAACTGAAAACAGTCACACGAATTAAAGGGCGTGAACTGATAAAGTTAGTCGTGAGGAAGCCAAACAAAAGTGGTTAATTCAAGCCATCAATGCTCTGTTTTCTTAAGAGAAAACAGTAATTTGGGTAATCTAACAATAGGTCACATTTTTAATGCATAAATATGTGTGTTTCAGCCTTACGAGGTGTGTATTTGTGCGCCTGAGGGCAGGCACAATGCAGGAGGGCCGTGTTGGCAACATCGCGGCAATAGTGTGAAGTTGCTGCGTAAGGCTAAAATGTTAGCCACAACGCGGTAGGCGAGTGAAGTTGCTGACTCTGGTAAAGCAAGAACAAGAAATAAACCGAGGAGGAACACTTTCGCTTCAACTACCGAACGCGCTAGTAGCCTCAACTCAAGTCTCGTAAAGGACATAATTATTGTATAATACTTGTTCTATTAAATACTTATACGTACAGTCAGTGTCTAATTGTCACCTAAGTAAAATATAAAGTTTACACTTATTTAATTAAAAAGGACATAAAATTAAAACTTCAAAGAAAGAAAATCCTCTTAAAAAAACTAAAAAAAATTATTTCTACTCATTTTAATAGCTTTTGAAGTCGAGCTTGACATTTTTTATACTGTGTTGAATTTATGTGGGAATAAGTTTATTATTATTATTTATTAGACGTTGTATTAACAATTTTTCAATGGTTTAACTTTATAGTAATCTATCTGAGGCCACGATACGACGTATTATTTAAAGTTTATATCTCTTATTATCTCTATTGTATAATATATTAAAAAAGTATTCATACGGCCTTGAAATTAATTTTTTTAGAAGTGTGAATTTATTTTTTTAAATAGTAGGAGGCTAACCATTTTTCAAAAAGGTACATTTTTGATTCGTGTAGGTTAGGAAGAAGATTTTTTTTTGTTTAATTACGTATTTTTTTATCCTAATATGCCTTGTCCTTGTCCCGTGTAGTGGCAGGTAAGAATACCCACTACCCCATATCTTCCCGTGGGTGTCGTAAGAGGCGACAAAGGGAAACTGATACAGAAGATGGGCAGCAGCATCTTTCTGATAAAAGCCAAAAAACAATAAAAAACTGCGGTTGCAAACCCGCTCGCCAAGCGTGGCAACTATGGCAATATACCCCCCCATGAGCGACGACAATGAACGGCCCCCAGTCCCCGGCGGCCCCGCTATTCCTGGCTACGGTGGCGATTATGGTAACGGCGGGGCAGGGGGTGCTAAGAATCTCCGGTGGAGGTTCGGTTGCCACCTACGACGACTCGACCTGGCAACATATAACGCACGCACCCTGAGGACTGACATCTGACTGACCCTGAGGATCGACTGATATCCGGGCGTCAGTCTGAGCAGATAGAATGGCTCTCCAGCACCTTAAAACGGCAAGGCCCCAGGCGAGGATGGAATTACAGCGGAGCTTCTGAAAGCGGGTGGAAAACCGGTACTTGAAGTCCTTCAGGCTCTTTAATTCCGTCCTCCACTACACCGGAGGCGTGGAGCAGAAGTGCGGTGGTCTTGTTCTTCAAGAAGGCGACAACGCTCTTGAAGAACTACAGACCGATTCCTTCTGAGCCGCGTCTACGTGCTGTTTTCGAGAGTCATTACAGATCGTCTCGCATGCAGACTCGACGACTTCCAGCCTCCCGAACAAGCCGGTTTCGAAAAGGCTTTAGCACCATAGACCACGCCATACCCTTCGGCAAATTGTACAGAAGACCGATGAGTACAATCTGCCACTTTGCCTTGCGTGGACTATGAGAAAGCCTGATTCCGTCGAAATTTGGGCGGTGCTGCAGTCCCTGGCGGTGCCAAGTGGACTGTCGGTATATCGAGGTGCTGAAGTGTTTGTACAGTAGGGCTACGATGGCTATCCGAGTACAGAACCAGAGTACGAAACCTATCCAACTGCAGAGGTGTAAGACAGGGTGACGTAATATCCCGAAACTTCACCGCTGCATTGGAAGACGTTTTCAAGCTACTGGACTGGAAAGGATACGGTATTAACATCGATGGCGAGTACATCACTCACCTTCGATTTGCCGACGATATCGTCCTTATGACAGAATCGCTGGAGGACCTAAGCACTATGCTCAATGACCTCAATAGTGTCTCCCAACGGATAGGTCTTGCATGAACATGGACACAACAAAAATCATGTTTAATGTCCATGTCACACCTATGCCGGTAGTTGTTGGGAGCTCGAAGTTGTTGACGAATATGTTTACCTGGGACAAATAGCCCGACTAGGTAAGTCCAACTTCGATCGAGAGGTCAATCGACGGATTCAACTCGGCTGGACAGCGTTCGGGTCTTCTCGTCAGGCATACCTCAAACCCTCAAAACTAAATTGTTTAACCAGTGCGTGTTGCCAGTGATGAGACATACGGAACTGAGACGTGGTCCTTCACTGCTGGCCGTATGAGGAAGCTCAAGGTCGCCAGCGAGCTATGGAGAGGTCTATGCTCGGGGTTTCTGCGTGATAAACTTAGAAATGAGGATATCCGCAGTGGAACCAGTAACCGACATAGCCCAAAGGATTAGTAAGCTGAAGTGGCAAGGCCGGGCTATAGCTCGAAGAACCGACAACCTATGGGAAGAAAGGTTCGGTGGCACCCTGTACTGGCAGGCGAAGTGTGGGCGTCCCCACTAGATGGAGTGACGACCTGGTAAGACATGCAGTCAATGGATGCAGGTGGCTCGGGACCGTGCTGTGGCATTCCGTGGGGAGGCCTATGTTCAGCAGTGGACTTGTGAAGGGCTGTAATGATGATGATGATGATGATGATGAATATGCCTTGAAAATTCAAATCTGAACTAGCGCGTAGTTCTAGCAGAGCTCGCTGCAAAAGTTGCAAAAGACAAGAGTTAATAGAATCAGGCGTTACTTTGCGGAATCCATTATATCAAAGTTGGAAAAATTTACTTTGCCATTATTCGCTCAATAAAATAAAATGATGTGTCTTACCTAGTTTGAAGAGCACCTTCCGCCCTCCTCAATTGCGTGCACTATCCCCGTCGATGGTGGGAGTAATGGGATTAGTGGTGGTAGAAAATCCCCAACGCCCTTGCATGAAGGATGGAAATGCACAAAACAATATCCTCGCAAACTCATTAAAGATGCTGTCCACAATGACAATGGATATCCACTGTATCGTAGAAGAGCGCCAGCAAACGGAGGTGGAACGGCATCTGTGAAACTCCAAAATGGTAGTTACGTTACTATAGAGAACGTTGGGGCATTATACGCCTATTTTGTCAAAATGTTTAACGCGCATATAAATGTCGAGGCTTGCAGTTCAGTACGCGCTATCAAATAGATCTCAAATAAATGTAGCGACCAAGCTATTTTAATTTCAGAAACACAGTGGTCGCTAATCCCGTAAATGAAGTCCAAACATATAAGTCTGGTCGTTATGTCAGCAGCAACTAAGCCGTGTGGCAGCTATTAGGGTTTCCGTTACACGAAAGGCACCTCATTGTCACACATCTCAGTGTGCATCTTGGAAATGGTGAACGTGTCTATTTTACTGAAAATAATTTCCAAGAGAGACTATCTTCTCCTCCGAAATCGACACTCACCGCTTTTTTCATCTCTGTAAAGGAGATGAATTTGCAAGAACGCTTCTCTATGTTTAGGTACTGAGATATTACAATTGAAACACAACAAGGAGATAATGGAAACGCCGAATTCAAGGAGCACCTGTTCAAAATTTGCCTGGTGTCAAATCTCGAGATGCCTTAGGTCGAGAAAACGGGCCATGTTAATAATATGGAATGTTTTTGTTTGAGAATGCTTTAACATCATGTGCGTGGGCCAACTTCTTTCAAAGATCTCAAAAAGCTCAATAATCAAAAATTTTCATCATTTCGAGAAGCATGTGAGTCGAGAGGATTATTAGAGAAAGTAATCGGTGGGATATAACTCTGGAAGGGGCTGCACAATGCAAATCTGCGCGCAAGTTGAGAGAGCTTTTCGATACATTAATAGCAACATGTGACTTTCAAAATCTCAACAATTGTGGGAAAAGTATAAAAATGATATGGCGGATGATATTTTACACAGATTACAAGAACATAATCCGAATGTTTCATACAATAAATTAATTTACAATGACGCGCAAATAAAGGTTGAAGACCAAGTGATAACTATTACTGGAAAAAATTATCTTATTTTGTAATGAGCAGATGATAAAGAATTGGGGAAGTTAGTAATGATTTAATGCGAGAATAAGATTATAATACTGTTTCTTTAAAGCAACAAATAACGGAGGCCCTTCCACTTTTGAATTTAGAACAAAGATTAGTCTTTGACACAGTTATTCAAAAACTTGCCAGTTTCAATGTTGGTTTGCTATTTTTGGATGCTCCAGGAGGCATTGGCAAAACCTTTCTTTTAAACTTACTATTAACTCAAATCCGGAAAGATTGTTACGCTACATAGTGGGGGACGAACACCGCACTCAGTTCTTAAACTGCCATTGAAACTACTTCGTAAGGAAATGCCAGTTTGTAACATTAGCAAAAGCAGTGATCACGAAAAAATGTTGCAGCAGTGTAAGCTGTTGGCTTGGGGCGAATGTACGATGTCCCACAAAAGAACAATCGAATCACTAGATGGCACAATGAAAGATATCAAGAGCAACCATGGTATCATGGGAGGGATGATGGTACATTTGGCTATTGATAGATTAATAGATTTTTTTTATAGAACAAGGGGCAAACGAGCATGCTGCTCACCTGATGGTAAGTGACTACCGCCGCTCATGAACAACTGCAACACCAGGGGAACCAGGGGAATTGCAGATGCATTGCCGGCCTTTTAGAAAGGAGTAGGCTCTTTTCTTGAAGGTCCCTAAGTCGTATCGGTCCGGAAAAATTGCTGGTGGTAATCGATTCCACAAGGAAGTTGTGCGAGGAAGAAAACATCTTCTAAATCGCACAGTGGTGGACCGCCAATCATCTAGATGGTGTGTATGGTATCGGGAGTTCTGCTGCGATGTGCGTTCGTGAAATTTGGCGGCTGGGATTAATCCGAACATATCCTCACAGCACTCCCCGTGGTAAATGCGAAAGAAAGCAAAGGGATGCAACATCTCTTCGCAGTGCCAATGAATCGAGCCGATCGGAAAGGACTCGGTCGTCGACGATTCGAGCCGCTCTGCACTGGATGCGGTCAAGTGGAAGGACCAGCTCCTTCCACTTGACCGCATCTGCATCCGCATCTGGGGAGCCCCAGCCCAGAGACGGGAACAGTATTCCATGTGAGGCCGAACCTGCGCTTTGTAAAATTGCAGGCGTTGTGCCGGCATGAAATACTATCCCGCTCTGCTGAGCATGCCAAGCTTTTTAGAGGCCAATTTGGCCTTCTCTTCCAAGTGATCACAAAACTGCACGTCACTCGATATGTCGACGCCAAGGATTCCGATACTGGCTGAGGCAACAAGGGGAGTGCCTTGAAACTGAGGAGATACGACAAAGGGTTCTTTTAGCGGTAAACGCAAACTTGTGTCTTCTGAAGATTAAACTGGACTAGATTTAGTCGCCCCCAATCCGACACTTTGTTCAGCAAAGACTCGACTTCAGACATAAATTTGTTCCGGTACTGGGCGATGTTTTCCCGAGAAATATTGGCACGGCCGGTGTATAGAGTATCACCAGTGCTGTCATCCGCATAGCAATGAATGTTATCGGTTTGCAATATATCATAGATATGCAGAAGATAGTCGGAGCATGCACTGTCTACAACGACCTGGATGCTCCGATCTGCAAGAAAGCTGGTGACTTTAGATAGACCCTGCCGGTTATTACTAGCGGTACAAAGGCAGATGAAATAAATGCTTGTTTAAAAGCATCTGTATTATGGGGTTTTGTTAAAAAGGTTTGTCTGACTACAAATATGCGAGTACAACTACACTCAACTATTCTCAAGCAGGGCAATATGCGGCTGCTCTTCTTCTTTTTATAGGATAAAGGTGACAAACAAACACAACACAGCACACAATAACAAACGAGCACACAGTCCACCTGATGGTAAGTGGTTGCTGTGGCCCATAGACATCTACATCCATCCTCAACTACGAATCAAAATGCAGATACGTCACCCGTGAGAACTAAGGTCCTCCGGAGACTCCTTTTACTGGAAACGGTCTATCTTATAGAATGCCTCGTTTTCAGTAAAAGAACTCTCCGGTTCTCTACACTCACCATACAAAACAGCAAAAAATTCAAAGAAAAAATATTTAATACAATTAGTTCGTTCATAATATCTGGGCAATATTATTATGAAGGCTTTTATAACAGTCTTTAATATAATAAGTACCTACGATACTTTGAAATTATTTTAAATCATCAATTAATAAAAAAAGATTATTTACATAATCTTAAAATAATTGCTATAAATAATAATATTATTCTTTCATGATAATAAAAAAATTACAGCAATTTTTTAACGATATATTAGTAATTATTTTACACTAAAATTAGTCTTGTGGACAATCTTAGTAACTATGTATAAATACTCTTATCATACCTACCAACCTACCATACTGGATGGTTCAGCTTTAAGTTTCTAATATTATGCAATATGCTTGTAATTTTGTTTACTGCTTCTTCATTTAACTAAGATACTTTTATCAAAGTTAAACTTCTTGAAATTTCGGAGTGATTAGGTAAAACCTTATTTAATTCTGAATTTAATCATTCATATGCATCATAACTTTACGGTTACCGTTACTGTCTATTAAAGTCCAATGCCAAACATAGCCCTCCCCCATAGATTGCCTCATAGGGTTGATATTTTCCATAGCGTGGAAACTGTTTGACAACCACAGTTTTTTATTTTTAGTCGTTATTAGGAAGACGCTGCTGCCCATCTCCTGATTTGTTTCCCTCTGTCACCTATTACGACACCCACGGGATGATAGATATGGGCTAGTGGATATTCTTACATCCCCACTACACACTATCGTAACTTTATCTAAACTTAAACCACCATTAGAAGCTCTTATGTGCTTTTGTTCTTTAAACGAAGAGTAACCACTGACCAGTAATAATTATGATTAATAGAGCGACATTTAATTTTCTAATTAATTAAGAATTACTAAATACTGACAAATTAATCGAAACTGTGAAATATTTGAAAGCTACTAGTGACTAATTTTCTGGATGCACCTTCTTAAGAGAAGATAATAAGTGATTACTTTTAAATTTCATTTGTTATAGTTTGATAATGATTACTTCGAAATGATTATGAGTCAATTAAAGGTTTTTAATTTAGTTCAAGAACATAATTCATTTAAGTGTTTATTACAAACTAAACTTTTTGTTTTCCATCAACCAGTTTTCTTAATTACTTGGTTTTTACACAGTGTACTATAAGTTCCCAGGCGCATATATGACATTTTTGGAAGTTCTTCGAAGTAACAACGCCACAAATGCATGACTGTTAATCTTCTTTGATCTTTATGAAGTAAATCCTGAAAAACTGTAGTGGAAATTTTTATCCCTGAATATCCATTAAGGTTCATACTAATAGCCAAAACCACGAAATCCGTGCCAAAGTGTAAAATGAAATCATAATTTCATTTCAAACATTTGTAAAATCATTAATCCTAATTTCTGTAAAATATGAAAAAAGTAGATGTGCCAATATATTACTGGGTGAGCGAAGTATGTATTTTAAAACATTAAGAATGCTGCCCAAAGTAACTATTTCATGCGAATGAAGTCGCAGTCAAAAGCTAGTTAATGAATAATTTATCAATGTGTAAAGCTTATTTAGATAACTACCACCTTATTTATAGCATGAAATGGCTTTCAAACAAAGTTTTACAAGGTAATTCCGTTGAAAAATTGCGCACTTTCAAGATATTCGAGTCCTACATGGATACGAAATAATGGAACTGCGTCTATGAGGCGTCTTTATAAAACAATTTAATTCTCGTTACCTTATCGTTTATCTTTAAAAAAATGATAAAGATCCGTTGAAATTTCTTGTTATTTTTCAGTCTGAGAGAGCTCCATGCTCACTTTTTAATAATATAAAATAATAATATTAATATTTTGCGCAGAGGAGCAACATAACGACTACACTTTTTGTTAACACTCGATTTCGCTCCCCATTTAATTTGAGAACGCGGGCTATATATGAAAATTTATTCTTAATTAGTAAGTGCTCAAATAAAACATTTCGGGGCCACGTGAAGTCTGCCAACACATAATGAAGCGGCGCAGCGGATTAATTGCTCCATAATCTTCTGAGAAATAAGAGGACGCAAGCGTCCAGCAATGGGACGAATATAGGCTCCAACGTTACTTTATTTTACTTATTTAGTTAAAACTAAAAGGTGGTAGAACTCCTTTACTTTCTAGGCTGTAGGTACCACGCTCTTACCTATACCTACCGCCAAGCAGCAGTGCGTGCACTGAAGTGTATGGATCACCAGTATAATTACAGGCTATGAGACATTTTATCTTAGTCCTTAGAGGTGACAATGTATAGCTTTCTTTATTTGACGTTTTTTTTAAACGTGGTAGAGCCATGCTGCAGCTATATTACTGGTATAGTTGTAGCACGAATGGGTCGGCTCGACCGGGGAAGGACCACGCTCTCACAGAATACCAGCGTAAAATAGCAGCTTAACGCTGCTGTGTTTCGTATGGTAAGTGTAGAGAACGGAGACCCTTTTTACTGGAAACGAGGCATTCCATCTTAGTCCTCACGGGTGACAACGCATCTGCATTTTGATTCGTAATCGAGGATAGATGTAGATGTCTATGGGCCACAGCAACCACTTACCATCAGGTGGACTGTGTGCTCGTTTGTCACCCTTTTCCCATAAAAAAAAAAACGTTGGTTGCACGTGACCAGTAATGCAGTAGCCACTTACCACCATGTTGACTGTAAGTTCGTTTAACACTCTTATTTTATAAATGAGAGAAAGAAGAAAGAAAGAGAGAACTTAAGTACAAGGACCTTAAATAAAATCCACGATTAATTAAATGTAATTTTATTGATTTATGTGTTACAATTATGTTAACGTTCCGAAGTTTCGATGTAATATAGAGAGTTAATTAAGTGCGATAAAATTATACGTAAATCTAAGATCTCATTAATATTTATGATATATATTTTAGGCAATATAAGCACTTATATGTTCACTATGTAAAAAGTATGGTTTTAATATATTTATTTATTTGTTTACACTTTCATGCACTAAGTAGTACATATAGCGGACTTAATGCCATAGGGCATTCTCTAACAGTCAACCATTAGGCTAAACAGAGATAGAGAAGGTTAAAAAATATTATATATATATATAACATAAAATATATCCATATATGAATATATATACACATACATAATACATATAAATATTATCTATGTCAGAACAAATATGAAACATATGTACATGAAAATAAGAACTGTGTTAGTTCAAACCTGCAACGATTTTTTCACATAAAAAACTTGTTGGGAGCATTTTTAATGCTTTTTCAGATACTTGGGAGCACATGGATCGTTCAGAATTGTGAAAAGGGTGCAGAGTGTTCTAACATATCTGCGCTGACGGATAGGCAGCCTATTTAGCTGAGTACGAAAAGAAGATACATGGTCGTATTTACGAAGACCATAAATGTATCTGATGCAGTTGTTAAGCAGACGATCCAATATATTAAGATGATGATGTTGAGACATGTCTGGGCATATATATCCATTAAGTGTTTATATTTTAGCAGGATTTCGCTCCGCTTTTAAAGGATTTACCATAAAATATTTTAATCTGTAAACTGCAATTCATAAAAATCATATTACTGCGATTTCGCTTGCGTTCATATTTAAGTAGTGGCAGTGTGAAAATATCTACTACTCTATCTAGAGTGAAACAAACAAGACGATGAGCAGCAGCGTCTTCCTTATAATAGGTATTTACCTATTAATTACCGTTCTGCAGTACTGGCCATTTCAAATCAAAATAATTTTTGTTTGGCTTAGGTCACTGTTTGGTGGTCTAGGGCCGATATGATTCATCACAGCTTCTTACCAAATGGGATGAGCATTACTGCAGATGTCTACTGTGAAGAACTGAACACAATAATGGAGAAGCTCGCACGTCTTCAACCAGCTTTGGTCAATCGCACGTCCCTGATGCTCCTGCATGACAACGCGATTGGAGGCCGTCTGTTGTGCAGTATGTAGTGTAAAAACAAAAGAACAAATTTATATCTTTATTTGTTCTAGTGACCGGTTTAACGGCGACTGTTTCCTAATATTGCCAGCAGATATCACCGTACTTATGTCACAGTGCGTTATACACTCACACACAATATAAACGTGATTTATGAGCATATCTATCAGTAGAACAAATCCTACATACGATATAGGCTGAATCTTCTTTTTGTTCACTAGCACGTAAAAGTCTACCGCTGAGCAAGAGATATAGGAAGGATTTTGCCTTACTCGTCAGCTTGTCACGCTTGTGACCCAGTAGTGTATTTTTGGTAATAATAAACGAGCTCTTATTTAACGGTCGAGTTCATAATATTTGCTGAAAATAACCTACCTACAGGGAAATATCCATAAATTTTAGGCGGAATTTATATTTCTGTTGATGAAAAAAATTAATAAAAGTAGACTAACAGTGTACGCACGTAGCACAGATGGACACTGACCTCTTATTTATGACAGGGTTGTGAAGCTAGAAAGACTCCGCCACACGGCTCTAATAAGATTTGGGAAACTTTACATATCTTCTATATATTTCTCGTTTCATGCAAGTTCTTTTATATACCTATTACGTAGTTTATAATATATATAAACATAGGCATTAGCCTACTTTCCCTTAAGGTTAATCTGGCCTTGGCTGAGGGATAAGTTTAATACGCGCATACGTACGAGTAGAGGCATCACTCATCACAACCTATCCATGCCAGATTTGAAGTCATTGACTCATGACATCAATTACTATATTTATAGTATAGTTGTAGCACGAATGGGTCGGCTCGACCGGGGAACCACGCTCTCACAGAATACCAGCGTAAAATAGCAGCTTAATGCTGCTGTGTTTCGTATGGTGAGAGTAGAGAACCGGAGAAACTTTTTACTGGAAAAGAGGCATTCCATCTTAATCCTCAAGGCTGACAACGCATCTGCATTTTGATTCGCAAACGAGGATAGATGTAGATGTATATGGGCCTCAGCAACCACTTACCATCAGGTGGAATGTGTGCTCGTTTGTCACCCTATTTTTATAAAAAAAAAAAAACATTATAAAATACATCAAACTTATTTCCATGTTGCATGCGGATGACAACTGCTAATGGACGTATCATTAATTATTCACGTTACTGCCATGTTTCTGTAATGTGAGAGTGAAGCTGAGTGAAATAACGAATGGAATAGGTTGAAATAGGATTTAATTAAACTATAGTGTTTATTATTTTAATAAAACTAATGAACAATTATTAATATTATCTGTACACAAAACTGGTAGAGGAGTGGTATAATTCGTTAATATTATATTTGTGAATAATGACGTTCATATTTTATACACCAAATCTGAATGCAAATCAACCAAGCACAAGCCGATTACACAAAAACAGTTTGTTATAATGATTCTTCTTGCTGATTAATGTGGTCTCTTATACATAGGACAAATAAAAAGTTTCATAAAACTCGCGTAAACGAACACATAATCGCGTAAACGATATGAAACACCGACGCTCCGGGAAGTCTTCACTATGTCAATATATTCAGGATGGCTCCAACCATTGTCTCAGATTTAAAAGAACACAAACCCTCGCAAAAGGACATCAATTTTCTAACGACTTCAAAAAAGAGCAGGTACTCAATTCGAGTGTATGTATTTTTTTGTGTTACCTCATAACTTTTTTCTGGGTGAACTGATTTCGATAATTTTTAATCGAAAGCTGGTGCTTTTCATGTGGTCCCATATAAATTTGATCAAGGTCTGGCCAATCGTTTTTGAGTTATTCTTAATAATTTATATTAAAGTCGATTATACAAAATTTTTAATTTTGAATTATTACCTAGAATGATTTGCGTGGCGGTGTTACTATCTGCTTGGGATCCCATAATTATAAAATAATTACGGGATCCCAAGCATAATCCAAACACAAGCATACTACTAACTGCAAGCTTTTTCTGAATTGATCGGACAAAAATTTATATTTTAAAGTTGAAAGCAGCTTTTGTTCGTTGGTTCATCTTTCGTTAACTATTACATCAGGACATCGAACACCTCAACCCGTTTATTCCACAATATCATATGGCATATATGTACATACATAGGTAGCAATTTAACGTGCTGATTTACCATTTGCTCTATGGTGAAGAAAAACATCGTGTGAAAACTTACATGCCTGATAAATGAAAAAAAACAAATATGTCAACGATAATCCACCAACAGGGATTGGGGTAGCGCTTTATATAAATATATATCATTATCTAAAATCTTCTCAGAAATGGGAGGAGACCTGTGCCCAGCAGTTGCACGTATATAGGCTGCAACTTTTACTTTCTTAACTTTATTCACAGGTGTTGCTTAACGTGTACATTAGATGTGAAACATACTATTTCACATGAACAGGACATTCAGAAGAAACTAAAATTTTAAAAAAAATCTTTGTTTAAGCAACATCTAATACTGCGATATAAATGTAATTGAAAATTGTTACTACCTGTTTTTTTTTTTCTTTAAAATAAAGCTTGTTGTGTTTGTTCATTTAATAAATTCTTTAAAATTATTCGTATTTTTTAATAAACTCGTAGAATAGGTACTTTTTGCTCATTCAGAACGTTGAAATGAAAAATAATTGGGTCAGTTACCCGCGAAGGCTGTAATTTATTTCTTATAAATAGCTAGGATTCACTTAAAGTGATATATCTATACTTAATATTATAATATATATATATATATATATATATATATATATATATATATATATATATATATATATATATATATATATATATTATATAATAAAGGAAAGAGTTTTTTGTTTGTTTAAACGCGTTAATTTCTGAAACTACCAGTCCGATTTGAAAAATTATTATTCTATATAATCCAAATTCATGAGGAATAGTTTAAGCTAGTCGTCAGAAAAGGCGCTCTCTAACTGTTTTATCCGCATACGGTGGCGTAACGTTTAGTATTACATAAATACAATGTTCTACAAAAATATTGGTCTTTACTCCATCTAAAAAATAGTCCGCGATACTATATGGTCACACGTGATACATACTGGTTGATTGTTTGTTTTTGTCCCATAATTTGAATTCTAAATTGTTTTTTTTTTGTCGCATAGGTCTTTTAAAATAAGATTAGGGTATATTTATGGTATGTAAATGGTATATATTCTTTTGTTTTTCCACTTCTACAATTAAAATTTCTTTTTTAATTGATTAATAATCGTTTTGTATTGTCTCATAGGTTTATAAAAATAAGTTTAGGATATATTTATGGTATGTACATGATATAGTTTCATTTTTTTTCCGCTGCTAATAATAGGTAATTATTTTGTTAAATTTGTAGTTAATTACGAAGTACGTGGGCAGGTGTACATTTAAAAATTCTTTTTGTTTCATTTATATATGTTTATAGTTAGTGGCATCAAAAAATTAAGTTTATGGTTGTTTTAATGGTTCGCTGTTAATAATTATTTTTAATAAATATTGTTGCATATAGCTACTTACCTATTAAAATTTATAAGTTCCAAATAATTGATTGTTTGGTTTTGTATATTTAGTTTGTTATATCAAGTTCTAGAGAGGTATTTGCTTAGATTTTTTTGTTTGATGTAAAATGCTCGAAGAAAGTCTCAACTTTCTCCGCATTCTGCTACAGCAAAACGTCTGAGACTTATGCGTGGCAATGAGACGGAAGATGAGCATATTGATGGACCACAATGCACGAACTGCTGCTAGCCATATTCGACAATCAAGTTTTGAACGTTCTCAACGTCTGATTGAGCAGAATGCACGAATTGCTGCTAGCAGTGCAAAATAATTAAACGCTGGACGTTCTCAGCATTCGATGGACCAGAATGCACGAACTGCTACAAGCCATGTCCGAGAATCAACCACTGAACGTTTTCAGCGTTTGATTGACCAAAATGCACGAACTTCAGCAAACCATGCTCGACAGTCGAGCTCTGGACGTTCATGCCGTTTAACTGCACAAAGAGAGACAACAAATATCAACAGAGCACGTAGGCAAACCAACCTACTAAATTCAGCCTTTACATATGACTGTAACGTAGATTATTCTGAACTTAACGATGTTGTCATTGGCAGAATGAATAATATCTACAACAATTCTACAACAAAAGCACAAAGATGGGAAACTGAAGCGCCAGGTTTATGCTGCACCAATGGTAAAGTGAATATCCCTAAAATTCCGGAACCCACACCAGTTCTGAAAGATTTATTATTAGGTACACATCCAGGCTCAATATATTTTTGAGTCATACAAGACACTACAACACTCTATTTCAAATGACGTCATTCGGTGCAAACGAAATTAGTGAGGGGAATTTTATGCCTACCTTCAAAATACATGGTCAGGTTTACAGCTTGATAGGTAATTTTCTACCTGCTCAAGGTACGCAGCCTCAATTTTTGCAAATATATTTTGTTTCCCAAGCTGATCAGTTATCTTTGCGCACAAATATAAATCCCAATCTCTGAACTGTTCTCATTGGTCCTTTGCAAAAACAAAACTTCATGATTATAATAGGTACATTCAAAGTTTCAAATATAATCTAGAAAACAGGTAATTAATACGATTTGTAACTAATTATCGACGCTGATCTAAAACCTCCCAACGCTATTGATACTGTCATGGATCAAAAAGACGCGGTAGATTACCCTCAAGAATTTTTAAATTCTTTGAATCCTTGTGGGCTGCCCCATATTCATTGAACTTAAAAAGTGGCACTCCCATTATTTTATTACGAAACCTGCGGCCATCAAGAGTATGTAACGGAACTAGGCTTTAATTTAAATTTCTTAGAAATAATATCATAGTTGCTATAGTTTTCAATGGGCCAGCAGTTGGGCAAACGGTACCATTTACTTTTAAAAATACAATTTCTAAAGAAAAGTATCGTTTGCAATCACCATAAATAAAGCACAGGGACGGAATTTCAAGCACGTGGGATAGATTTAAGTGAATGCTGTTTCCCATGGGCAGTTATATGTTGGCTTATCTAGAATAGGATGCGGTGAAAACCAATATATTTTGATACTAAATGAAAAGGTTACTAAAAATATTGTCTATAATGAAGTACTATGGATCAATTAATCAATCAAATTCGTTAAATAATACGCGCGTGAAAGCGCGGGGCACAGCTATTTTAATAAGAAAAATGGATACAAATTTGTCAGAATTATGGTCTATCCATCACTAGATTGTTTAGTTTAATTTCCGGTTTTTCGGATCTTTTGCCACTGAAGTCTCTAGAAATATACGTATTAAAAAAATTACATATATTCTAAAAACTATCATGTAAATATCTGTCGCCAAGTCGTCTAAACAATAGTAGTTGTGCAAAAAGCTTAACTCCGCGGTCACTCGCAAGCCATGTGTTCTAATAAATTGTAATTTGTTCCTAGAAACTAGAAACTAGAAACTAGCAAATTACAGTTGTAACGGGTACTGCAATCAACTCCTGTCACGTTAAAACAAAAACGTCATGGAATTTAACAATAATAATACTTCGTTTTTTAATTCCAATAAATAAATTGACAATCACGTTATTGTAAAATAAAACACTCTCGATTGTTCCACGTTCATTCACAAGCCTTGCCTAACCATCTACACACTTGATATATCTCTCTTTTAAGTAAATGCCACTTACCCTACATACTATACTGGGTGTTACAAAACTCCTGGTAAAGTCGAAAGGATGTAAAATGGGGCCTTATAACGAGTCCATTCACAATATTTAAGAACCGTAGTAACGCTGTATAACATATCCCAAAAAAATAAAAAAATATTATTATTCTCACTGATGTGCAAACCCTATTTCAGTACAATTAAAGAGAAAACTACGCAGAATGTACCTACATTTCTACCTAATTCGCGGAACGACAGAAATTTTAAAAGACCTAACCTAACGAAACAACCTGAACGAACACTTACTTTTCATAATAAACGTCAAATTTAGACACGGCTCAAAGTGTGCTCCCTTGCTCAATACACAACCTCGCTCGTCGGGATATGGCTTGTGTGGCATTTCGCACCATCGTCGGTGTTATTGATGCGAAACCGATCTAACACGCTGTTCCATCTCGGCAACCGTTGGGCAATCGGAGAAATACACTCTGTCTTCACATAACCCTACAAAAAAGTCCAAGGGTGTGAGGTCCGAGAACGAGGCCATAGCACCGGTCCCCGCGGCCGATCCATCCTCGCGAAAGCGAACGTTAAGATGTTCTCGTACGTTGCGAGCAAAATGTCCGTAGCTCCATCATGCTAAAACACCATGTTTCTTTGGTTCTCAAAGTAATTCCAGTAAGCCACAGGAAATTCGTCAATCGCCTCTTCGAATTCTGTTAGTAAAACGTTAGATAGTTGCTACCGCACAGACGTGATAGCATAATGACGGGACCGATGACATGCCCGTCATAAAGGCCAGCTCACATTCAGCCGCTACTGGCGTTGAAATCTGCCCTGCCGTGAGGCATATGGATTCACGCGAGCCCAAACGTGATCGTTATGTATATTTGAAAGTCCTGACCTCGTGAATGCCTTTTCCGTCCAAAGAACATAGTTTACGTAATTAGGGTTTCCTCTAACTGTCTGAGGTACCACTCGCAGAAGTTCCTCCTGGGTGCAAAATCGGAGGTATCAGCTCCTGTGTACGGCGATAGTGATAAGGGTGACGATTGTCGTCACGAAGAATTCGCCAAACTGCAACATGGTTTATACCGAATCTTGTTCGGCTCGCCTCGTACTGGTCGGCTCTTCTTCAAAATGCTATAACACTAATTCAGCCTGCCTGGCGTCGACTGTGCTTGGACGTTCACTTCAGTAAACCGATGAAAAGAGCCAGTGTAATGTAGTCGTCTTGATATGTTCAGAAAACACTGGTACGAAGGCAGCTGTCGCTGTTCAGTGGGGTCTACCATCGATAAATCGTTGCCGATACAGTTCGCGAGCACGATTTAAATTGCTATCTTCATGGCCTACGCATAACATCATATCGTAATATTCCGAGTTAGAAAGCATCGTTATTTTGCAAAATGTTGGAAAAAACCGAAACAGTTTTGGGATATCGATTAGAAGATTTGAAATTGACAACATATTTTTTTTCTAACTTGACATTTTTTGAAGCCAGTACTTGAGTATAATGACATCCTTGTATTGAGGTAGCAAACATTTATGAATGAAAAATAGAAAACTATTAAAGTAGACAATTATTAGGTAAAAAAGGTACGTAGGCCTTTTTGTTAAATAATCTGGTTCCCTGACATGATAGCTTACTAGAGTTGACAATTTTTGGCTTTGACAATTAATTATATTTTACGGGGTATTTTGTAACACGTTGTATAATATATTACACCTTCCGCCTTAGATTAACAAAATGACAAGTCTCTCTTAAGCCTTTTTTTCAAATGACTTTAAAAAAGGAGGAGGTTCTCAATTCATCAGAATCTTTTTTTTTTATGTATGTTCACCGATTACTCCTAATTTAGAGACGAGTATGACTAATTTAGAGATTAATTTAGAGACGAGTATGGCAAGAAGGTGTGTCGTAATTTCCTAAACGCAGCCCAGCCGAGTTGAATCCGTCGATTGACCTCTCGGTCGAAGTTGGACTTACCTAGTCGGACTATTTGTCCCAGGTAAACATACTCGCCAACAACTTCGAGCTTAGTGCTCCCAACTGCTACCGACATAGGTTTGACATGGACGTTACACATCATTTTTGTTTTGTCCATGTTCATCTTAAGACCTATCCGTTGGGATGCACTATTGAGGTCATTGAGCATAGTGCTTAGGTCCTTCAGCGATTCGGCTATAAGGACTATATCGTCGACAAATCGAAGGTGAGTGATGTACTTGCCATTGATATTCATACCGTATCCTTTCCAGTCGCATAGCTTGAAAACGTCTTCCAATGCAGCGGTGAAGAGTTTAGGGATATAACGTCACCCTGTCTTACACATCTCTGCAGTTGGATAGGTTTCGTACTCTGGTTCCGTACTTCATCAGTATTGTGGAAGTCTTTTCCAATTCGCATCTGCGTGGCTAATTTGTGTAACGGCCGCTTTTTATAGAGGATACTTTAAGAGTTCTACTATCATTAAGTGACTCTTGACCCAAAGCCCATATATTGTGTTTTCCATATAATTAAATTATATACCATAATATTATGTTTTCGTAAACAATGTATATTTATGTTAACTTTCTGATTACAAGTTACATAATTAAAAAATATTTAACTGGAGATATACAAAGTATTGTAGCGATTATCTCTAAATAAGATCACCGGTAGCAAATCACATTAGCTTATAATTTATTCACAACACAACAAAACATAAACATAATAAATAAATTGCAAATTACAGGGCGTTATTGCCTACGGCAGCGCGAATAACCGCCGAAGATAGAATCATATTTCATGTTCGATATTATCCTCATTAAAAAAAGTGTTCCGAACTCGTTTATGCTTGTATAAATGATTGCATCGATTACTTAATTAAAACGTTAACTGGTTACGTATAACATACAATTTAATAACATAAATAAAATTAACTATTGTTTATTATTCATAGTGTGAATATAACAAAGAGGATTTTTTTTCTAAACAAAATAAGAATAAATTTGAAAACATTTTATCTTAACAAGTCTCTAGACGCGCTACCTCCAGACAGTAGTCCAATGCATTCCTTTGTTTGCCATCATCCCTTTTACGGGTGCCAATTAACGGAGATGCCTAGACCTGGCATTGTTTCATATGGTGCGGCCATAAGCAAAAATAGGACTTTGCACCCTTAAAAAATTAACGACCTAAGCGGACTATAAAGCAAAATTACATGGTCATTATCCCATCAATAATAGTTTAGTGGGGTGTCCTATGCATGTTTTTTTTTATAGAAGAGAGGGCAAACGAGTGCGGCTCACCTGATGATAAGTGTCGACCGGCGGCCATGAACAACTGCAACACCAGGGTAATCACAGGTGCGTTGCCGCTTTAAAAGAGTAGGCTCTTTTCTTGAAAGTCCCTAATATCTCGGTCGGAAAATCCGGAAAAAGTCGATTCCACAAGGAAGTTGTGCCAGGAAGAAAACTTCCTGTAAATCGCCAAATATGCAGATGTTATGGATGGTATTTTGAGTTTTGTCGCGATGTGTGATAGTGAAATTGAGCGGCTGGAATTAGTCCGAACAATTCCTCTGAGCCCTCCCCGTAGTAGATGCGATAGAATACGCAAAGACATGCAACATCTTTTCGCAGCGCCAGTGAGTCAAGCCGATCAGAAAGAGCTCGGTTGCTGAGGATTCGAACTGCTCTGCGCTAGATGCTATCAAATGGAAGGAGCTGGCACTAGGGAGCTCCGGCTCAGAGATGGGAGCAGAGTTCCATGTGAGGCCAAACCTGCGCCTTGTAAGGTTGCAGGCGGTGTGCCGGCATGAAATACTGTCTCTGCTGAGCACGCCAAGCTTTTTAGCGTTCCGTACCCAAGGGTAACCATTGGGACCCTACTACTAAGCCTTCGCTGTCCGTCCGTCCGTCCGTACGTCCGTCCGTCTGTTTGTCAGCGGGCTGTGTCTCATGATCCGTAATAAGTAGATAGATGAAATTTTCACAGAATGTGTATTTCTGTTGCCGCTATAACAACAAATAATAAAAATAAATTAAAAATTAAAGTTCCATACCATCGTAAAACACGTTTCTAGTAGGGTCTCTCCTACTGGAAACGTTTTTTACGATGGTACGGAATCCTTCATGCGCGAGTCCAACTCGCACTTGGCTGGCTTTTTAGAGGCTAATTTAGCCTTCTCTTTCACGTGACCACAAAACTGCACGTAATTATATATGTCGATGCCGAGGATTCCGATACTGGTTGAGGCAACAAGGGGAGTTACCTGAAACTAAGGGGATACGATAAAGGGGTTATTTTTAGCGGTAAACGCGCAAACTTGTGTCTTCTGGGGATTAAACTGGACTAGATTTAGCTGAATCTAGTCTGAGACTTTGTGTCAAACCCGATTTTTGATATATATATACTCTAGGAGAGGGCCGTGTCTAGCATTGGATTTTAATGACCTGATAAAAAAGTAGATGACAAAAATCGGATATATAGAAAACCGTAGTAGCTTAAGAAAAAAGCGCTCGCAAAGCAAGTCGTTCTTGGCCGATATCAATGAAATTGATAAAAGAAATTTTTAATGCGAATTTAGTAAGTGTCCGTGAAACATATCATCGTGAGCAAGTCTGCATGTCTGATAAATCAGAAAACACTTATACAACATGCGAAGTATGTCTACACAGCACTAACATCCATGAAAACAAATGAAAAAAGATCTGTTCCCAACAATGTAATTTACTTTAAAGTACGTATTTATTATTATTATACGTGGTAGAGCCACACTGACGCAATATTATTGCTCCAGCACGTGTGAGTCGGCTCGACCCGAGAAGGACCACGTATTCTATATACCCTTCAGACTGAAAGACAGCAGTGCAGATACTGCTGCTTGGCTACAGAAGATAGTGGTACCTACTCATATTCCATAACTCTAATGGAAGCGTTTGGAGTTTGACAATTCCAATAAGCGCAAGAGATGATAACGCATTATTTTAACCTTCTTTGATTGAAGTTGGCTGCAGGTATGAATGGACTACAGTAGCCCCTTAGGTGAACTGTAAGTTCGTGTAACACTTCAGTTTTATAAAAAAACACTATAAAGATAATTTCATAGCGGTTATAAATGATTTAAAAGCACAAAAATGCACATTTATTGCGACGTTGTTTTCTATACGATTTTGACATTTTTCTACATTGTTCCTTTTACTACCTTACACACTTTAATAGACCATGTTCTGTTCGAGAATTAGAATTATACGCCTTTCTCAGAATAATATTCCGAATTTAATGAGCCATAGCTCATATTTTTAGGAAAATTTTAACTACAACTACATTAGACTAACAATCTTAATAGCAAACTTAAAATTTTTAGCCAAATTAAAAAAAGCAGTCTTCAAATTTCATGTAAATTACGCGATAATATCGACAATTGTAATCTGATTTTGACAATTTTTATTTGTTTTAAATAGCTTATACTTTAAGGTTGGTCTTCAGAGTGGCAAAAAGGGGATGAAATTTTAATGTAACTCTTTAAACGACGTAAAGATTGTAATATTTTCAGTCTACTCCAAAGATTTTTTTTATGAAAAGTAAAAGCCAATGCCTAATTCAATTAACTGAAATGAAATAAAATATTTCACATTCTTAATTCAAAATGTTAAATTATTTTATTCCATTTAATTTCTTGAAGTTTGTTTTTACTTTTTATAAAACCGAATATATTTTCCTATATATCATCCAATATACTCTCTTACGCCACCACTACACATCGACCATGATCCTGCAAAGCAATAAGCGTCGAGTATGTAAAAATAAGTAAATAAAAGGCGATAAAATCCGAGAAAATTTGTTTCATTCAAAATATTGTTTAATAATTTGCCATTTTTTTTAATTATATATGAATCATGTCCAAAAACGTTACTAGCACCAGTAAACGAACAGTTTCCTTATTAGACGAAACCGGATAACCTAATAATTTGCTTTAGTATGATTGTAACGATATAATTAAAAACATGAAAATTGTTGTTTAATAAAAAAGATCTTACAAACTAAGGTAAAGTCCATTTGTTCATTTATTACAGTCTATCAAAAGCCCCCTTCTAAAAATAGGCCCCGGTAGATTACCACCTCGTAGGGGGGATATTTTTTCATAGTTGCCACACTTTTCAGGCGTGTATTGTGATCGATAATTTCTAGTTTTTGGGTTTTTTTTCCTAATGATCTTCATTGATGCCTAATACAAGTTCCTAAGTAACTTAAAAGTGGCCTAGATTTTTGATAAGTGAGTCAATGAATGATAAAAATGGTCCCATTCAAAACTCAAGAACTCCAGAAATATAATAGTTTTATTCAATATGTAAAAATATCATTTATTAACATAACATCTAAATTTATACGTGGTGGAGCCATGTTTCAGCTATATGAGTATTATGGTTGCAGCACGAATGGGTCGGAATACCAGCGTTAAATAGCAGCTTAATGCTGTTGCATTTCGTATGGTGGGTGTAGAGAACTGGAGACCCTTTTTACTGGAAACGAGGCATTCCATCTTAATCCGCAGGGGTGACTACGCATCTGCATTTTGATTCTTAATCGAAGATAAATGTATATGTCTATAGGCCACAGCATCCACTTACCATTAGGTGGAATGTATGCTCGTTTGTCATATTTATGCCATAAAAATATACAACATTAAAAAACCATAATTATCATACAGTTCTACTCTCCCCGGTATAGTGCCAAGAACGCTGGCTGCGTTCCCTCGCTGCATGGCTATAACCATATACCTGCATATTTGAGTGAGAAAAATAACAAGCCCTCTTATCACCAGCAGCAACGACCAGCCGCGGATACAGTTCCTTTAGGACCGATACAACAGTAGTCTCTACAGCAAATGGCACACATACGAAGTCATTTAGTAGTAATATAAATTGTGTAATATGTATAATGGGGCCTTATTGTCATTCATGCAAAATTAAGTAATAAAAATTAAGTATAAAATTAAGTAATAAGTGTAAAGTTGCGTTGTATGAGCGACGTAAGAGTATCCGCTACCACATATCATCTTGTGGTTGACATAAGAGTATACAGAGGAAAACTGAAGTAAAAGATGGACAGCAGTATCTGTCTGACAATTACTCAATAATAAAAATATGAAATTGCCAACCCACCTTCTGCGCAGCCGTCTTATGAGGCAATCTGTGACGGAGGCAGATGTTCCGCAGTGAAGTTTTGATATGCTATTATGAATAAATGAATGAAAATATTTTACGTCATTTTCAAAATTTATTCAAAAGTTTTCAACAATTTGTTTTATTACTTTCCTGTCTTTAAAAAGTTGTTACGTATAATAACTTATCTGATATGTTCAGTATATTATATTAGTTACGATGTGTTTAAAATAAAATTTTATTCCATGAAATGTGTTATGTTAGTTAATTGTATTGCAATGGTATAAAATTGTATAAAACGTTCGCTTTAATTACGTCGATTAAGATAAATTAACGAAATTACAAATACGATGTGGACACAAAAGCTCCCCAGGTGGACAGTATACAAATTTCAATTTGCACGAACAATTTACTTTAATAATATTTTATCTGTCTATAGAATCATACCAATTGTCCATGAGAAGCCATGTACACAGGAAAAAACAGTTACGAGGTGATAAAGAATATTACTATTTATAATATATTTTTGGACTGACTTTTTTATAGTGTAAGGGTTACAAATGAGCACACAGTCCACCTAATCGTAAATAGATAACGTGGTCCATTGACTCGTACATACTCGTATATCGCCAGATTAAGAATCAAAAGATAGGCGAGTTAGTCAGGTAGACAGAGTTAGTTAGATAGGTAGTCCTCAGGGGTGACCCCTGAGGACTAAGACAGATTGCCACGTTACCAGTAAAAGAATATTCGGTTCTCTACACTTACTCTACGAAACACAACACTAAGCTGCTATTCTGTTAGAGCGTGGTCCTTCCTCGGTCGAGCCAACTTATTCATGCTGCAACCATAATATACCTGCAGCATGTCTCTACCACGTGTAAAACTTTTTAAATCTTTGGAGGTGAGTGAACTCCTTTTCGACCTAGAAGTCCATCTGGGGATTAACCATTCATCGTTACTACCATCTTTTGTTATTTTTTTAATTATGTTCACAATATATTTCAATGTTACCGCTGGAAATTAAAGTCTAATTATTAATGATTTTTATTATTGCTAGATGGTTGGTCTCCATATTTGCCTAAGAGCCCATCAGGGTAGCTACCAAACTCTTATCTATTTCTGCTGTCAAATGGCAGTTCTGGTACTGCTAGGTTCCGGCCTAAAGGGTAAAGAGAGCAAGTATAATTACAGGCTGTGAGGCATTCCATCTTAGTCGTCAGAGGTGACAACGCATTTGTAGCCTTCTTTGTTTGAAGTTGCCTGCAGGTGTCCATGGACTGAAGTAGCCAATTATCATCAAGCAGACTGTAAGTTCGTTTGAAACTTTGATTAAATAAAAGAAATGGTAGATGCCGTGTGGTGGCAGCGTAAGATAAGTCAGCAGTGCACGCACTGCTGCTTGGCAGCCGAAATAGGCCTACCCAAACGGACACCTAAGCAAAAATTATGCCTAATACGTATGAGAAATATTTAATTCGACTTAAATTTCCATAGGTAACATTGCAATATTTTGTGAACATAATGGAAATAATAACAAGAGACGACGGTAACATTCAAAGGAAAAAGGTATTTATGAAAATAGAGACCGTATACATTTATGGCACTGCACTGCTATAATCCGACGTACATTCTTGCCTCCTTTTACGGAACATTCATGTCTTGATATATTCAATCTTTTTACCAAATTTCTTTCCACACATTTCGACTTCTTTTATGCCCCTCATCTAATGTTACGACGAACACAAAGGGAATGAATGTAAGAATTTCGCACGTTGCTTCGACTTTGAACTTCTAATAAATTATAGGTTCCTGAACTAGCGTGATATTCGTGACCTACAAATTGACTTGTGATTTTTTTCTTATAGTATATACATATAATAGTAGTATAGTCACTAATACCTATTCACAGATATTATATGAAATCGAATATTTATACGAAATATTTTTTAATAAATTCTAAGGCAGTAGAAATCAATACAAAAACTTTTGAGGATTTTTGTCTGTTTGTGTACGTATGAAATGAAAGTGTCAGGACTGATTTAAATAAAGTTTACATTATTGTATTATTTGTATATATCATATTAGGCACATTTATCATAGTATATATTGTATCGTACATATCGCATGTAGGTATCATAATATTACAATATTGTATGGCTTATATGATATTAACATGATAAAATTATCACTGTCATATTGCTTATAAAAACAACGCCTGCAAAAGGTACCCAAGTGATGAGTATAATTTGTGATTTATATGAATACCACTTTGTAAGCAAATAAATTCTTGTCTAATTATATCAATTTCATTATTTATTAAATTAATCATATAATATTCAATATCATTCTTGTATAGCTTGTATAAATAATATCAGCAATACATTAAAGAAAACAAAAAATATATGCTTATAAACATGACCAACAATAGATTAAATAAAACTATTTATTTTGGACAACAGGGATCAATAAACATGTTAGTAATTAATCCAACATTATGATTGTGGTAATAGATACTTCATATAAATGGAGATTCATGATTGTTTCGTTATAACAGTTTGCAATTCTATGATTTCAAATTTAAATTTCACGCGAGCGAAGTCACGAGCATCAACTAATTTACATATAATTTTACAATTCGTGCGGATGAATTGATTGATTCTACATTTGAAATTATCATTTTAAAATATGGAAAATTTTAAATGTATGTTTAATTGTAAGTTGTGAGAGGTTGGTTGTTTTTCAAGTAAGTTTGTTCAAGTAAAATATATGGCGCTCATGAGTTTATCATATAAGTTAATAGTACAGGCTTTATAAAACTAGCGCTCATTTTAAGATAGATGTACGTATATAAATATTTTTATATATGCACGTTATTTTTAGTAGTAGTTTACAAAATTACATTATTTCAAGGCACATGTAAACCGATTTATAGGATAAAAAATGATTATAATTTCAATGATTATTTAAATAAATGTTTTTTTTAATATTAAATTGTAATTTAATATTTAAAAAAACCAGCCCATTTCCATTAGCTGTCGTTTTTTCCTGGAATTAATCGAGTCGAATGCAGAATCATGTAGCAAATACAAGTAAATAATAAATAAAAGAGATTTTACAATATTTTTATTCCTATCATTTTCTTTTTATCCAGCCCGTAACAGTCCATTGCTGGGCATGACCCTCTCCCATGTTTTATAAATAAGGGTGACAAACGACCACACAGTTCACCTGATGGCCATTGTAATCCTACATCTATCATCATCATCACCGTCTACATTTCCATCTACCCTCTATTAAAAATTAAAATGCAGTTGCGTTATCATCCTGCAGGACTGAGATAGAGTGCATCACTGCACGCTGGTATTCTGGTCAAGCCGACTTATTCGTACTACAGCCATAAAATACATAGATACAGCGTGGCTCTTCATTTTTTCGATTTGTGGCATTTGTTGGGGGAGACCTATGGTCAGCAGTGGTATTGTAAAGGACTGTAATGATGTTGATAATGCTGATGACTGAACATAAAGGGGCGAAAACCGCAGCATAGAAAAAAATATCAGAAACACTTTTAATAAACCGACACGTATTTTTTTAAATAATTTATTAGGTTAATAAACACGTAAGTGCATAATTTTGAAAAATCTTTTAAGAAAAAAGAATTTTTGTGAAAAATTATGTCTTATTCCCAACAAGCTTGACGAAAACATTTTATTGGACAAGTAATTTACAAACTATATGAACATAGTTATGCTATTTGCGAGCTACATATGTTCAAGTTGTAGGGACTGCATCTTATAAAGTGCGAGCGCTGCACTGCATTATTCATTTCACTCTGTGTAACTCCGAGGACATAACTATCACAAACTCAATTATGTTGTGCTGGACTGTGTGAATTAAATTCTAAGTGAAATGCATTTATGATACTTACAACTTCTTGTTTACTGTAAGAGAATTTTCCACCGTTTCGTCCCATGGGTGTCGTAAGCGGTGATTATGGGGTACATGCCAGAAGGATATTGTGGCTTCCGATAGATGGCGGTATAATTACCTCGTCAACGTCAGATGTAAAATACCCAGACTGGTGACGGCAGCAGTGTTTTTTTTTATAGGATGACAAAAGAGCACACAGTCCACCTGATGGTAAGTGGTTGCTGTGACCCATAGACATCACACCTATCTTCAATAAAGAATCAAAATGCAGATGCGTTGTCACCCGTGAGGACTAAGATGGAATGCCTCTTTTCCAGTAAAAGGGTCCGGTTCTACACCACCATTCGAAACACAGCAGTGTTAAGCTGCTATTTTACGCCGGTATTCTGTGAGAGCGTGGTCCTTCCCCGGTCGAGCCGACCCATTCGTACTACAACCATATTACTAATATAGCTGCAGCATGGCTCTACCACGTAAAACGTGTTAAACGTGCGAGACGTCTGGTACTGCATCGTCAATCCGTTTGCAACAAAACGGTTATAGCAAATCCTCCCAAGAGCCAATAAAGTTTATTCTTGCATTTCTGTCATAAAATTTGTTTAATTACAATGATTAATCTTAAGAGATAAGACATAGAACATAATATAATATATTTATTCAATATAGATAACAAGAATACTTATTTAAAATCATTTATGCTTTTACCTGATTTTTACTGATTCGGAAAAACCTCTGTCTTTAGAAGAAAAATAAATTTACAGTATTATATGTATGTAATTTTATATGAAATCATTTAAAATATCATTGTAGCGATCATCTCATTCCCAGGTGTTATCTATCGTGTGAATGTGATCTTTAGTAGTAGAATAACCTCTATTCAACAACTTTTGCTTGGTAATTTTTTTTAAGTTTTGATAGATAGATTCTGCATATGTTTCAGGACTTTGTCTAGAAATAAATAGAAACCATCCACTAAAACGTAAGTGGCTAAATAAAATCAATTGTCAAAAACCAGAAAATTATTTACATTTTCAAGAATCAAATAAAGAAAGTAAATTAATGTTAGCGTTTAAACTAAAAATAAGCTGAATAGGATTAATTGAAACTAAATTTTGTCGGCTCCGTGGTGCAGTGGCTTAGCAATGAGTTGTTGCGCTGGGAGCCGCGGGTTCGTATCCCGCACGGAATAAGTCTTTGTATAGCCTACAAATAATTGTTCCGGGTCTGGATGTTTGTCCTTGTGCAATTTATGTTTGTAATCTGACTCTACGATACAGGAGAAAATCCTAGTGTGGGGTAACTTTTAAATGAAAAATATGGTTGATCGAACAATTATTTTCGCATTTGAAGCAATTATTTTTTATAAAAATCGGACAAGAGCGAGTAGGACCCCAGTAACACAGGAAGCATTTTAACAAACGAATAGTAAACTTATGTAAAACTTAAAATCAGTATAAACTCTTATATAAGTTCACCAAGCATCTCGACGCTTGACTCTATATAACGGTTGGATAATGGCATATCAAAATGCTTATGTAAAGCCTTTAGTTTTAGTGCTGCAAATGACAACGCAGCTGTACAAATTTCAGCTGTTTTTAGTGCATTTGGATCTACAATAGAATTTTCAAGTAGTAAATAAATGCTTAATTCAGTTTAGTATCATAAACATCAACCATTACGAGTATAATGTCACGTAAATGCGCTTTCAGCTGTTTTAGTGCCTTAAGGTCTACAATAGCACTTTGAAGTAGTATACCATTATAATGCACCTCCGTTATACAGCTTTGAGCTGTTTTTAGTGCCCTTAGTTGTGTAATAGCACTTTTAAGTGGTAGTAAAAGCCCAGTACTGCTGAACAGCATAAACGTGAATGAATGTAATGCTTGCATTTTAAAGATCAACTGAGTTCCGTTACACAGCTAACAGCTCTTTAATCAAATACACGTGAGTTATTAAAATGCGTAAAGCTGTATATTATTCATTTAAATTGGGCAACTATCAAACAGAATTGAATATAATTATCCGTAGATTTAGTTCGCTTTGAACAGTGACACCTGTCGGCCATTTACCGACAGGTGTCACTGTCTCTGTTCTGTACTATATCCTCTTCCTGGATTGACTGGACGTCGAAATCTGTTCTGGACTTAAAAAAAATTGGACAGTAGCTACATTTTATGACTTAGACAACCATTAAGAAAGGATTTAGGGAAATTCGACCCCTAAGAGGGTGAAATAGAGTGTAACAGTTTGTATGAAACTTTTTATTTTACGAGGCGATTGACTCGAGGCTTATTGATAGTACTGTGGAAATGAAATAAATAAATTTGTATTTTGCGATTTCAAAACAAACCTTTGAGGGGGGGAGGGGGGGACAGGGTATGGAGAAAAAATATTTTGCGATTTCTCAAAACAACCCTTTACCGGAGGGATAGGGCAGGGGGCAGAGAATGTTCAATTTTGTATGTCAAACTTGAATTTCGGTCACGGCGGCCTGTTTCAACGTAGACTAGCCATCTATGCAAGTTTTTATGTGGGTCCGTCCGTGGTTCATTGTGGGCACATCTATTTGTTCGTTTGTTAGTTTGTCTGAATGACTGACTAAATGAATGTTTTTATCCAAATTATTGTCTTTCGAGGTCTTCGCGAATGTTAAAATTACAAATTTATAATTATCACTTATAATAGCAAAAGTACTAATGTCACGCGAACACAGTACAGCTAGTATAAAATACATTGTAAGGCATAAAGTGTAATTAAACACTTTATACTGTTACCGTTACCGCCTTTCAAAAGTATACTGCTGAACATAAGCTTTTGTCATATATTGCCTCTTAGGGGGAGGAGATATTTGCAATATTACCACGTTTAACCCTTCAAGAAGAAATGTAAAAAAGTTCATATTTATACCTAGAGATAAATACGATAATTATTACGAATTGTATCTTTTTACATAACTCAACAATTTATATCTTAGAATTAACTTTATAATTGACTTTCGTTCAAGTTTGGATGTAAGGCGAAGAGAACGGAAAAGCTGCCATAAACAACCAAACAACCGAGTCAGAACTTTGTACAAAGGACAAACTATTTTATAACTAGTATCAGTTAAAGTTAGTTTTACAAAGTACAGTATAATTAATTTCGAAAATCGTTCCATTAAGCACTTAAAAAAATAAAACTAAAGTAACAGCCTAATTACGATTTACTCTTAGGAAAATCATGATAAGAAAATCCATCACCCCATTTCATCCCATGGGTGTCGTAAATGTTTACTTCATTGGGATGTTTGCCCTCAAGGCCTCAATTATAGGGAGCGAAGAAGGAAATGACATGCTCTCTTTAGTTGATTCTCCAGCTACAGATAGTGATAAGGGCCATCTATTTTTGCTTCCTCTACTCAGCCTCATTTTGAACAGTTTGCTAGCGGTAATCAACAACTACAACTCACCACTTCTCACATCCAAACATCGCTTCTAACAGGCAAAAGCGAGAGGTCATCACTGCAGCATTGCAGATTTGACGTACGTCAGCTCAAGGTGATTTATCTGTCTCGTATTGTTGCACCACTCGATATGACTATATAGATGTGGCAATTGGTTTAGAGTCTAATGGTCAATGGTAGTAAAATTACTAAATAACCGGCCAAGTGCGAGTGGCATGAAGGGTTCCGTACCATACATAATATTTACACACCATACAAAAATTACAGAAATTATATATATAAAAGAAGTATGGAATGGGCAGTCTTATTGCTGACAGCAATTTCTTCCAGACAATGAATGGACATGATTGCACGAACATGACAAGGGTAGGGCAAATTGGTGTGATAGAAAAAAAAGAGGTAAAAAAGAATATACATATAAGGTCCTTACATATGAAATTGGCGTTTTGTACGGGAGGAATATAAAGTCAATTTTTTTTTGTAAAATATATTTATTTAATCAAAGTATGCACCGTTGTTATCCATGCACTTTTGCCATCTCATAGCTAGTTCATTGATCCCTTTACTAAAAAAACCATGGGGGCGAGAATCAATAAACTCTTTGAAGGCGGTTGGGACTGCCGCATCGGAGTTGAATTTTTTTCCTTGTAAGAAGTTGTCAAAATTCCGGAAAAAATGGTAATCTGTTGGAACAAGGTCCGGAGAGTACGGTGGATGTCGCAGACAGATAGATATCTGCCGTAATCGTTTGGCCAGATTTTAGAAAGCTGTAGTGAACGACACCTGCGCTTCCAGAACGAAATTTCCAGAACGAAAACGTTGAAACCAAAATCGTACCATGCTTTCTTTTGCGACACCAGCGCCGTACACATCATTAATCCTTCGAGCTGTTTCTGTAGCACTGGTGCCATGGTAGAACTCGTACTCGTAAATATACCGATATTTCATGTTTTCCATTGTGCGGTAATAAGCGACGGCAAAGAAAAAAATAATTAGGAAAAAACAAATGAATGACTGTTTTTAAAACTCAAATGTACCAGCTAAATGAATTTATAAATTTGTATTTGGAATTCTTAACCAAAGAGGAGATATTTCAGATCAAAGTGGTCAGTACGACAAAACGCTAATTTCATATGTATTTCTAATATATACAAAAAATAAAATACATATAATATATTGAAATATTCAATTAATGAAATGCAATCGATATGCTACATATAATATTATAATATTTAATGGCTAGTGTGGAAGCGAAGTTAGAATTTAAAGAGCGAGATAATGATTCTTGACTAGTTTTTTAAATACCGGTAGGGATGCTGTGCATTTTACTGCCAATGGGAGTTCATTCCATAAATGAACGGCCTGTACATTAAAAGACTTGTTCATAAATTTTCTTGTGTATAGTGGCAAATTCAACTTCAAGCAGAAGAAACCCAAATAAGAAGGGTAAGAAGAATTAAAGAGAACACTATAGAGAAGATGAAGTATGTGAGCATTCCGAAGAAGTCGTATTGGCAACCTCTTGAGCTTAGTACGAAAAAGAGACATGGTCATATTTGCGCAATCCAAATTTAAACCTTATGCAAAAATTCTGAATTCGCTCAAGATTATCGAGCTGGGCTTTGGTGATTTCCAGATAGCTGACGTCTGCGTAGTCAAAAATAGATAGAAGGGACTTGGCAAGCATAGTTTTGGTGGAAATGGGTAGAAATTTACATAATCTACGCAAGGAGGCTGCCGAGGCATAAACTTTACGATTAATTTCTTTGAAGTACTGTCCCCACGACAAATTCTTATCTGTGTATATCCCCAAGTTCTTTACTGAATCTCTGTAAGGAATAATAGTTTTACCAAATACTATAAGAGGCAGGTAATCTAGGCTTGACTTAACCAACATTTGCGCGCTGCCAACGATAATGCCTTGCGATTTTGCTGGGTTAACGTAAAGGCCGTATGCATTACTCCACTAAAGAATTCGATCGAGATCTGCATTATTGTCATTGATAGCATTTCGTTGGGACAAAATTTTGTGTATATTTGTAGATGATCTGCATATAGGTGGTAGGAAGAAGTTAAATTATCAACACATAATTCTTTATCAATTTATAAAATAAAATATATACTAGAATAATGAACCTAAAACTAAAAACCTTAAAAAAATATATTGTAATAACTAAAATATATTATTATAAAGAGTCCCTTTAGGCAAGTTAAATTATTGGATATTGAGTTTATAAAAACTGCAAAAAGTAAATGAGATAAAACGCCTCCCTGCGGTTCACCAACACATACGTTACACAAAGATGATAATGTATCGTCAATACGTATACGTTGCTGGCGACCAGACAGGTAACTCCGAAACCAACCAATCACTGTTGGAGATACGTTAAGAGAGCACATTATGCCGAGTAGGACATCATGGTCAACGGTATTAAAAGCATTACTGAAATCTAATAAACAAAGAACAGTCACTTCACCGTGTTCCATTCCTAATCGGATATCATCGGTGATGTTCACCAATGCTGTGGTAGCACTGTGTCCAGGTCGAAATCCTGACTGTAAAGGATTAAGGAGATCATTTGCATAAAGAAAACTGTTGAACTGGGTGTAAACAAGGCGTTCAAGGACTTTAGATAAGAAGAGCAGTAAAGAGATAGGAATATATTCAGAAAAGGATGCAGGATTACTTTTCTTTGGATTCAGCATTATTTCAAGATGATGGAAAACTACTTGTAGAAATGGAGAAGTTAAGGATATGACAAATAATAGAAGAATAATATCAAGCATGGGAAGAATCATGTTACGTCTGACACAGTCACTTCCCACTGCATTGAAAGTAATAGATATAACGCTCTTCTTAACGTCACAAGCAGATAATGGTTTGAAAACAAAAGAAGAATGATTGAGAGTGGGAATAGTTGAAAGATATGTTAGGGGTATTAGCCTTAGTAGTGCTATATAAGCAAGACGAATAAGAGAATTTTTTATTTAAAACTATTAACGTTTAAATCGTTTGTCGTTGGACTATTCTTAGATTTGATTTAAGAAATTTCCAGACCTTTGCTGTATCACCATTTTCGACTGGCTTATGAATATGAAGGCGTTGAGCATCCCTACACACTTTATTGCCGTGATTGCAAATCCATACTAATATTATAAATGCGAAAGTGTGTTTGTTTGTTTGTTTGTTTGTTTGTCCTTCTTCACGTCGCAACAGAGCGTCGGCATGACATGATTTTTTTGTATGATAGTTTGGTGGCTGTAGAGTGACATAGGCTACTTTTTCCGTGGAAAACATCTCATTTCCGTGGGAAAATCGAATATGTTGCACAAGTTTGTCCTTCTTTCACGTCGCAACAGAGCGTCGGCATGGCATGATTATTTGTATGGGGATAGTTCGGTGGCTGTAGAGTGACATAGGCTGCTTTTTCAGCGGATAAACATATCATTCCGTGGGAAAATCGAATATGTTGCAAAATTAAATTCAGCTAGGTGGCGCCACCGTGATTGTACAAGACGGACGACGGTACGATGGACGAACACAGAAGGTCAGAATATCTGGATTATTATGTCTTTTACCAAAATTAAGATAAAAATGTATGGATCTGTATTTTTCCACGCAGGACCGAAGAGAGTGATAAAAACATAAAATTCACCAGCTGATTTTCTTCAAACGTTTTGGTGCATCGTAATTCACAGAATAGGCGATAACCTCGCAGACGATATTAAGTAATCCGTTGATGCTCTGCTTACCCCGCAAGGGTTACAGGCGTGATTATAAGTATGGATCAGAAATAATATCACCACCTGTCACGCTTTCACCTTAACTATTACTTAACAATGGTAGAAACAGTTCTTAGTAAGCGTTATTAATAAGCCTTAGTAATATTTATTGAACGGAAATGAATACAGTTCTTATATGTGGTTATGAATGAATCGGTATTACAATAAGAAAAATTGTGCAAAATTATAAGAAAAATATTTTTGAGAGTTCTTATTAAATAACGTGTACATAGTTTAATTTGATTCCGCTAGATGTCGTTACTAGGTTTTAAAACGCGGTAACGAAATGTTTCTGACATGCTTAACTCCCGCCGTTGAGCCGCGTCAACTTATAGTGCATACGGTACCTATACGCTTAAATTGTTTCTATTTCGTAGCTTATTCGACTACCTGCTTTCGATTTCGGTTGTTTGTTATTTGCTTTGTGATTTGGTTAAGGTTGAATGGATTTATATTGGCTTTCATTTTCGGATTTGTGTATTTTCTTGAATCGGTTTTGTTGATTTGGTTGGTATTCCTTTATACATATTTAGACTCTGGCTTTGATTTTGGATTTTGTTTATTTAGAATCGTGAATTGGTTTTCGTTGTTTTAGGTTGTTTAACAATATTTCAAAGGAATATTAATAGTATAGATAGTGTATACGGTACCTATACACTTACTTCTTTTTTCGTTGGTTATATTTATATTGACTACTGCTTTCGATTTCGGTTTTCTGCGATTTGTTTTGTGATTTGGTTTAAGTTGATTCGATTTTTTTTGGCTATCGTTTTCAGATTCGTGTTGTGTCTTGAATTTGTTTTGTTGTTTTGATTTTAAAAAATATTTAAAAGGAATATTTATTCCTTTTAGATATTTTGGATCTGCTTTTAAAAAAAATATTAAAAAGGAAATTTAATTCCTTTTAGGTATTTTAACGTTTTTTTATAAATAGGTTTTTTCTTACTTCATAATGCCTCGCAAACGTAAGTCCAGCCTTTCAAGAGTATCTTCTCAAAGACAAGCGAAAATATTAGCTCGATCGCTAGAATCTTTAGAAGATGCTGTAGACCGTCGCTGCCAATTTATCCAGGGAGTTGAGAGAGACACAGTGTTCGAAATTCAAAGATTCTTGCATGAACGTAACATTTTAGTCAAAACATTTAAAACTGCTTTAGAAAACCTACCTGAAGAGGATTATAAAGTCGTCATTCACCCAGATCGGACCCTCGAGGAGAGCATAAAATGCACCTTTGATAAACGAAATAGCAGCCGTAATTAGTGGTGATCAATTTTCTTCAGAAGACATTGTCTTGCGAGCACGTGATGATAAGTTGCCACGGGTAGGCGATACACACAAGTTTTATGACGCTCTGCAATACCCATTGATTTATTGCAAAGGACAAAGGGTTATCATTTTCAAATTCCACTCATTAACCTGGTCACAAGGAGCCTACTTCGAACAAAAAGTATCATGTATGGATTTTATGCGTATCATATGATGTTGCGAGAAAATTATTTTAACTGCTTAGCCCGGTGTAGACAATTATTTCATCAATTTTTGGTAGACATGTATGTGAAGGTAGAAAGTGAACGTCTCCATTATATATCTTTAAATCAAAAATAGCTGCGCGTTGAAATTATATACATTTACAAGATGCAGTTTCTAGACGCCAATGTAAACCCCATAGATTTAGGTAAAATGGTAATTCTGACCTCATCATTCGTTAACAGTCCCCGCTACCTACATAAGTACACACAAGACGCATTCGCCTATGTACGAACTTACGGAAGACCTGATCTTTTGTTACTTTTACTTGCAATCCCACATGGAAAGAAATAACCGAGGAGCTAATGCCGGGCCAAAAAGTACTGACAGACACGATTTAGTTGCTAGAGTATTTAGATTAAAAGTACAAAAATTAATGTATTTAATTAACAAAGAAAATTTTCGGAGAGGTGCAGTGCTTCATGTATTCAATTGAATGGCAAAAGAGGATTACCGCATGCCCACATTCTAATATGGCTTAAAGAAGTTGCGGCCCAGCCAATTAGACGACATAATAAGCGCCGAGATTCGGATCCTGAGCAAGATAAAGAATTGTATGATACCATCGTCCAAATATGATTCACGGTCCATGTGGAGCACGAAATTCAATATCGCCATGTATGAAAGAAGGAAAATGTACAAAGAAATTCCATAAACAGCTATTAAAAGAAACAGTGCACAATGACAATGGCTACCCTTTATACAGACGCAGAGCTCCCGAAGATGGTGGCAGGAAAGTTACAATCAAATCTCGCTCTGGAGCGTTCGAAACCTTAGATAACAGCTGGATTGTCACGTATTCCCCATTCTATGTAAAATGTTTATTGCCCACATTAATGTAGAAGCACGTAGCTCTGTCCGCGCAATCAAGTATATCTGTAAGTACATAAATAAAGGAAGCGACCAAGCAATATTTAATCTCAGGAGTGAAGGTGAGGCAAATCCGTTAATGAAGTACAGACGGTAACGAGGCATCGTGGCGTCTCCTTGGCTTCCCTTACACGAAAGGCACCCAACAGTTACTCACCTTGCTGTACACTTAGAAAATGAGAGCGTGTATATTTCACCGAAAGAAATATACAAGAAAGAATTGCATCACCGCCAAAAACTACACTAACAGCCTTCTTTCAACTTTGTCAAACCGACCCCTTTGCAAAAACGTTATTATATTCTGAAGTCCCCGCTATTATACTTGGAACACATCTAGGAAGGAGTGAAACGCCGTATTCAAGGCGCGTCTGTTGCAAATTGGCCTGTGTAAAATCATCAGATGCCCTTGGTCGTGTGTATACCGTCCATGTAACTAATTTTGAATGTTTCTGTTTACGATTGCTGCTGCACCATGTTCGGGGTCCTACAGGATATAAAGACCTTAAAACTGTCAACGGTCAGGAATGCCAACTTATAGAGAAGCATGTGAAGCTCTGCATCTTTAGAAAACGATAATCACTAGGATGAAACCATGGAGGAAGCTGTGCAGTACCAGTCGCCAGCCAAAATTAGGGATCTTTATGCAACTCTCATATCATCTTGCGGGCTATCTAATGCACATAAATTGTGGGACAAATATAAAGAGTACACGGCGGAAGATATTTTATGAAGGTTACAGCAGATACACGCAAACATGACATACAATGAACACATTTATAATGAAGCACTTGGAAAATTGAAGATAAAGTAATGGCAATGGTAGGCAAAAATTAAGCGACTTTGGAATGATAAGCCTCAGCGAATAACCGAAAATGAATTAAGTGATGAAATTATACGTGAAACAAACTACGATATACCAGCTTTGCAGCAGCAAAAGCCGAATTTGTACCCCGCTTGTTTCCCGAACAAAAACGAGTTTTTGACAAAGTATTAGGACAAATTGAATCTGGAAATGGTGCACTTTTCTTTTTAGATGCCCCTGGAGGAACTGGGAAGACATTTTTGTTAAATTTATTATTAGCGCAAGTACGGAAAGATAAAAATTGCTGTGGCCGTAGCTTCCTCCGGTATAGCCGCCACGCTGCTAAGCGGGGGCCGCACTGCACATTCTGTTTTAAAACTCCCTCTAAATCTAGCCCAGGAAGAATCGCCGATCTGCAACTTTAGCAAAAATAGTGCACGAGGTATAATGCTACGACAATGTAAACTTTTAGTGTGGGACGAAAGTACAATGTCGCATAAAAAAGCTGTAGAATACCGATGTAATGGGAGGAATGGTGGTTTTACTGGCTGGTGACTTTCGCCAAACTTTACCTGTCATTCAAAAGGGCACACTGCAAATGAAATTAAAGCATGCCTCAAGTCGTCTATTTTATGGAACAAGGTGACAAAATTCAGTTTAACTACGAATATGAGTGCATTTGTATAATGATATCAATGCTGGAAACTATGCTGACACTATTGAAAATTGGCGATGGGCGGTTGGAAACGGATGCTGAGGGCTGCGTTAAATTGACGCGAGATTTTTGTAATTTAGTGGAGTCATTCCGAATTAATTGCGAGCGTTTATTCAGATTTAACGAACAACATGCATGAAGACAAATGGTTATGTGAAAGGGCGATTCATGCACCAAAAATGAGGAGTTAACAAAATAAATTCAGATATATAAATGAAATAGCAGGAGAAATAACAGAGTATTTGTCAGTAGACACAGTTATGGACACAGAACAGAGCACTTCATATCCCGTAGAGTTTTTAAATTCTCTAGAGTTGTCAGGTGTGCCCTCACATAAGCTTCAATTAAAATTAGGCGTCCCAGTCATGCTAATGCGAAATTTAGATGCTCCTCGGTTATGCAACGGGACAAGGCTGCGTGTGACATCTTGGACGGAACATAATCGGTGCTACAATTTTGACAGGCGTAGGAAAAGGTGAAAATGTTATTATACCACGGATCCCTAATTCCCAGATCTTCCTTTTCAATTCAAAAGGTTGCAGTTCCTATTAAGCTCAGTTTTGCAATGACAATTAATAAAGCGCAAGGGCAAACGTTACAGGTAGCGGGGTCAACTTAGAAAAACCGTACTTCTCTCATGGTCAGCTGTATGTAGCATGTTCGTGTGTCAAATGCCCAGAATCTCACATTCTTTCCCCGAATGGAAAAACATATAACATTGTGTACAGTGGCGTCTGAAAATAGTGTTCAGTTAGTTTTTTCCAAAATTCCACAATCAATTAATCAGATTTCCCACAGATCTTCACTTACAATTCAAAATTTCCTATTTAGCTCATCATCATCATCATCATCATTACAGCCTTCACAAGTCCACTGCTGAACATAGGCCTCCCCAAGGAATGCCACAAAGCACGGTCCTGAGCCACCCGCATCCATCGACTTCCTGCATGTCTTACCAGGTCGTCACTCATCTAGTGGAGGGACGCCCCACACTTCGTCCGCCGGTACGAGGCCGCCACTCGAGAACCTTTTTCCCCATCGGTTGTCGGTTCTTCGAGCTATATGGCCGGCCCATTGCCACTTCAGCTTACTAATCTGTTGGGCTATGTCGGTCACTCTGGTTCTACTGCGGATATCCTCATTTCTAAGTTTATCACGCAGTGAGACTCCAGCATAGCCCTCTCCATAGCTCGCTGAGCGACCGTGAGGTTCCTCATCCAACCCGCTTGCAAGCGTGGCAACTACGGCAATATTTAGCTCAGTTTTCTTTTCAATTCCAAATGCTGCACCTCTGACGGACCTATTAAGCTCAGTTTCCTTTCAACTCAAAGGCTGCATCTCTGACGGATCTTTTATTTGCTCAGTTTCCTTTCAATTCAGAAAACTGCATCTCTGAGGAATCAATTTAGCTCAGTTTCTTTTCAAAAGTCTGCATCCCTGACGGATAATTATGCTCAGTTTCCTTCAATTAAAAAATATCCCATTTCCATTTGGAACAAAGAGGCTATTTTCATGCTTTCCTATAAGCTGCGTTTCAAAACATTTAAATAGGCTGACGAATCAATTTTGCTCAGTTTCCTTTAAATGGCTGCATCTCTGACAAATCTATAAAACTCAGTTTTCTTTCAATTCAAAAAGCAATGGATAGTTCATTTCCCAGTGACCATGCGGGCGAAGCCGCGGGTAACAGCTAGTGTTAATATACTTTTCCCTATTAAACGCATTCGGTTTACGTTTAAACTTAGCCTTAGATATCGCTTTTTTATTGATAATAGATTTAATATCGTCGGTAATCCAAAGTGATGGACGATGTTTAATTTTGACTACGCGTACAGGTGCATGCACATCAAATATTTTTATAAGGGCCGAAGTAAATATTGAAACCTTATTATCTAGATTATCTGCACTATAAAGATTTGACCAGTCCCAAAGCTACGTATCCTTACGAAGACTGTCTATTTCCATGCCACCAAAATTACGCTGCAGTAGAATTTTTGGTTTAAATTTGGGAGATCGGGTTTTATAAGATAGAAAGATTAGGTCATGAAATGAAAATGCATCGGCCGTATATTGACCATTCTTCGTGACAAAGTTACAAGAGGAAACAAAAATAAGGTCAAGGAGAGAGGGAGTCGAGTTTGGAAAATGATGCGTGGCATTTAGCAGTAAAATAGAGAAATTACTAGAATATAAGTTTGACTGAAGAGAAGAAGCCCTGGCATCTCGTTTAAGGAGGCAAGTGTTAAAGTCACCCATTATAATTGTGTGTGAATAGGAGGGAGTAAGTTTATCTAAGATATTTCGGAAGGAGTTGAAGAAGTCAATACGCATAGAAGGGCAGTAATAAACACCAAGAAGAACTTTAGAGTGAGATAGTGTGACTTCAATAAAAAGATGCTCACCGGCATTAGGCGGCGGTGGTTGTGCAGACACATCGACAATAGTGAAAGGAATGTGTGAACGTAGATAAATGGCGACACCTCCACCGCCACCTACTGAGCTATCGTTTCGTATTAATTGGAAGCCAGGAAGATTGTAACAGGTAGAGAGAAGACAGGGCTTCAGCCACGATTCAGAAATAAGAACAGCATGTATATTTTTACAAGTAAAAGTCGTCAGCATATCGGGGAAGTGGGCCGGAATGCTCTGTATATTTATATGAACAACGTTGAAGTGTAATACACGTTTCTAGTATGGGAGCTCCTTTTAATTTTTAATTTATCTTAATTTTTATTATTTGTTTTTATAGCGGCAACAGAAATACACAGTTTTTTGCAATTTCAACTGTCTATCTATAACGGATCATGAAATACAGCCCGCTGACAGACAGACGGACGGACGGACGGATGGACGGACAGCGGAGGCTTAGTAACAGGGTCCCGTTGGTTACCCTTTGGGCACGGAACCCTAAAAAGTGTATCCCCAAATAGCCGCCGCCATTGTTGACTAAAGGTCTGTTTTCTTCTCGACCTTCTCGAGTCTGTTGACTTCACAGTTTTCGACACTATCCCATGTGAATAGAGCTGGTGTTTATCCTTCACGACGAATGCTCGGAACACACTCCACAAAATCCTTATTCTTACATGGTAGAACCACGCTAGAGACCGGGGATGGACCAGATTTATTACAGCCTATAAAAATCCACTGCTGAACATAAGTCTCCACCATAGATTGCCTTATGGAGAATTTTACAATAGTTGCCACGCTTTGCAGACGGGGTGGCAATCGCAGTTTTTAATAATGTTATCAGGAAGATGCTGCTGCGCATCTCCTGTTTCAGCCTATCTCACAGATCACAAGCATAGAATAACAGCTTAATACTGCTATGTTTTGTATGGTAAGTGTAGAGAACCGGAAACCCATTTTACTAATAACTAGGCATCTTATCTTAGTCCGCAGGGGTGATTTTTACATTTTGTACGTGACGCATCGTGACGTATCTACATTTTCATTCTTAATAGAGAACAGATGTAGGTGTTAATTGACTACAACATCCCCTTACCAATAGGTTGACTTTGTGCTCGTTTGTCATCTTTATTCTATATAAAAAAGGTTAAGAATAATTTATTCTGCGACCTCAAACCTTGAAAACAATTCAAAACATTTCAATTTCTTACAAAAATATTGTAAAGCATCACGAATGGAACTTTTATGTCACAAAGACGAACACCCTTAAAGAGTCGAAACTGAAAACCACCACGACTTATAATTTTTGTGTACTTAGAACACTCACCATTCCACTACATAAAAATATATAAAGAAAAGTTTCTGAATCTTGTAGTCTATTTTGCAGATATAAAATAAAAATGAGTGAAGTAAAATACGAACCAAAAAAAAAACCTGTAAAAAGTTCAGCCTATACACCTACCACAGTTGGGAAAAGCAGGCGTATACGCTAAGTTTGTTAACAAAAAAATTACAGTCAACTTGTAATACATTGCCTCGTATGTTTTATGAACCGTGGTAGCTCTTATAGAAACGCTATATAGCATACGATACAATGTGATGCAATAGACACTACAAAGTGACTAATAATTTTTTATGTCAACGAAGTTAGGCCTGCAGGTCTCCTCTCATTTATGGAAAGGTTATAATGTGATTAATTCGCCGCCCTGCTCCAGTGCGTATTGACGGATCTCTTATGTCCTCGAAATATTTTATTCCTTAGACACGCAGGTTTTTTCCCGATGTTTTCAATCACCACCGAACACGTGGCAAATTAACACTTAAAATAGTAATCAACAATTTCATTGGTATCGGCGGGGATCGAAGTTGGGTCGCCCGCATATTGCTAAATTTACGGCAAACTCTTAGCACTGGAACTTTACTTTTATGGTATTCGTAAGTTAGTTAAAATTTTTCTTAATATGTTCTAAACTGATAGATACTTTTTCTTCTTAGTCTTCAGCTGACGTCAATTTCACAATATGCGAGCCACTCGGGTTCGATCCCCCCCGGCACCAATGAAAATGTAAATTGCAATTAAAGTGCTGACTTATCACGTGTCCCACGATGAATGAAAGCATCGAGAGGAAACCGGGCTTTCTGAGCAATTAAAAAAAATATTTCGTAGACGTGAATTCTGCCAACACGCTTTGGGGCAGCGTAGCAGACTTTTCCTTGCCCTAAAATTATGCCTAAAACCCTCTCAAAAATGAGAGTTTAGAGGTTAGAGGTTTTGGCTTCATGTGGCTTAATGAAGCTATGCCCAGGCGACACCGTTTACTTTAACTTTACTGATAAGTCATCTAAAATAACAACAAATAGTCCCTCTTAGTGGTGTTACCAGCATCTTAATTATTACAACGAACTTATGTATATTTAATTAAGGAGTTCTTAATTTCCTCGAAAAATGTCTCAATATTTAAAAAGATATAAATATTAAAGCTTTTTTATGAATATTCAATAGGAAATTTAGGTTAAGTGACGCCATAAGCTCAGCCTGTTGTGACCGTGTTATTTTATAAAGTTAATTATTAAAAATAATTCTGCTGGTGAATAAGTAGCTTCAGAGACATAAAAAGTTAATGTCTTTAATTTCTGAGGGGATATATAG
>JAGSMP010000636.1:0-130278 GCA_029286625.1 Parnassius orleans | reverse complement strand
TGTGATTAATTCGCCGCCCTGCTCCAATGCGTATTGAGGGATCTCTTATGTCCACGAAATATTTTATTCTTCAGACACGCAGGTTTTTTCCCGATGTTTTCAATCACCACCGAGCACGTGGCAAATCAACACTTAAAATAGTAATCAACAATTTCATTGGTATCGACGGGGATCGAAGTTGGGTCGCCCGCATATTGCTAAATTTACGGCAAACTCTTAGCACTGGAACTTTACTTTTATAGTATTCGTAAGTTAGTTAAAATTTTTCTTAATATATTCTAAACTGATAGATACTTTTCTTCTTAGTCTTCAGCTGACGTCAATTTCACAATACGCGAGCCACTCGGGTTCGATCCCCCCCGGCACCAATGAAAATATATATTGCAATTAAAGTGCTGACTTATCACGTGTCCCACGATGAATGAAAGCATCGAGAGGAAACCGGGCTTTCTGAGCAATTAAAAAAATATTTCGAAGACGTGTGAATTCTGCCAACACGCATTGGAGCAGCGTAGCAGACTTTTCCTTGCCCTAAAATTATGCCTAAAACCCTCTCAAAAATGAGAGTTTAGAGGTTAGAGGTTTTGGCTTCATGTGGCTTAATGAAGCTATGCCCAGGCGACACCGTTTACTTTAACTTTACTGATAAGTCATCTAAAATAACAACAAATAGTCCCTCTTAGTGGTGTTACCAGCATCTTAATTATTACAACGAACTTATATATATTTAATTAAGGAGTTCTTAATTTTCTCGAAAAATGTCTCAATATTTAAAAAGATATAAATATTAAAGGTTTTTAATGAATATTCAATAGGAAATTTGGGTTAAGTGACGCCATAAGCTCAGCCTGTTGTGACCGTGTTATTTTATAAAGTTAATTATTAAAAATAATTCTGCTGGTGAATAAGTAGCTTCAGAGACATAAAAAGTTAATGTCTTTAATTTCTGAGGGGATATATAGGCCTTTATATTAAGTATACAAACTTAGTTTAATAAGGTTATTAAACTTTGTGCAGGTCAAATTTTGTGTATTTGGTATTTTATGTAATATTGTAAATGTAGTATTTACAAAACATTTTTTATAAAAATATACATTAATTAAATAAAGACAGTGTTCGATCCGGGAAAAGCACATAAGTACCGCAACGATATTATCTATACATAAATAGTATTCTATTTTATTGTTAGAATAGAAAATATTTATTTAACAAAAATAATAAAATAAAAGCAAAATAATATGTGGCTCGGGTATCGACACTATCTTACTGAACAGACTATATCCGACAGCCGACCGCGCCGCATGTATTGCCATAAGTTGTTCCTATATATTTTTTTGTGGGGTAATTTTTATTTATTATTTCAAAGGATTATTTAAACATAATCATTTATCACGATACTCAAAATCATCATCACGGATCGGAAAGGTATTTTTAAATATTTTGCATGTATGAAAAAAGTAAATAAATTACAATAGTATGCGTCATATTATGTGATTTCTTAGATAAATTTAATAGCACAGAAATAAGTTATCACATAAGGTACATTTACCTTGCGTAATAATATAATGTTAGTTATTTATCAATAATTCTTTTACTTCCTCAGCTTGTAAGCGTCCACTGCTGGAAATGAGCCTCTCCCGTTTTAGAGAAGATTTGCCTTGATTCTCACGCTTGGCAGGCGGATTGACGATCGCAGTACCAGACATCTCGAACCTGTGACCATCTATCAGCATCTTCCGCGTTGCCGATCTATCAGCTAGTGTAGAAAAAATGGTTATATCTGTCGGAAGCTATCATTTTTTAAATAAAATACGTGTGACAAACGTACACCAGTCTACCTGATGGTAAATAGATACAGTGGCCCATAGAAATCTACATCTATCCTCGGTTAAGAATCAAAATGTATCGTCCCTGAAGACTAAGATGGAATGCGTCATGTCCAGTAAAAAGGGTATCTGGTTGTTCACACTCACCATACGTAACACAGCAACATTAAACTGCTATTTTACGCTGGTGTTATGTGAAAGCCTAGTCCTTTTCGGTCAAGCTGACACGTTTGTGCTGCAACTACAATATAGCTGAAGCATGACTCTACCACACATGAATAGATTTTTGTAGCATTTCCCATAGTTGCTTCTTATGGCACTGATGGGACTAAATGTGTTGACGGTTTCTCTTATATCACCACATGGCACTAAAAACCACATTACTTGCCTTTTACGTCTTGCTAGTAACGTTATTTGTAAGACGTATCCAGTGACAATTAAAAACATGCGTAAATGTCGTGGAATACTCGGTTGGAACGAAGTTCCTTTCGTAGTATATTATTATTGATAAACGTATTATATTATTGATTAACAATAAAAATAAATGAATTCCTAGCGTCATTCAAAATAAAATAATATTTCTTTCATGGCAAGATAAAAGTGCGGGAGATGGATATAATCCATCTCGCTTCCTTATAGCCGCCAAGGCCATCTTAACTACGTCAGAAGGGGTCGTGACGGAAAATCTTACACTTTTCTCGCCTAGCTTCCATCCGCCAAATTCGTACCGTCCGATAAGGAACTTCGCTCCAAAATATTTTAGTTATAATTATGAATTAGATAATTATATAAGGATATTTCTCGTTTATAGATTTTAATTTTATAATTGTTTTCATTATATTTCCCGCCTTTTAGTATAATATCTACTTGTTACCCTGTTGTGTTCTCAGTGAAACAATTTGAAGGGAACAATTGTAATTACCTTTATTTATTATCTTTGTTTCTGTTTTGTGTCCAACAAAGTAATACACTGTTCGCTTATCTTAGGCGTAAACCGTGTCAGTAGTATTAATCATGTTAATCTATAAAGCCCTATACATTTTAATACCTTTGCATATTAATTCATTAATCAAACCATCATTTGAGCCATTTTACGTAAATTAATACTAAAATTATGTATGGCTTTATGTGCCGTTATACACAAGAGAGATTAAGCTTGAAATTGCTTTCTTTAGATATCAAGAAAACATGAGGGTGTATTATTCTATGTTTATCTTACGCTTTAGAACGTGTTCATAATATTAGGTAATTTGCTCTCATTTTAATGTCTTACAACATTTATTTTAATTTTTATAATTTAGTTATGCTGCAGCTATATTATGGCTGTAGCATGAATGATCGACCTGATCAGAGAAAGACTACGCCTCATAGAATTTCAGCGTAAAATAGCAGCTAATGCTGCTGTGTTTTGTATGGTGAGAATAGAAATCTGGAGACTCTTTTACTGGGAACAAGGCAATATGGACTGTGAGCTCTTTTTTCACCCTTATTTCATTAAAAAGCTATTGTTAACAAAGTAGAGTTACAGTTTAATTACGTCTAACAGCTGGGCACAGGTCTATTCTCATTTCTGAGAGGGTTTTATGGCAATGATATGTCTACCGCACTAGCCCGTTGCGTGTTGATAAACTTCACCGTTTCCGCAAGAAATTGTTTTGGTCACAGCTTACAAACAATTGTTTTTATACAAGAGGGGCAAACGAGCATGCGGCTCACCTGTTGGTAAGTGACTACCACGGCCCATGAACAACCGCAACACCAGGGGAATTGCAAGTGCGCTGCCAGCTTTTTAGAAAGAAGTAGCTCTTTTCTTGAAGGTTCCGAAGTCGTTTGGTCCGAAAATCTCCGGTGGTTAACAATTCCACGGAGAAGTTGAACGAGGAAAATACCTCTAGTAAAACGCACAGTGGTGGACCGCCAAATATCCAGATGATGAGGATGGTATCGTCAATTTTGTCGCGATGTGCGTTGGTGAAATTTGACGGCTGAAATTAATCTGAAATATTCCTCAGAGCACTTCCCATGGTAAATGCTATAGAAAATGCAAGCGCATGCAACATCTCTGCGCAGCACCAGTGAATCGAGCCGATCAGAAAGAACTCGGTCGTCGATGATTCGAGCCGCTCTGCGCTGGATGCGGTCAAGTGGAAGGAGCTGGCACTGGGGTGCCCAGGCCCTGAGATGAGAACAGTATTCCATGAGGCCGAATTTGCGCTTTACAAAGTTGCAAGCGTGCCGGCATGAAATACTGTCCCGCTTTGCTCAGCAAGTAAGCTTTTAGAGGCCAATTTGGCCTTCGCTTCCAAGTGACCACGAAACTGCCGCTATTCGATATGTCGACGCCAGGATTCCAATGCTAGCTGAGGCAGCAAGGGAGTGCTTGAAACTGAGGAGATACGACAAAGGATTCCTTTAGCAAACGCGCAAACTTGTGTCTTCTGGGGATTGAACTGGACTAAATTTAGTCGCCCCAATCCGAGACTTTGTTCAGTAAAGACTCGACCTCAGATATAAGTTTGTCCCGGTAGTCGGCGACGTTTTCGAGAAATATTGGCACAGCCGGTATATAGCATCACTAGTGCTGTCGTCTGCATAGCAGTGAATGTTACCAGTTTGCAACATATCATTGATATGCAGGGAGAAACAGCGTTGGTGATAGCACGCAGCCCTGTGGAACACCAGCGTTGATAGGGCTTGTAATCAGAGCATGTACCGTCAACTACGACCTTTATGCCTGAAGCAGGAAACTGGTGATCCATTTGCCATTCTCGGAAAGCCCATAGAAAGGAGCTTCGAAAGAAGCTTGTGCCAGACCCGATCGAAGGCCTTCGCTATGACTAAACTAAAGGCCAATACCTCCCCCTTGGACTCTACTGCCTCCGCCCATTTATGAGTCAGGTAGACCAGAAGATCACCAGTTTGTAATGTATTCCATTATTTTGGAGAACAAGGAAGTGATGGCGATAGGCCTGTAGTTAGACGGGTCTGAGCGATCGCCTTTTTTAGGGATCGGGTGGACCAAAGCTGTCTTCCATGAATTCGGGACTACGATATTATGAACCAATATTTTCAGTAGTTATTAAACTTAAAGTTACAGCTTATATACGTCCCACTAGTGGGCACAGGCCTTCTCGTTTCTGGGAGGATTTTAGGGCAATCCGCCGCGCTGCTCCAATGCGCAAGGATGAATCACATGTCTTCAAAATATATTTTTCTTATTTCTCGCTGTTATGCTGTTATACGCTGTTACCTCTAAGGAATATGATGGAATACGTCATAGCTTGTAATCACATTCTGCATCCCAAACTCTGCTATTTGGCAGCAAAAATAAGAAAGAGTGTTGACTGTTACTAGTATTAACTCGAACTTTTAGGTAAAAAAGAGTCCTACTAATTTAGGCTTTGAGATAGACCCTTGTATCAAAAACGGTCACTGACTAACAATTTTGACGGCCAGCTATTTCTTTACTTTTGTCGAAAAAAAATAAAAATATATGATTACTGTACTCAATGAGCTTTAGAAAATCGCATTCCGGTACGGTAAGAAAATTAAGTTTTTAAACTCCTTTTTCATTAGAGGGAAAAAAATATAATTGGTTTAATGTAAACGTTCTAAACCGAATACCCAAATATTATATCCGCAACTCATTCTATCTACAAGCTAGAGATCAGTGACATACAAACGGACAGGCAGTCATGCAGACAGACAGAAAAGTGATATTAAGAGTGCTTAGTGTTACCCTTTGGGTACGGAACCCTAGAAAAACTTTCATTGATATTTATTGCGTCGGAAACAAAAGTCACAAAATAATTGGACAACTTGCAACTTCTACACAAAATAATTAGCTCCTGGTACGTACTATTAAAAACTTCTACACAAGGTTTAGTACGTGCTAGTAAGTTTATTTCAAAATAATAATTACTGAGCCACATAAAACAGTTAAGAATTCTATTTCAGATAGAAAATTTCACTGTATTACATTTCAAAATGTTATTGACAAGTGTTGTCGTTATGAATTGTACATACATCATGGTAATTCAAATATTCCTAATAGAATAAGGATTATTTTCGGTAAGTGATTACAATTCATAAACATGATGTATTTGCTAAACATTTAATTAAAAGTTGTGATAGTGGTGAATGGGTCCACTATTAACAGACTCGAGTGGTCTAGGAGCGGAGAATGAAACTATTTTTCTTGATATACCTTACTATGTGCAGGCGAATGAAAGTGTTTATTTAGTGAACCCTGCCTATATTTATATGCCCGGCTACATCCTTAGTCAACCAATAGTAATATCTTTTATTTACTTAGCCAATTAATTTATACATTTTGACCAAAGAAAATTAATCAATAAAATATTATGTACAACCATTATATGTCGCTCCATTTGCCGGCGTAAGACTCGTGGATCGCTTCTCGTAGCTGCGTTGCTCGACAGGGCTATAAAAGTGATGCAAACCGACGCGCGCGCCCCACATACTGCTTGCGCCACCGCTCTCGAGCGGTCGTGCCAGTAGTCAGCGCTCGTCCCCGTACGTTGAGTGCCTCTCGCTCTCGCGCCTCCGCCCTGCTCACGGTAGAGCAGCCGCCTTGGTGAGTTTTGCTTCACTTCATTGCCTTGCCCCTGCCACCTGGCAGGGAGGTTTGACCGCATTGTTATTGTTTTGTTTTGTTTTTTGTTACTTTTCTGTTATTTTTCTGTTTTGTTTTGTTATTTACTGTATACTGTGTACTACTGTTTCTTGGGAAAGTCACGTCTCTTGTTCTTTTGAGAACAAGCCCTGTTCTTTCAGGATCTTCCTCCCGTACTGTTTCTTAGAACGTCGCCCCCAACATCACACAGGACCTTATCAGGTCTATTGTAGCCGCCCTGAACCAATCTCTTGGTCTGGGCATTAACCTGGACGAGACGGCCCTCGCCGCAGTCCAAGTCTCCCTGCCCTCAGGCATGCACCTCCCCGGCCCCTGTCGCCCCACGGCTGCCCCGCAGACCGACTTACCCGAGTCCCACGACGCCATGTCAACGGAGATGAAGAGGTCCGCCACCCCAACCGGATATATATCCAGTAGTAGTTCCGCGGACCTGATGGAACTATGACTGATGAGACCCATTCACGGTAGTGAAATCAAACGCGGCCCAAAGCGCACCGCTGAAACTGCTCCCTGTCCTGGCAGCCCTGCCGCCACCTCCGCAGCCGCTGCACCTACTCCTGCAGCTCCCACCGCTGCCTCCACCTCCGCAGCCCCTGCTGCTGCAGTACCCTTACTGCCACTAAACCTCCCCGCTTTCCAAGCCAGCAGCTCGCTGCGCCCTGACCTTTGCAAAACAGGTCCCGCCCCCTGTCTTCCTTAGAGACAAGGAAAAATATACTAGACTGTCGAAAATCTGTTACGACAGTAAAATCAGTATCGATCAGGCCACTAATTATAGTGAGGCAATTAAAATAACCCCGACATCAATAGATGACTTCCGTCGCCTTACAAGGCTATTCACAGCAGAGCGTGTGTCCCTGCCACACGTTCGCTCTCCCAGAAGAGCGAAAAGTCAAGGCCGTTATCCGCGGCATCCCCTTCGAACTAGAAAACGAAGAAATCCTGGAGGACCTTAAGTTCCAAGGATTCCCCGTAGAAGCAGTGCACAAGATGCACAGTAACAAGGGCAAGAGGTTCCCGCTTGCTCTTGCCATCCTGTCCAACGTGCCGGAGGCAAAAACCATCTTCCGGCAGGTACGCACCGTGTGCGGCCTGTCGCGAGTGAGGGTTGAGCCCCCACATAGGCGCGGTTTCCCGGCGCAGTGCCACCGCTGCCAGCTTTACGGGCATGCGGCGGCCAACTGCTCGGGTGCTCCCCCCAGGTGCGTTAAGTGCCTAGACCCACACCACTCCAAAGAGTGCCCTCGGCCCACTGACGCCGAATCCCCCCCTGCGTGCGTCCTGTGCGAGCAATCTGGTCACCCGGCCAATTACAGAGGATGCCTCGCGCCTCGGCCCTGTCTCAACAAACCAGCCCGCCGCCGGTTAATGAAAATCATTCCCGGCGCTCCCGCCAAGAGCCCAAAGGCTCCGGGCGCGATGGCATCTCCAACCAAGCCCGTAAACATTTTCCTGAGCAGGTGTTAACCCTTTTAGCTATTATCTTCAACGCCTGCTTCAACCTTAGTTACTTCCCACCACGTGAAAGAGGCAACTGTCATTGGTATCCCCACGCCAGAAAGCCTCACAATCTCCTCCAGTTATCGTCCCATCAGCCTCCTCAAGGCCATGGGCAAACTATTTGAACGAGTTATCCTAACTCGCATGAGGCGCCATCTGTTTCCCACAGACGGTGACCCTCTTGTCATCCTCACCAATTTGGTTTCCGAGCGAAACACTCTTGTCCCCAACAAGTTCACCGTATTGTGGAATACATCCTCAGCGGTTTTATCCTCGCCGTCACAAGACCATCGCGGTCTTCTTTGACATAGCGAAAGCGTTTGATAGAGTCTGCACGAAGGCCTTATCTACAGACTACACAATATAGGTCTCCTGATCGTCTTGTTCGTCTCGTGACCTCTACTTGAAAGACCGTACCTTCGTTACAGACACGAAGGCACGCTCTTCACGTCCAATCAAAGCCGGTGTCCTCAGGCTCGGTACTCTGCCTCTTCTATATATCCTGTACACCAACGACATTCCCATACCGTCGAATGGAGTTCAGATCTCCCCTTGCAGACGACACTGCCTCTACTGCAAAGGCACGTCACTACCTTTATACGGAACAAGATCCAAAAGTCAGTTCATGACTTAGGGGCTTGGTTCCAGGAAATGTTCGAAGTGAACATTTCACTCGAACATAAACGACGCCGCTCCAGTACTATTCCGCCAATCCGTATGTTAGGATCCCTGTCCCTGGCATACGTCCGCTAAATACTTAGGTGTCAACCTTGACACGAGGCTCACTTTCGAGCCCCATGTCAAAAGAGTAACTCGTAACGCACGATTTTATCTGGGTAGGCTCAACAGTATGTTGGGCCGACACAGTAAAATGTCCCTCCGCAATAAGCGAACCTCTATAAGGTCTGTATACGACCAGTAATAACATACGCAGCCCCAATGTTTGCTCATGCAAAACCTAAAACGCTGTACAAACTCCAAGTTGTGAAACTATTTTGTCGTCGGGTTACGAACGCACCCTGGCACGTCCGTAACGCCGACCTCCACCGAGACTTAGAGGTCCCCACAGTCCAGCAATTTTAAAAACTCTCTGAACTTCTTCAAGCTTCAGAGTCCCACTCTAATCATTTCATTCGTGAGGCAGCCTCCCATGCAGCCCCACCTCCTCGCTATCGAGTCCGCAGACCGAGAAACTCTCTCGGACCCCCCAACTGGCTTCGGCCGACCTAGACTGCCTCTTGGCGGCTCAGGCAAAGCCTTCTTCTTCCAATGGTTAATATGCCTTAGTAGGCTCGTCTCTCAGCGGCCTTCCGCCGCCTGCGCCCTCTTTCCCCAAAGAGGGTCGCGTCCGATTCAGCAGAAAGGCCACTATGGCCAAAGCCGTCCCAAGGTGGTGTTTAGTGGTAGGCACTTAGGTAGTTAGGTTAGTCAGTGATGTGCCCATGAATATGGGTTCGGGCGACGGTGGGAGCCTCGTCTCCGCCAGTCGCCCCGTGCGGTTGTGTTGTGCGTCCCGCACTTACCGTTGACGGTGAGTGCCTTCCTCCCGTCTCCACCTGCCGCCGCCCCGTGCGGTTGCGCTGGCAGTCAGTGCTCGCCGTCCCCGTACGGTGAGTACATTCTCGCACATGCGACTCCCACTCCATCTCACCAAGCGGCGTGGGACACATCTCCGGAACAGCAAGAAGAAGAGGCTCGAAAATGGTCGACGGATGCATGAAGATAGCCGGCGTGAAGACGATGCGGCGCTGATAATATTTGCAGCTGTTTCTGTTTCTATATTAGAACTTTAAATATATACGTCAACTATCTCGCATCGATATGCGGCCCGCAGCATCTTCAGCAGCAGGTAGTTTGTAAATAAATGTTTTCTTCAGACCTTCACCTTCTGCGTTATGGTAGCAGCAGGGTAACATTATTTCTACCGTTTAGGATTGATTAGCCTGGCTGCACAAAGTAATAAATAAGTTCGTCATCATCAAGGGATGCCACAAAGCACGGTCCTAAGCAACCTGCATACATCGACTGCCTACTCATATTAGCAGGTTTTCAGTAAATTGGTATGATCCAGTGAAAATAAAAATTGAAGCTTAAAAATTCACACCCACATAAATTTGAAAGGCGTATTAAAAGTTTCCAGTTCATTTTATTACAAAAACTACTTTTTACACATTTTTACATAATATAATAGCATCGTAGTTTGATTCGGACCCTCATTTGTTCTCCTACAGAGTAGAATTTTACATTGAAATTATAGCAATGTTTCACAAACATACTCATTATACCATGATTTGGCGCGAAAGTGCCCAAACAAACATCGGGTGCCGAATCAAACGTCTCTGAATGTCATAAGAACTTGCATGTGGCGTACGAGTGCATCTAGACGCGTACTGTCACACTATCCTACGTAAGCTGTACACCAAAAATTTGGAATAAGTACATATTTAAGTGTCAAGGCATAAACATGTTCCAAAATCCTGGTTCAGTATATACGCCTCAATTCTAGTCGTTAGTCGCACCTAGTAGGAGGCCAATCTAGTACCTTTCCTTCCCATTTGTTCTTCTTCTCATTTTCTCATTGTGCTATACAGCCGGCCCTTTAAGCCTGCCCATTACCACTTCAGCTTAGTGATCGGTTGTGTTATGTCGTACTCTAGTTCCACCTTTTTTATCATCGTAACGTATTCTGTCACTCATAGAAACCACGAATAAATCCTTCTCCACAGCTCGCTTAATAAACTTTAATTAATCTTATTTAATATAAATATTCAGTTTGCAAGACAACTCAACTGTCACAGTCAGCTGGGACTCAGCTTCGCTAAACTTATAATTAGTTTTATATCTGTCTGCAATCTTCATCTGGCATTAAATATAAAATGCTTGTACTTTGAAATTTATTTTAAAATTGCGCCTGCAATTGAATTATTTTTTTGGAATTATTTTTTAAAAACAGTTTTTAGGAAACAAGCACACAGTCCACCTGATGCTGACTAAGCCCCTGAGCTACCAAGGCTTTAAAACTGCTCAAAGAATTAAATAATTTCACATTGAGAAGTCAAGGCTTTATTTATTTTATATACTATGTCGTAGCACCGACTTCAGAATGTGTTTTTTTTTTGTAGAATAAGGGTGACAAACGAGCACATAGTTCACGTGATGGTAAGTGGATGCTGTGGTATATAAACATCTAAATTTATTCATTGGTTTTCTATGAGCCTTTTAAATAACGGACCTTTGCAATAATTCCAAATAAGAAGTTCATAAGTTGCATATTTTACTCGAAAACAAATCCTTACGAAGTATGTAATATTTGACGCGATGGGCGTCTTTAATGCATTTTCATGTTTAATAATCCAAAGCTGTCGGATTTAAGTAAGCAAACTTACTGCAAATTGCACTCCAGACGGTTTGCACAGACAGAGCAAAATGCCAGAGCCGAATTGCTTTTTCTGCTGGATATGATGACGCATTTTATAACAACTTTAGAGCTGACTTTTAAAACGTAACATAAAATATTTTATATAAACACTGTCCCCTGTCACCGGAAGGGTACGCAGACACTACGGACTGCCATTTGGCACGATCCTGACACACCTCTCTCTTCCTTTACATCCATATACCTACGCATACATCATACTCGGTTATGGTACTTTTGATATGGCGCATCTTCAATATGTCGCCAATTTGGTCGATAAACTTCCTTCTAAGGATTAACTTACGACACTGCTCGCTCTTCTGCAACATAAATTTGCTTTCGCACTTTTCTTCTCTCATTTTTACTACATGACCAAACAACGGAAGCATTCCTTTCTTAACCCTGATCACAGCATAATTATTAAACTAAAACTTTTAAAACAGAGAAGGTTAAAGTGACAAACTCAGCCATTTATCGACGTAAAAGAATCGTGCCATGTGTATCGTAAAAGGCAACACTAAAAATTCCAGAAGTCGTGTGGTTTGCGAAAGATTGATAGCGCTAACCATCCAACTATCCATCTAAGTACAAGTTCACAGCTAAACAAAAGGCCTACCTACCCCTTAGAGTTCCGCTAAGAGGGGATTTCGCCATAGTTACTACGCTTGGCAGGTGGGTGAGCATCCGCAGTTTTTTATGATTTCGAGTTGTTTTTATGAAGATGCTGCTGCCCAACTCCTGTTTCAGTTTCTCGCTATCACCTCTTCCGACACCCATGGAACGTTATGGGGTACTGGATATTCTTACACCGACACTACACAGTGTCTATTTTTGTTAATTACGACTAATTACTAGTGTTGTTGAATTAGCAGGAAACAAAATAATTTGATCTGCGGGTTTAGACCAGAGGATGTTCTACGATCCTTAACATTATAGAAAACTATAAAAATTAATGAAATCAACTCTTACTCATTATGCTGTCACGGAATAAACCTTTAGATATGTTATTCCTATTCATTTTTATCTGCAGTAGCACTTGCCATCTGGTGGGCTGTAAGCTCGTTTGCTGTTTCATTGTATAAAAAAAAACCGATATATTAAGATCGCAAAAATATAGTTTTATTCAATGTGCAATAAGAAATCATCGATAACTTTTAATAAAGAAATATATATGTAGTATATTTACGTGATTTTCGAAACCACATTCGACGTTCAACTTTGCATAGATTTTCAACAGGGAATTTATAAGACCTTTGAAATTGGTTTACAAAGTTTTGCAGTAGGTAAGCAAAGGTTTTCCATTAGTTCCCGCTTAGGACCCCTGATATTTAGTCGGTGGTTTGTTCGCTCTAATGGATTAAGCTAGTTGGAATTCTCCACGGCAATCACGATAGTGTTTGCCTTGCTTTTAATTGATCTCTCAACAATAAAACTATAAGAATCAGTTCCGGGTTTCCTAGAAATATCTATTAAAGAAATTATATGGTCAGTTCACATACACTCCACAAATAAATAACGTAGCTCTACCATGAGGATCGGATTGTCATATTCGCCAAGCCTGGCTATCGCAGTTGCAAAGATATTTTTAACATTTGTTTATTATTGTTCATTTTTATCCTTTACTTCAATGACCAGTTACAAAACAACCTTCATAAATAAAAAAAATATCTTTCAAAAGTGTCTACAGTGTATTCTCGGTACCATTAAAAAACAAATGCAGTGTCAAGATTTGAAAAATTTAAATCTTCAAGTATTTCAGAATAACATAATATTCAAAATAATAACACTCATCTTTTTAATGGCTCCAAATATTTTATATAAATTGAATGCCTGGTTGGTCTAGTGGTCAGCAACTGCTGATAAAGAGATCCTGGTATTGAATCCCGAGTCGTGCAAAAATCTGCTATTGGGGTTTTCTATCCAGAAATTCCGAGAAGCAGCCCGTAGACAGGGAGTTCGTGGTGTTCACTCCCGTGCTTCGGGAAGCACATAAAGTCGTTTTTCCTGTGTCTGGTCTCTGTTCGGTCGTGGCGGATTGCCATCCCATTGGACTATGAGAGTAAGGGAAAAGAAAGTGCACCTGTGCTGGCACACTCGTGCACTATAATTCTCTCCTGCGCAGAAGGCCAGTCGGTAATTCTATCTCTTATGCCGCTACAACACTTTGATTTAAAATAACTATACTATTGTTATATAAAAACTGTCTAGTAGCAATTAGACCCAGTTTCTGCTAGGCTGCGGACCTTAGGTTCGATTCCACACGAAACAAGTATTAGACCATAATAAATTGTAATAATAATATTAAAGCTTATACAAGTCCTATTGCTGGGCACAGACCTCCTCTCGTTCCTGAAAGGGGTTAAGGGTAAGGAGATGTCAACTGTGCTAGCACAATGCGTGTTAGCGAACTTTAATGTCCTTGAAATATTTTTTTAGCCAGCTGGGATCGAACCCGGGTTTCTCGCGTACTATGAAATTTACATCGAGAGCTTATCCTGAGCTTAGCTTGACTTGATGGCTCAGACCTTATATAAGGCCAAATAATTGTTCTTAGAATGTGAAACGAATGCTTTCATACTATACAATGATAAAAAATGAGCACACAGTTCACCTGATTATAAGTGGATGCTGTGGCCTATAGACATCGACATATTATATTCTCGATTAAGAATCAAATGCAGATGCGTAGTCACTCACGAGGACTAAGATAGAATCCTCCTTTCCAGTAAAAAGGTCTGTTTCTCTACTCAATACAGGAAATAGCAGCATTGAGCTGCTATTTTACACTGGTATTCTGTGAGAGCGTAGTCTTTCTCTGATCGAGTCACAACCATAATATAGCTGCATAACTAAATTATAAAAATTAAAATAAATGTTGTAAGACATTCAAATGAGAGAGCAAATTACTCCTATTATGAACACGTTCTAAAGCGTAAGGTAAACACAGAATAATACACCTCAAGTTTTCTTGATATCGTTGATACGTCGAGCTGACACATTCGTGCTAACACCATAATTGTTGCAGCGTGGATCTACCACGTAAAACGTTCCTGCTGTGGGGTTACTATTCTCAAAATAAAAAATAATAAAAAAGAATAGCAATTTAAATGGGTCTTTAAAACATTTCTATAATTAATATAAAAACATAGTAGGATTATAATTAGGACGCTAAATAACAATACAAATTCGTTATCAACTCTATTCGTTTTCATACTTGCCTACCGGCCTGTTAATAGTTTTCGTATTACCGTTAATTTTCGCTTGTCTTGTTATTGACAGCTTTGGAAATGCCTAAAGTATATTGGAAACTAATGAAGTATATAATTTGATAAAGTCGCTCAGCGAGGCACGGAGAGAACTTTGTTCGGATTTTGATGATAGAATACTTAATGAAGATGTCCGCAGCATAACTATTTATACCATTTTTTTTAGGATAACGGTGAGAAACGAGCACGCAGTCCACTTGATGGTAAGTGGATGCTGTGGTCCATAGACATTTAAATCTATCCTCGATTAAATATCAAAATGCAGATTCGTTGTTACCCCTTACGCCTAAGATGGAATGTCTCGTTCCCATTAAAAGGGTCTCCGCCTCACTACACTCACCGTATGAAACGAATTAAGCTGCTATTTCATGGTTGTATTATGTGAGAGCGTGGATGTTTACCAATCGAACCGAATCATTCGTACTACAATCATATTATAGCTGCAGCGTGGATCTACCACAGCTCTACTGCGCTGTTTCCTGCTCTGTTCATTTAAGCATGAGATTTTTGTTTACAACTTCTACTCGCACATAACTTATATATATATATATATGTGTGTATTATAAATTGTATATTAGATTTATCTTCATGGGGTATATTGCAAATTTGCCATAGTTACTACGCTAGGGTGAGTAACCGCAGTATTTTTTAATAGTGAGTTTTGTATCAGAAAAATGTTGCTGCTTATCCTCTTATAAATTTTTCCTCTCGTCACCTCCTATATGGGGTAGTGGCAAGTACACGGTTATTTTCTTATTACGACACACTTTCTTCTCCCGTATTTTTAAATACCTTGAAAACAAGAGTGTACAACCAGTGTCTGATTTCTAGTGATAAAATATGAATCTGAAACATGGTTCATCGCCGCTGGCCGTATAAGGAGCTCAAGGTTGCCCAGCTATGGCAACGGTTAATCTCGGAGTTTTCTGCAAGGTAGAATTCGAAATGGGATATCCACTGTAGAGAGACTGAGTAAAAGACATGGTTTATCGGATTACCAATGGGCAGGCCATATAGCTAGAAGAAACGACACATTTTAATTCCCGGTGTTTGGTTAAAGAAAGAAGAGATTCTTAATTTGATTGTTTGTTCTATTGTAGGAGTGAGGTAAAAACAAAGGAAATACGAACAAATTAAGGTAATAGCAGAAGTATCGCATAGCGACTAAGAGAAATCAGTCTGTAATTCTAAGAGTCCCACTGTCGTTACTATGCCCATTGGGGTATTCTTCTAGTGTAGGCAAGGAAGGTCGTATTGCTGAGAGGCTGCCCTGTGTTACATTGAGATGGGTAGTGATGTTGTTGGTTTGCATACTTTAGTGTTATCTTGTAATTGGGGTCCTGATAGTAGCAGGGTTTGTTACCGAGTAGTGTTCTTTACTTTAATACTTTTGGAATAATTTCTAACATCAGAAGTGGAATAGTTTCTTACATCAGAAGTGGGATTAAAGCCTTTTTCTGTACCTATACATTGTAATTTCTTACATCGGAATTGGGATAAAGTCCCTGTTACCGTAATATAATTTTTGAATACTGTGAGGGTTATTACGTTTGTGATAGACTACAATGTGACTCGCGTATCATATTATCGCCTTTGTTTTTATGTTAAATGTCGTAATGAAGATTTTTGTCCTATTTAAGACATTGACTAATCATTAAAGTGTAGATTAAATGTTTACAAGTGAAAAGTTAGATCCTTTTCTTTAATTTTATTACGTTCGTGAAAGACTATAATGCGCTTCGCATTGATACCTTTGTTTTTATATTTAATGTCGTAATTAAATTTTCTGTCCTATTTACGGCATTGACTTACCACTAAATTATAAATTAAAAGTTTAAAGTCAAATGTTTTGAGGAATAAAGTTAAATCATTTTGTTCCATTTATATTAAGTACTTTTGTTATTCCTTAACGTACCCAAATATGTTAACAAATGTTGAAAGAAATATTGAAAAGAGGTATTCTAAATGAGTTATACTTTGTATTCAGTGAAAACTTAACTTGTCTGAGTTTTGTTATAATTGATAGTTCATGAAATATGGTTTAGGTAATATGAAATTATATGAAAATATGTAACCCACGAAATAATGTGGCCTATACATTTTAAAGTTCGAAATGTATGCGATCTATCAAAATAAAGGGTTAACTTTAATGTGCAATGAATTTAAAAAATAATAAGTAGCCTTTTTGTATTCTAATGTGTTCATAAGTGTCACAGTTTACTCCGAATATTATGTAGTCTACAAAATTGGGGTTTGATGTCGAGAGGTGCGGCCGAGCCCTGGAGACGGCAAGCGTCTGCTCTACTAGACGCTAAGCAGCATCAGCAAAATGCTTATGTCAACGAGGGTCGTCGGCAGCCACGAACTTTCAGTCAGTGAATTTTTGTTCGATTCGTCTCAATCTACAGGAAAGCTGGACTCCCGTAATGGGGGGCCCTATAAGGCCTCGTGCGTGCTGCCACGTCAACGCCACAGCCTGCAACTTCTCGGCGGATCTTACAGCAAGACCGCTGAACACAGCACCATGTGACGTCTGACTCAGCTTTCGTTGCGAATGGTGAGCCATGTCACGCGGATATCTATCCGACCGAGACGACTAAATGACTGTTTCAATTTGTATAATGCCGTTTTTGCAATGTGTGATATTTTCATACAGTTGCTTTTTATATTTGCAATGTGTATAATGGCCTAAGCCTCTGCATGCAGTTGCCTTTTGCAATGCGTAGATTTTGCGCAGTTGCCTCCTTTCCTTTTCTTTACAATATGTGTTGGGATCAATCCCTCCACATAGTTACCGTTTTTGCAATGTGTGCAATGGTTGTGAGTGCTATGTCACACAGTTACCATTTCTGTTGGTTTGCATACTTTGGTGTTATCATGTAATTGGGGTCCTGATGGTAAGCAGGGTTTGTTACCGAGTAGTGTTCTTTTACTTAAATACTTTTGGAATAATTTCTAACATCAGAAGTGGAATAGTTTTTTTACACTATTTTTCTTTAAATGGTAGAGCCATGCTGCAGCTATATTATAGTTTGAGCAGTTTACATACTTTATGTACACCATTTATGTATGTACACCCGGAAAAATTACTTGTAGGCCATACAGACACTTTTTCCTTGCGGGATTCGAACGGGTATTCAGTGAGAACGTGGTACTACCCCGGTCGAGTCGACTCGTTCGTGCTGCAACCACAAATCGCTATAGCATGGCTCTACCACGTAAGTCAATATAGAACCGATTATCTTAATTTTTTTTATTAAATAGGTTAAACTTCAGAAATTGTTCCACATGAATTTTAAGAATTGATTTGAAATGAATTTTTTTAAATGTTACCTTTTAGACGAAATTCGAGCTTCTCATATCCAAGCATTCACATTATACTCAAAAAAGTAAAAATAGACTTTTAATAAATAGTAAAACTCACTTTAAAGTACTAAAAGAATAAAATTGTTTCCATATAATAGACTCTGAAAACGGGCTTTTATACTTCTTTACACTGCTTTTGTACCGAATTCTGAAGCAATAATGTGGCAAATATTATATTTTTTTAGTTATTTCAAGTTGGCTTTTACTTTATAATAAAAGTCAAATTTTCTTAAAACACTTCGCGCTACCGAGCCGTCGAATAATCTTAATATATATAAAAGTACAAAAAGGAGATGAACTTGATTCCATACAAGCTTGGGCCTTACGTGAACAAACTTAAATATGTCTTAGTTTGAACATTTAAACATTTGTTACTTATTTCAAAAAATCATATTTCTGCATGACCTGGGCTTTTGTTTTTTTTTATGTTTTATGATTTGTAGGTTATGTAGTAAAATCACTCGTTCTTGTTATAAGTTGTTTGAATAAATTGAAAAGAACATAAAGGAATGCAGTTTTGTAGTTATTATTAAATAAAGTAAAATAAAACACAACCCTTTTGAATTGTGTAACTATTTTCTGCAATTATTAATAAAATGTCATCTAGAAAAGCAGCCGGAGGCTGTACATTGTCTGTTCTATTTCTTTTAAAAACTTAAGTATCACATTATTGTTATGTGAAAGTGTTGTTTTATTTTCCTGTGATCCGAGAGATTAGCCAAGGGTCAAGTTAAATAAATCTACTAGTAAAACACGAAATCTATCCAAAAACAGCCACAATATCAAATACACATGCTGCATGATAAGTTGAAACTCGAAGTTACTAAGATAAGTCTCCTTTTTTAGTTTAATAACATAGCCTATTCAATCGTTTTCTAAATATATTATTTTATTCAATAATAATCACTACAGGTTCGCCTCAATGTTTCAATATTATCTTTTTTTGATAATAAAGGCTATTTTATTATAAAACTAGCCTCCAGTATCTATTGCCATAGACAAAATACAGAAAATATTTAAAAACGTTTCGTTTTTTGCAAAAGCATTAGCTTTGTTTTCGGTTTTAAAAAATTCTTTATGATTGTCCCAAATATACAGAAATAAGAACCATTTATTTATTCTTATAATTTATCGTTTTATTACGTACATAATATTTTGTATAACTGTTATGAACGATGTCAAGCACCAATTTCATACATCTCCTTTCTGAAATAAAATAGCCTACTCGTTGTTCTATGTAGGTAAATTAAAAAGAAACGTTAAAAAAAAGAAAAGAATGAGTCGGCGCGAAACGCCACGGAACGGAGTGAAGCGCGCGAAATATTTTCACAGTTAAAACCACTTGACTGTGTAAGAATATCGACTATCCCATATCGTCCCGTGGATATCGTAAGAGGCGACAGAGGTGCAGTAAAAACCAGCCCTTTGCAATATTTTTATACGGACGCTCGCATACTTCCTATCTAGCCTGCTTCTTCTCAATCCTATTTCCACCTATAGTGACAGTTGGACGAAAACATACAACGCACCGCGGCCGTATGTGCAAACCGTTGTACCTGTGAATACACTTGTGATATGGCGACGAAATATTAAGTGCTCGTAAAGTGCTGTTAACTGCTTGCCTGGTCCCTGTGCGGTTTGGTAACATACTAACGTTTTGCTTACTATTATCCTTTTTATTTCCTAAATATTATTTTCTTTTCACTTTCATATATATAACAGAGAGTAATGAAACAGGAGATGGTTCGCACTGGCTGATAAAACTCTAAATATTTAAAAGATTTGCTAACCCGCCTGCTAAGCAGCCACTGTGGCAAAATCTCCTTATGAGGTAATCAATAGCCTAACTTCAATAGCGGACTTTTATAGGCAGTAGAGCCACGCAGCTATATTTTGTTATATCACGAATAGGTCGGCTCAAGCGGGGAAGGACCGCACTCTCACATAATATCAGTGTGAAAAAGCAACTTAATACTGCTGATATTCGTATGGTAAGTGTCTAGAACCAGTGACCGATTTCACATGAAACGAGGCATTCCATTTTAGTCCTCAGGAGAGACAACGCATCTGCATTTTGATTTTGTATTGAGGATGGATGTAGATGTCTATGTGTCACAGCATTCACTTACCATCAGGTGGACTGTGTACTCGTTTGTGAACCTTATTCTTTATTTTAACTTTTGTTAGAAAATAAGTAACGGACTTCATAATAATATGACATGTTATTTTCAATAATTTTAAATTTAAAAACAAATTTATGGTTAAATTTTGTACAAAAGTCATAAAAGGAAAAATCGTCAGTCATTTATAAACTTAAAAGTCTTAAGTGGATTATCGAAGATATCGATGTCTCAAGTAAAGTGAAGGCTGCCATGAAACGTGATCAATCAGGTTAATGAGACAAGGAGAAGCACTTCAAATGTATACTTTGATTGCTCTATAATATTTTGTACTTTATGAAAAATTGAGGTTACCGTCCTAGCTTCAAATCATTATTTAAATGGTTTATGTTCAAAGTATATATGTAAGTGATTATTTATAATTATATCATATTTTAAACATTAAATATTTATTGCCATAATAAAAAAAAAACTACTCCCCGCGGTATCGTGCCAAGGACGCTGGCTACGTTTCCTCGCTGAATGGCTATATGTACTTAACCGTTGAGCGAGAAAAGATCCACCCCTTTTATCAACGCACACGGACCCCACGGATCAATAGTTGTACGAATAGAATTGGCATAAATGAATTTAAATATATTCTAAATATATTATGCTACCGATCTGCCCTGGTTTCGCCACAGATAATATCGGGATCTCGACAACAGCGCCACCTACCGGGTCCATTTGTGAATCTGTCTGGATGTTTGTCCTTGTGAAAATTATGTATGTAAACTGCCTCCATGATACAGGAGTTAATCCTAGTGTCTTTTTTTAAAGAAAAAAACTAACAACTGAGTTGGGTTTATCGGTATTATTGGCAAATGCATTTTTTTTTGTTGTTATTAGGAAGACGAAAATTAACGAACGGAAGATGTTTAGTCGATTAAAATAAATTAAAAATAAATATAAATTTTATTATTTTATTACGCTGCTGCCCAAGTCCTGGTTTGTTTCCTCTGTCGCTCTTATGACACCCACGAGATGATATGAGATAGCATATTCTTACACCGCCACTACACGAGTAAGTTAAGAGGAGCAAATGAGCATGCTCACTTGATAGTGACTACCTCTTTGGCATAAACAACTGCAACATCAGGGGATTGTGTTGCGCGTTGCCTTTAAAAAAGGATCAGGCATGTTAGATAGATAGAGACCGATTGCATGATAACTGATTCTGCAAATTAATCGAGAGGAAGAACACTTCTGATAAAACTCTATTAGAAAATATGCGTCTGGAAACTAAACTTCTGGAAAAGATTCTGGAAAATAAACTTACAGAATAACTCATCTATTCGACGCAGTCCTTTTACGTTTTGTATGTTGGTAGAAAGACTGTAAAGCATATCTCAGTTGTCTGCACTGATTTAAAAATATATATTATGCTTTCAGGTTTCTTCAATGCCCATGTTACATGTTAAGAAACTCTAAAGTTTTATGTATCTTTAACATCTTTTATACATGTGTAGTTTGAGTTTATCTCAGGTGAGTGTAAAAAGTCTGGATTTGTTGAGTAAAAAGAACCTCCCTTTGACATTTGAATAGACAGAAATTTTAAATAAAACGTAACAGGGTCTTAATACAAAGGAGGTCAATTAAAATGAAATGCGTTAATAATAGTTATTAATAATTAGTTAAAATTAATTTTTATCATCAGAAAAGTAAAAAAATGGAACACACACAAACAAATATACACTAGAATACAAAAAGCCTGACAAAGCATTAGTGTACTCGAGATAGACGACAGACGTGGACAGAGACGAACGAGCCACTCGAAAATGCTGGAAAAATTTAAAGTTTCTCGAACAAGCGCTTAAAGCGGAATATATTTTTTACTTACTGAAAACAAGTAAAAGTATAATGATTTTTTATGTTTACGCGAAAACTACACATTAAATGAAACTAATTTTTACGGATTCTATCGCGTTTAATTTAATTTTTTAATTCCCGACGTTTCGGGTGCTATACAGCACCGATGTCACGGGGGCGACTGAGGTGTTTGACATCCTGATGTCATAGTTATTAGAATCATTAGAAGAATCAGAGCCATTAGAAGAATTCTAAAAGAACATATAGCTGACTTGAAGCACCGACGTTCGGGAAGTCTGCAGTCCAGAGCACGTTCAAGATCATCCGCAAAATCTTTTGCAAAGAACACCGATTCCTACCAAGGATGATTCATGAGGCTATTGAAATTAAAACACATCCTAATTTCAATAGAGATAATGGATGGGTGCTGCCATCTGCTTGGGATCCTATAATTACAATACAATACAATACTCTTTATTGTACACCAAGAAAAGATAAAAGTAACAAAAAAAAAACAACTATTGAGGTGTTATGTACACGTTAATAAAAGGCAGAGATCTGATAACGACTGTTTTATTGAAAACTTAAATTAACCCAAATTATATTTATTATCGAAGTACCGACATAACACTTTCCCCTATATTTAAATAATCTAACTAAACAAACGAAAGACATGCTTTTTAAAGTAAACAATAATAAACTATAATGTCAATACAACAATGTAAAGGACACACAAAGACACACACTAGTTACATAATATATATACATAATTATATGAAGGAGATGCCATTAAAATACAGTAAATAAACTTATATTTATATGTATCTATATTAAATATCGATAGTTGCAACAAGTGTTTCACTCCTACGTTAGTAGCTGTGCAATGATGAGTGTGATGTATGAAAATAAACCATTAAATATCTTTACAGCTTTTTTTAATTTGTCAATGCAGCATAGAGCAGCCTTTCTATAGACACAATTCCTCGGTGATATCTGTTGTTGTTTGTTGGTGTTGTCGTCACGTTTTTCAGACACAGTTCCGAGGGAGGCGGCTCCTGTGCCAGTTGCCATTCCTCTGCGACTTGATCGTCCTGGATCGGTGTAAGGCCTCGCCATTGGCTCTGTATCAGTTTTGTCATACGCCTCTTCCACCTTTGACTATGAAAATCTAGACTTTGGACGTTTAGTTGTTAAAATTTGATCAATGTGTCTCTTGTGTACACGACCATCTTGAGATTTTACCGTATAAGAAACTGGACTTTCTCGACGTACCACCCTTTCCCCGGTTCCCCGGTTTTGAGAATAGTCCCGTAGTAGCACGGGATCTTGGGGCTCAGCCACCCGCAGAGTGGTGTCCCGTCGCCGCTCACTAATCTCCTGCCGCTGTCGCACCAAGTCTCGCGTGTCAGGCCGCAGCAGGTCCAGTCGACCACGCAACCGTCGTCCGAATATAAGCATTGCGGGCTCGCAACCAGTGGTACTATGTTCAGTGTTTCTATATGAGAAAAGAAATTTACTGAGTGCCGTATTAACATTTTCATTATCGACTTGGGCCTTTTTTATTGCCCTCTTAACCAGTTTCACGGCATTTTCAGCCGCCCCATTGGTCGATGGTTGATGTGGTGCAACTAGGGTATGGCGAATACCGTTAATGTCTATATATTTTTTAAATTTTGCCGAGAAGAAAAGCGGTCCATTGTCGCTAATAATTATTTTAGGTAAGCCAAAACGCGCAAAACTTTTTCGTAAACAATCTATTACGTACCAGAAACATGGTCCACCTCGATCCATTTTGTATGAGCATCGACAATAACTAAATAATACTTATTATTAAATGGCCCTAAAAAGTCTAAATTTAATCGAACCCATGGTTCCTCCAGCCACGGCCAGGAGTGCAGGGGAGCCGGGGCGGGAGCTGAGCCCTGCTACCGGCATGCGACGCATATCTGTACTGTTCGCTCGTTATCAACGTCCAATGTTTCCCACCAGACATAATTTCGCGCTATTTGCTTCATTTTTACGATGCCTGGGTGGCCGTCGTGAATTTCTTTCAAAATTGACAATCGTAATGATTTCGGAATTATTACCCGGTAACTCCAAATCAGGCAACCTTAATCCACACAAATATTTTCCTTACGATTAAAATATGCTTTTTCAGTTTCAATATTACTTGTTTTTGGCTACCCGAACATTACGTAACCATATATTTTACTCAATAAATATCTTTTTCCGTCTCAATTTTAAAGTCTTTAAAACTAAGTGGAAAACTTTCTTGCACAAAATTAGGGTAACTACAGTCGCTGTCCTCACATTCGACTCTGCTTCTAGTAGAATTCAAAGGAAGACGAGAAAGCGCATCGGCGTGACAATTTTGTACTGATTTAATAAATTCGATTTTAAAATTATAAGCAGAAAACTATACATCATAATGTCCTCCAGACCGAATTTCGGTCACGGCAGCCAGCCTCAATAGAGACTAGCCATCGGCGCAGGATAGGATAATAGTGCCCGGCGTATGCGCGCACAGGTGCACTTCTATTCCTCACTCTCATAGTCCGATGGGACGGTAAACCGACACCCGGAGAGATCAGATGCAGGACCAACAGCTTAACGTGCTTCTGAGACACGGGGTGAGACACCGCCAACTTCCTGACTCCGGCAGCTACTGAGAATTTCGATGCAAAAGCTCAATAACTGATTTTTTGCCCGATCCGGGATTCGAACCCTCAACCTCATGATCAGCAGTCGCACTACTACAACCACTAGACCAACGAGGCAGTCGTGCAGACGACTACAGCATAACACTGTGGTCTACTTGCGGCTGTCACGGGTATTCCTTTATTCGGCCCAAAGATGTAACTCAATCGACGATGATCACTACAAATAAACTGTCGCCCGTATAAGTATTGGTAGCTTGCGCACACCGAACACAATTGCGATTGCCTCTTTGTCCAGCTGTGACAAATTTTGCTCGGCGGCGTTATGTACGCGACGCGCAGCACGGGTCGCTCACTGCCGTCTGCGTACCGCTGAGCAAGCACGGCGCCCAGTCCCGCATGCGCTGCTGTCCACTGATAACACCAACGGCAGAGTAGGATCGTAGTGTGCCAACACTGGTGCTGCTCAATACTTTTTATTCGGCAAAAGCAACTCACACTCAACATTCCATTGCCATTTAACATTTTTGTAATAAGTTGTACAAGGGTTTCATTATATCACTTATATTTAAACAAAACTTTGAGTAAAAATTAACAAGGCCCATAAAACTATTTAATTGAGTTACATTTGTTGGCGATGGACTGCTGTAATGGCTTTAATTTTGTTAGAATCCAAAAGCTGTCCTTATCAATTTTATAACCTAATACGTTACAGAACCTTAAAGAATTGACATTTACTGAAATTGATTCTTAATCCGTTTTGTTTTAACCTTTCTAACACTGCCCTCAAATTTGCTAAATAGGTAGTTTTATCCTTCCCAGTTACACATATATCATCTGGCAATACAGCGTTGATGGCAAGCCATTTGCTCTCTCACATTCACTCCATTATCTTTGAAAGTTTTCAGGAATACATTTTATACCAAAGGTACTTTTGTAAATGAACGTCCCGACATGAGCGGTAATTGCTGTCAGCGACTGTAATTTTTATCTAATAAACATTGTTCGCCGCCCCTCGAGGTCGCAAAAAGTTCTTCAATCCGCGGTAAAGGATAATGAAAATCTTTTAAAATTCGATTAATTGTTATTTTATAATTCCACATATACTGATTGAGCCATCGACTTAATAACAGGGACAATAGGCGTACCGTGTTCTGAACTTTCGACTTTGTAAACAACCTCCTTCAAACGGTTAGATCGTTTGAGTTCGCACTCGCGGGCGCAGTGCCAATAGCAGCGCGGCCGCGCCTTCACAAACACAGGGTTTCAACCTGAGGTGCAGCGACAGGCCGTAGTCGTACTATGACCTGATCTAAAGCCAGATTGAAGAGGGTTGGGGATGCTATTTCTTGAACAAAAGGAATTCATTTGTTGTTGCACAAGGCATTCTAAGACTTTGGAAAGGAAAGGAAGAATCAAAATAGGACGATATTCAGAACAAATTGAAGGATTTGCTTTTTGGGGTAAAGGTATGATTTGGGCGTCCCTCCGTTAGGAAGGAAAAGAAGTTGAGGATATGAAAAAGTTTAAGATATAAGTTATAATAGGTGTTAAAAAGTCTAACAAGGGAATGTTCATTTTACGACTGACGTCATCACTTCCGACAGCGTCAGAATGGATAGAGAGAATGTGTTTCCTAACACATTCTAATGACGACCCTCCATTCACTGAGGAGGAAGTGCTGGAGTGTTTTAAATACACGAACCCCAATAAGGCACCGGGACTGGACAGTCTGACTTCTGACATCTGCTTTCGATTTGATAAAGACTACCCGAAACTACTGAGAGATATACTCAACTCAACAGATGCTTCACACTTCAGCACTTCCCCGATCAGTGGAAGATAGCTTACGTTAAGATCATCCCCAAATCTGGAAAGTCTGACTACACAGCTCTGGAATCGTTCCAACCTATAGGACTTCTGCCTGTATTTGGCAAGCTGCTGGAGAAGCTGTTCATTAGGAGAGTGACATACTGGGCCCTAAAGCAAAACAGAATGAATAAACACCATTTTGGCTTCAGAAACAATATATGGTGCCATCAATACTGCCTTAAATATTATTAAACAAGTGAAGGACAACAAACGCCTCAGTATTGCCATCTCACTAGATATCAAAGCCGCCTTTGAAAACGCTTCAGCATGGCGCTTTTCAACGGTTGCGACATTGCTGTCTCACCAACATCTTTGGACAATTCCAAGACAATTTCGCAAACGTGAGGTTATTTTGGACCATACGGGAGGTGGACCAGCAAGACGATGTCGAAGGGCTGGCTGTATTCAAGGTTCCGCGTGTGGTTCCTCTTATGAATATCATACTTGATGAACTCCTAGATATGAGGTTACCAGCAGCATTGATAGACAGGCATTCGCGGATAATGTCCGCGAATGCTCAGATGGCAACGTTACGTTATAAACGTTATGTTAGAGCAGCTTGCAACAGTGACTACTAGGAAGTAGTCACTGCAAATGTATGCGATTTAGAGAACACTACCAAACTGGCACTTTCCAAATTGTTCGGTGTGGAGCGAGTGTCAAATTATTATTCGGACCTGCCAAGAAAACTTATTGCTTTTACACCCAAAGCAAAATCAGCCAACATTTATATCCATGGACACCATTTCACTTTCGAACTTGAATTAAAACTGCTAAGTGTCATACTGACGAAAGCTGCTTTCGGGCGTCATGTCCGATATGATACAAGCAAGGCCATGATTGTGAATTTTTAGTACGCTTTGCATGTACTCGAGGCCCATCTGAGGCGCTCACCCAGAAAACGTTAGTACAATTTATAATCAGGTGATTGAAGCCACGATCACATATGCTCCGCGAATATGTGGACATAGTGTACAAAAGTGCATTAGGAGGAGCCTCAAGAGCATGCAACGCAGTTTGTCAAGGCCATCCGAGAATTTCAACGCCTGCCATTGCACTGCCCAGTTTATGCCCCTAGACCTTAAAAATCGAAGAGGTCCATAACATTAAAAGACTAGGCTGCTGGGGATGTCTGACTATATTCCGCACGACATTCCTTGCAGAAACCCACTCCTATACATGAGTTGCTTCATCCTGTTGACCGAATCACTATACACCCATATAACACACCTAATCACCAATGTACTGACGAAGAGACAGCACATTATACATTTTACACGGATGAGCAAATAGGAGGATGGAGCCGTGGGTGCCGCCTTATATGATACAGTCAACAATCAAAAGTTTAAGCTTCACAACAGTTGCATAGTAATCCAGGCGGAATTGTACGCACCTGGGTAGCATGCAAATGGGCTACCCCACAAATACACACGCACAATTATATAAACCGACTCACGCTCATCCATTCATTCAATTCAGAACAGAAGTCACACACCCATAGTCACACACATACACATCATTACATAATAACACAAATCTATAGGAACCATACACATCAACTAGGATAAAGGACACTCAGATATATCGGGTAACGAAGCGGAATGAGGCCGCCGCGCTCTAGACTTCATAAGTCACCTAATTCCTCTGAGTTTCCTATTATACACATCAAGTACATATTAAGAGAAGATTTAATAAAGATAAGAAGATTTACCAAAGAAAACCATCGCTGCACCTGGCGCTAGGGTACCTTTGCATCACAGGGCAAACGCACAAGAAACCTTCTTCCCACACTGAATGATACTGAAAGGCGAACATTGACTCCAACTTACTTATACCTTACAAAATTTTTCACCGGAGACGGTTATCATAATATGTGCATGTCCGTGCGCCAACAGCACAGCTCAGACGTTGGAACATCTATTGGAGAACTGCCCCGCCTTCTGCCGATACAGAATAAATCATGAATTACTGTGCAATATCTTAAAGAGTGTCGCCATACAAATTCATGGAACTGATGAGGAAGGAATTGGAAACTAAATGAAAATATACTTAAGAACCTAATGTAGGGAATGTTAGAGAGGAGCAACAAACGAATGATGATATAAGACTCACTTTATTGTATTAATAAATTTGATTATATAGGATTATTATTACACTTGTGTGTGTGTACTTTTATACTTACTACTACTACTACACCTTCCATTCCAAAAAGAAAAAAAATGTGACAATACAAGGATACATTTTTTTTTAAACATCGATACATTAAAAGATTTTATTTTGTAAATATTAGAATAGTTACATTATAAAATAATATATAAGGTATTTATTTAAGAAGATTTTTTTTGATTATTTAATTTAGAATATTTATAATTACGTAATATTAAGTAATCTACAGAAAGAAATAATAATAATAACAATAAATGTCTAGACAAAGCATATAAAATATGTTTTATTTATTATTGATATACAATTTCGTGCGGTTTTTATGTACTAATTCATTTTACCATTCTTAATTATTTCTACGTTTGGTGCTACATCTTTAACAACTTTATAAGGACCAGAGTATAGATCACTTAGTTTATTACCTGACCTATTTTTAAGAGTACTAAATCATTTACATTGTATTTTATAGGCTTGGTATATTTATCAAATATAATTTTCTCTTTCTTTAGACTTTATCAAATTATTTCTTGCGTCTCTTTGTGACAATTGTAACCTGTATTTGAGCTCACATGGATAATGATCGTAGTTATAAAGTGGCTCTAAATCTACTGTCAATACTAGGAAGTGAATTTTTACCAAAGACAAGTTCATAAGGACTGAATTTCGTCTCTGTATGAACTGTCGTATTATAGGCAAACGACCAAAATGGTAACCAGTCGCTCCATGTTTCAGGGTGATTATCAATTTGAATGCGAAGAAAAGCATTTAAATTTTATGTGACACTTCCAACGCACTAGTATGATTGGTGGTGGTAAGCAGTCGAATTTAATTGTTTTATTTGAAGTATTTACATACCTCTTGAATAATGATGCGGTGAACTCTTCCTCTGTCAGTAGTTATTACTTTGGTACTCCATACCTAAGAATAAAGTTAGTAACAAAACTCTTGCTACTTGTTGGTTTTTAGAAATTAAGGGATATGCTTGACATACTTAGTGAGTTCGCATTGTAGCGTTAAACCATAAGAGTAATTATTATTATCAACTTCAATGGACCTACTAGGTCTAAATATATCTTTTCAAACGCTGTGTTAGCTGTCGTTGTTATTTCTAATGGCTCTTTACGGGTAACGAAAATTTTGACGCTGACATTTGTCACAATGCCTAACAAAGTTCTTTACATCCTTATCTAACCCAGGCCAATAATACTTTATATTGTTGACCATCCTTCTCATACCTGCATGGCCACTGCTAGGTAGGAGATGGAAGTCATTAATATCACCTTTCTGTCATCCTTACTATATATCGTTTTTACATTATTTATTATATGTACACGTGGACCGGTCCTATCATTCATAGATTTAACTTCTTCAACTAGTTTTTAATAAATTCTTATTACCATCCTTCTTTATTATACATACTTCATTAACATTTATTAACTTACAAATTATCTAATTCCTCACAAACTCGCGTCGCGTCATTCGTGAGTCGGAACTTAGATATTTAATATAAATTATCTTTTCCTTTTCAACATAACAAAATGTATTATTTTCTTTACTAATAACTTTACTTTTCTCAATGTTTTCAAATCATCTTTATTAACCATACGCAACTCCACTGATTCTGCTGGTTTGACATGATTACTTACGACTTTCGGTTGATCAGGCCTCAAGTCTGTGGGTATCATGTCCAACGAGGAGGATCCTGGTTTATTTATTTTTCATGATTTTGCTCGTGTCATGACATTAACAATGTTCTCATTTAACTCTTTTAACTCTTTCGAACTCAACAGATTCTAGATAACGCATCTGCAGCTGCATTATCTGAACCCTTTTACTCTACGTCAAAATTATATTCCTCTAATACCAAACGAAACTTCATAAGCCTGCTCGATGGATCTTTCATGCCAAATAGGTATACTAGAGGTTTATGGTCAGTCCTGATTTTAAAATATTGCCCATACAGATACGGTCTGAAATATTTGACGGCCCATACTATCGCTAACAACTCTTTTTCTATAACTGGATAGTTTGATTCAGCCTTATTCAGAGATCTGCTAGTAAATGCTATTGGTCTTCCATTTTTATTCGACAGAACTGCTCCAATTGCTTTATTAGATGCATCGGTTTGTAAAATGAAATAATTAACTTTTGAAAAATCAGGGTAATCTAAAACTGGGGGGGACATAATACGTTTTTTGAGTGTTTCAAAAGACTTTTGACATTTTTCAGTCCAAACGAAATTAGTATTTTTTCTACAAAGTTGGTTTAATGGTTGTGCAATTTCAGCAAAGTTGGGTATAAACTAATAATTTAATAATTTGTGAACGCCACAAATCTTTTAACTTCGTCGGCATTTTGCGGACAAGGATAGTTTTTTACTGTATTTATTTTTTCAGGATCAGGTAAAATCCCTTCGTTAGATATACAATGTCCCAAATATAAAATCTGTTTTTTAAGAAATGTACATTTTGACGGATTTAATTTTAAATTTACTGAACGAAGTCTTTCAAAACATCCTGTAAGTTTTTATTGTGGTGGTCTAGTTTTCACTAAAACAATGACGTCATCTAAATAAATCAAGCATTTTCATTATTTAGTCCTGACATTGCTAAATTCATCATTCGCGAAAAAGAGCTGGGACTTGTTTTAATCCCATGCATTCTCGTCATCTGATATTGACCAGAATCGAAAGCAGTAAATTTTCGACAACTTTTATCTAAATTAACATTGTAATACCCTTGATATAAATCTAAATGTGTAAAATATACACTTCCAGACAAAGATTCTAAGATTTCTGTGATATCAGGGAGGGGGTACTTATCATCCTCTATACAGTTATTTAATTTACGGTAATCCACTACCAATCGCCATTTTTTATTACCCGATTTATCTAATTTTTTAGGCACCAATAATATTGGACTAGACCAGTCACTTTTACTAGGTTCTATAATCCCTTCTTTAAGCATGTTGCTAATTTGACGATTAATTTTTCTGAATAATTGGTAACCTATAGGGTTTTGAAAATACTGGACTAACGTTTGGTTTCAAAAAAATATTGTGAGTGTAAATATCTGTTGTTGTCAATTTATCGCCCTCTAAATAAAAAACATCTGCATATTTTGCACAAATATTTTGAATACTTTGAATTTCTAAGTCATTTAAATCATTTAATTTTAATGAGGAAAATAATCGTTTTACTCGGTCTGAATTATTCTCATTTTTCTCAAAACTACAAATGTTATAATCGTTAAGATCATGAATTGCAGGATTTATTCCTGACAATGTTACTGATTTTTCGGTAACATTTAATATTTTTATTGGTATTTTCCTTAATTGTGTCGCTATCGAGCTAGCCAAATAAACGCCATCTTGTATTCCGTGAACAAATAATGCAATCGGTTTGAAAATCAGTTTGAATATAATGTATGGATTCACTTGGGGAATTTCCAATACGTTAATATTATAATTATTAGTGAAAGGCAAGAAACAAGTGTGGCCTGGACCTAATTTCAAAGATAAAATATTTTCTCGAAATCTAAACATGCTCCAAATCTATTCAAAAGTCTCTACCTAGAATTCCATGCGACGAAATTGGTAACGAATTAAAACAAAGAACTTGTGATTAATAACAGATCCATGAATCATTAATGGGACATAAACATATCCGATTGTTTGCACTCGCCACCTAGACCGTTTATAATTACATTCTCTTTATGTAATGAAACACTTAATTCGATAGCATGTTTATATGTTACGGCGGATAAAGATGCGCCTGTGTCGACTAAGAAAGAATAAGTCTTATTGCATGATGAAACTGGTAAATGAATAAAACAATTGCTATTACTACTAGCCAAAATTAAATGATTTTGTTTATTCTCGAAAAACTTATCTAGTCGGGGTTCATTTGGTTGATTCCTGGTTTTCATTAATTATATTGACTACATTTCTTTTTATCCCTTGATTTCCGCGATAATTACGAAACGTACCGATTATATCGTCTTCGCTGTCCTTGGCCACGTGAGTTCGAATGGTTCCATGAACTCGATCGCTGCGAGTTTCCATGGTAGTGTCCCTGCTGTGAAAAACATTGATTACGCCGTTGCCACGTGGGTACCTAGAATTATGATGAAAATTCCTAGGATAATAAAATTTCACTGGACATACCCATCACCTCTCCTGCGGCCGATGATGATGAAGCCTCTTCATCTTGAGCTGCTTGAATGGCATCTTTCAGAGAGCTGTAATTTCTAGCAGAAATTATTGTGCTGATTCGACGATTTCGTAAGCCATCGGAAAATTGCTTGATCGCTTGTTTTCATTAACAGTTTTCAAAATATTGTAATATGCGGTATTACCGTTGGTTTGCGATATCAAGGTCCACAAATAACTCTGTTATTTGTTTTCCATAATCAGGAATTGACATATCATTTTGGCGTAATTTTGCAATTTATTTTGAATTGCTGCTGCTCCTTTCTGGCAACTCTTTCTGCATGTCACTAAAGTGTCTTCAACATTAGAGTAATCGTCTTGAAGACGTAATTTAGCAGATTGAGATAATCTACTTTTTAATATGAATTTAATTAAATTATTTTTGCATTCCTGTTTTGTTAACAAAGAATTATAATACTGAATATTGTCGATTAATTGTTTCACACTTGTTTCGTCATCTAACATAACAGGTAATAAAGTCAAAGCCGTTTTCAAATCGAAAGTATCCATATTGCTCGGATTTTCAGATTGTACACACTGGCTTACACAATTTTATAATATCCTGATATAATGATTCAAAATTTTACAATAGGTTTGATAAGATGGAATATCAGTAGATTTAATCTTACCTTCCTTTATTTTACTATTAAAATTTATTAACAACTTAGTATTCACTAAATATTTCATTGGCCTCTTTAAGTTTAGTATCAAAACTTTTCCTTCACGTCTACTGGTCCAATTTTAATTAAATATGTTCTCACTTCTTTAATTGCTCATATAACTGTTCTAAAGAAATATTCATAACTTACTACCAATACGTAGAATAGAGTATACTATAAATAATTTTACGAAATATTTAATATAATAATAATACGGTTACATGACGATTAAAGACAGTACAACGAATACATGATTTAATTTAAAATATAAAGTTCAGTAATATAGACTAGAGTCCCAGATTAATGTAGTTGATTTATAAACACTATACCCCCTTTTTTTCACTATTAATAGACACGCACTTTTACTCATTTTATATGCACATAAACGCCACTTTTAAACTTCGATCCGCGACGGTCATACTTTATAATACGCCCTTGTTGACTTGCTCTCCACATTTGTGGGGTTGCGGTTGCCGAAAAATAGACCTTCTTAGGTATTTCTGTTTAGCTCTGTGTTAATCCATTTTATATGACATCGCCTATATGTTCGATACAAGCAATATAGGGACCCCAGTAGAAGTACCAGCACAATGATAGACAGCAAAATATTACTCGTAGTCAGGTGAAATTGCAATTGTTCAATTCCTGCCTTATTGCTTCTCACCGCGTTTTGCACAATTACGGTTTCTTCTTTAGTCTGTTTACCGCCCATCTTGGATGTTATTTTTCGTTAACTTTTGTTAAACACGTACACAGTCGCGTAACTCCAGATAGAACGCCATAGCTTGATTTAGTTCATCAGTTGCACACAGAAAAATGTTCCACCCAAATATGGCAGAGGGTGTCATATTCGCGTCGCGAATTACTTGGCAGGGCCCATGTAGGGCGAATGTTAGAGAGGAGTTAAACAACGAATGATGATATAAGACTCACTTTATTGTATTAATAAATTTGATTATAGGATTATTATTACACTTGTGTGTGTGTACTTTTATATACTCTTACTACTACTACTACTACTAAAGAACTTTAATAAGATTGTTAATAGGTAACATTGATTAAATTAGTAAGTAGGTATAAAATAATTATAAATTAAAGAATATGTAAGGTTTAGAATGTCTTTATGTTTTCTTCTGTCTCTTTATTACTGTATTTTTGTTATTTCTCTGGTTTTTTATAGTTGTTTTAAAATATCTTTTGTTATCCTTTATTATTTTATCTCTTGTTAATCACCTATGTAAACATTTTATATTATTTCTATAGTACGCAGTTGCAACTGCTATTAGTTTTATTTTTGTATATGCTTACGTGCCATTAAATAATATTTTAATTAATTAGCTTATAAGTTTATAGAATAGTTCAACCTACTTTCACACATTTACTACACACAATTTCATTTTATATAAACCTACGATAATCACTTTGTATTAATAATTAGAAAACACTCGCTTATATTAGAGCACAACCAAGACGACGACCAATTTGTTCAAACCATTACTTGCAAAATGTTAAGCAAAATAGAAGAAAATCATGAAATCACCATATATATTGCTTTAAAACAATTTTAAATAGAATTAGTAGTAAGAGAGGGAAGACAATTACGTATCAAATTCAAATAGCGTAAATTGTTTCTCCACTCTCAGTGTGTAATAAATTTATGAAAATTGTGTGAAATGTTTGTGAAAATTGATAATATACTTCCGCTGGGGAGGGGTACCCTCTCCATGAAAATGAAAAGAAAAACATCACAATCTGCAAATTGCATAAACACAAATGGGGAAAAGTCAGAGTGAGAAACGATGAAAGTTGAGTAAGTGTTGTTGATTTTGCCATATTATCCAAGCAAGAAACAGAAGAAAAATGCTGATTAAGCCAATTTAAATCGACGTTATTTGGTATAGGGCATGACCGTGTTTCACAACTCCTATGGACCTTAAAACCAAACACGACATGGATCTTCGTTATGTACTGATCTATGGATATGGCGGCATCGTAAATCTACACATCTTGTTGCATTAATTCCGCAGGAGTCTGTACTTCCGAATCCTATTCTCTTATATCTGACCTGTAACTTGATTTTGCGTTATTCTTCCTACCTGTCAATTTTTAAGATCTTCAGTCAATCACGGGGCTGAAAGATGACGTATTCACACTGGACGGACAGGAGCATGTATCATAGAGTTGAATAAGAAGTGAATTAAACAATGCTACCTGTTCGTCAACAGATCATGCCTTTTTATAACACTCCAGTCCATATTAGCAGTCTTTTGTAGCTTTTCAAAATCCATTTCAAAATTACCCTGCAGAAGTATCCTTGATTTGTCTTCGATGGTCTTTTTATAAGATCAGAGAGAACAGTAGATTATGATAGAAAAAGGCGTTGAGTAATATTGACCAAATTTATCAACATGGTCAAGAGAAGAAACGATAACCAAATCAAAGAGGGATGGGACAGATAGGGAAAATGACTTTCAAAAAGAGGAAGAATATTTATATTATTGCTTCTATAAGGGACTAAGCCGAAGAGATCGGGTATCATTTTAAGAAGGCAGAGAATCGCCTATTAGCACTGTAGTGCTAATAGGCGATTAGTGGGCATAGGCGTTAACAGGTAGATCCCGTAGTGGCGTGGGTAAGTTCCCGTGTAGTGGCGGGTAAGAATACCCACTACCCCATATCTTCCCGGGTGTCGTAAGAGGCGACAAGGAAACTGATACAGAAGATGGGCAGCAGCATCTTTCTGATAAAAGCCAAAACAATGAAAACTGCGGTTGCCAACCCTCGCCAAGCGTGGCAACTAAGGCAATATACCCCATGAGCGACGACACAAATAAACGGCCCCAGTCCCCGGCAGCCCCGCTATTCCTGGCTACGGTGGCGACCATGGTAACGGCGGGGCAGGGGTGCTAAGAATCTCCGGTGGAGGTTCGGTTGCCACCACGACGACTCGACCTGGCAACATATAACGCACGCACCCTGAGGACTGACGAGAAGATCCCGGAGATGGAAGAAGAGATAGATAAGTTACGCTGAATATAATAGGACCATCCGAGGTCCGAAGAGGGAGGACACGGTAATCCTCGAATCCGGCAACTTATTCTATCACCGGGAGGGCGACTATCTGTCCCAAGGAGGTGTCGGATTTATCGTCCACAAGTCTCTCGTTAACAACGTTGTAAAGATCGGAATGTGTGCCGAGGGTTGCGTACCTTATACTCAGAATCACCAAACGGTATTCGCTGAAGGTCATACAGGTTTACGCACCACCCGGCACACCTCGATGAGGAGGTGGAGGAAATGTATGAGGATATCTCTAGAGCCATGCATTCCTCCAAAACCCACTATACGGTGTTAATGGAGACTTCAACGCAAAACTAGGCACGAGAGAGCGGTGAGCTGAAAGTAGGGAAATTCGGAATAGGGCAAAGGAACCCAAAGGGCCAGCAGCTGGCCGACTTTGTGGAGAAAGAGGACTCTTTATGATGAACTTTCTTCCAAAAGCGGCCCCACAGAAAGTGAACCTGGTTGAGCCCCGACGGTTCGACAAAAAAATGAGATTGATGACGACCAGACGACAACTGTTCAGTGATGTCTCAGTGATCGCGAGGGTGAAAACTGGCAGCGATCGAATGGTGAGAGGCACACTGAACTCAAACGTTAAGTTGAAGAGGTCACGTCTAATGAAGTCAACGCCCGTCCCCTCGTGCTCTAATCCAAAGTCCTGAAAACTTTCAGCTCGAGTTACAAAATCGTTTTCAGTGCCTAGAATTTTGCAATGAAGTGGACGATATGAATGATAAGCTTGTGGAAACTGTCCATGCGGTCGAAGCTAAGTTCTGTAAGACCCGTCGCAGAAGAACACAAAAACTCTCCGATCACACTCTTAATCTCATGGTTGTTAGACGGGAGATGAAGCTGCAGTCTTCAGCAGATTTGACAGCATACAGGTAACTGAACACACAGATTCCAAATGCATGCAGGGACTTGCGCAACTTCGATACAGCTGTATTGAAGAAGCGATCGAGCGGAACCAGGGCTCCAAAGTCTTTGCCAGAGATCTGTCTGCCAGAAAGAGCCAACTGTCGAAGCTGAAGACCGAATGTGGCAGCATCGTTTCCGGGACACCTGAGATTTTGAGTGATATTGAGAAGTTCTATGGGCAGCTGTACACGTCATCGTTGGAGCCACACACAAGTGTAAGTAACGATCCAAGAGCAAGTCTTATCCGACACTATTCCGATGATATCCCGGACGTCAGTCTGAGCGAGATTAGAATGGCCTCCAGCACCTTAAAACGGCAAGGCCCCAGGCGATGATGGAATTACAGCGGAGCTTCTGAAAGCGGGTGGAAAACCGGTGCCGAAGTTCTTCAGAAGCTCTTTAATTCCGTCCTCCATGGTGGCATTACACCGAGGCGTGGAGCAGAAGTGCGGTGGTCTTGTTCTTCAAGAAAGGCGACAACGCTCTCTTGAAGAACTACAGACCGATTTCCTTCTGAGCCGTGTCTACGTGCTGTTTTCGAGAGTCATTACGAATCGTCTCGCATGCAGACTTGACGACTTCCAGCCTCCCGAACAAGCCGGTTTCCGAAAAGGCTTTAGCACCATAGTCCATACATACCTTCGGCAAATTGCACAGAAGACCGACGAGTATAATCTGCCACTTGCCTTGCGTATGTGGACTATGAGAAAGCCTTGATTCCGTCGAAATTGGCGTGCAGTAGTACCTTCAGCGGTGCCAAGTGGACTATCGGTATATCGAGGTGCTGAAGTGTTTGAACAGTAGGGTTACGATGGCTATCCGAGTACAGAACCAGAGTACGAAACCTATCCAACTGCAGAGAGGTGTAAGACAGGGTGACGTAATATCCCGAAACTCTTCACCGCTGCATTGGAAGATGTTTTCAAGCTACTGGACTGGAAAGGATACGGTATTAACATCAATGGCGAGTACATCACTCACCTTCGATTTGCCGACGATATATTCCTTATGGCAGAATCGCTGGAGGACCTAACACTATGCTCAATGACCTCAATAGTGTCTCCCAACGGATAGGTCTCAAGATGAACATGGACAAAGCAAAATCAAGTTTAATGTCCATGTCACACCTATGCCGTTGTTGGAGCACTAAGCTCGAAGTTGTTGACGAATATGTTTACCTGGGACAAACAGTCCGACTAGGTAAGTCCAACTTCGACCGAGAGGTCAATTGACAGATTCAACTCGGCTGGGCAGCGTTCGGGAGATTACGACCCATCTTCTCGCAGGCATACCTCAAAACCTCAAAACTAATTTTACAACCAGTGTGTTGTTGTGTGATGACATACGGAACTGCGACGTGGTCCTTCACTGCTGGCCGTATGAGGAAGCTGGGGTCGCTCAGCGAAGAGAGGGCTATGCTCGGGTTTTCCGCGTGATAAACTAGAAATGAGGATATCCACAGTAGAACCAGAGTAACCGACATAGCCCAAAGGATTAGTAAGCTGAGTGGCAATGGGCCGCCATATAGCTCGAAGAACCGACAACCGATGGGGAAGAAAGGTTCTCGAGTGGCAGCCTCGTACCGGCAGTGGAAAGTCCCCACTAGATGGGTGACGACCTGGTAAGACATGCAGGAAGTCAATGGATGCAGGTGGCTCGGACCGTGCTTTGTGGCATTCCGTGGGGAGGCCTATGTTCAGCAATGGACTTGTGAAGAGCTGTAATGATGATGATGATTAGCACTGTGTGTGTATATAATGGAATATCTCTTCAAGAAGGTTATCCAATGTAGTAAAATAGTCAAATGTGGAAGGACTATAAAAACTCCGAGAACTTGTTGTGCAGAAAGTACTTAAATAAATAAGTATTCCGCTTCGTTCTCAGCTAGAAATTGAGATGATAAAACAGACAATAGAAAAAGGTATATGCGCACGAAATTAAATGGGAACACCACCACCTTCCCGTATAGTTCGGTCTTTGCGTATTTACTGGAATCCTGGAATTGAATAGGATGGATGGAAAATATGAAGCTAACCATGACTCAAACGAGAATTGCATGAACGTTATCACTTACAAAGCTAGCTAATATTGGAATAATGAGCCAGAATACTCTGTGCATTTATGTTAACTATATTGAAATTTTTAAAGCTTGAGAAAAATGGGAGTCAAGAGTACCTAATGGTAGAATGCTCTCAAAACTGTCGTTATTACTTAGTACATCGGATGCTGAAATAAAAGAAGAGGAGCTTTGATTATGATCACTTCCAACAAAAGACATGTTATCTTTTAAAACAAGAAAAAAATACAAATAACTATAAACAGATAAAAATTATAAACTAAATAGGTTTACTTTAAATTACATTTATTACCTACCAGCATTAAAAGAATAGAACATAGTGCAAATATTGAAGATCGGATCAAAAACTGATATTCAAAAACTGAAGGTTAAAGACATCGGGATGTCAAACACCTCAATCCCCCCCGTGACCATGGGTGCTGTAAAGCACCTGAAACGTCGGGAATTAAAAAGTTAAATTAAACGACATAGAATCCGTAAAAATTAGGTTCATTCAAGTAAAAATATGTTTTTTTTTAATAATATCATAGAACAGAATAAATATTGCTTAGAATAAATAAAAATTATATATTTGAAATTCATCTCTCTCAGAATCTTCCAGTTAAGAGCTTAACTCCTTAACATACAATAAATATTTTGAATTTGAATTTGAATTTAAATAACAAAAAACTGTGGTTGTCAACCCGCCTGCAAAAGCGTGGCATATAAATATCTGGCATGAGACAACTTATGAGTTGGCCTATGCAAAGTAATACTAAAATACATACATATAACATATAACACACTTTAACCGTGTAGTAGTGGTATAAGAATATCCATTAACCCAAATGGTCCCGTTGATGTCGTAAGAGGTGACAGAGGTAAAACCAAAGCAGCATCTTTCTATAAAGAGCTAATGCTAAATAACAAAAAATTGCACTAATAAAACCGCCTGCAAAGCAACTACCGCAAATATCCTTTCTAGAGACAATTTATGGGAAGGCTTATTTACAGCGTTAACTTTGATAGGCCATAACAGAATGAACCTGATATTAAAGTAAGACGAAAATACATATAACAGTTCAAACTGAAGCAGATTTTGTGATTGGAAATAACGTTTAGAGTCCATTCGCACAATGTAATGAATCTTGAAAGCACCGACATTAAATGCGCGTAGGTGGTGCTTTACTTTTACATCAGCGCCGTTTCCGATTTACGTGAGAGGACAATACGTGGCGTGCGTGACACGGAGATTATTTATCTAAGTGGTCATGACCCAATAAAAAGTGATTAAAATGACAAACTAGACATCTAGGTGGTAGGACTCCTTTTCTGGTTTGGAGACCGTCCTGGGTAGTTACTAAGCTCTTACCTATTTCTACCCCCAAATAGTAGTTTCCGGTTCTAGTAGTCTCAGTGAACCTGATACTACATTTACCATACGAAACACAGCAGCATTATGCTGCCATTATACCTAGTATTCTGTAAGAGCGTGGTCCTTCCTTGTCGAGCCGACCCATCCGTGCTACAACTATACAGGTGCAGCTTGGCTCTTTTAAGTGTAAAATTGTTAAAAATCGGTAGTTACGATGTATTGCTTTTGTAACGCTTTGCTACGTACAGGTGTTACTGTAATCGTAAACAGGCATTATTAGGCGTACTGTAACGTAACGTAACGTATTACTCAGGTCATCTATGGCTGGCATCCACTTACGATCAGCTGGATTGTGTGTTTGTTTGTCACTGTTATTCTTTAAAAAGGCTGTAAGGTATTACATACTGGTCAGACGAGACAACACATCTTCAGCTTTCTTTAAAGTTAGTTGCAGGTGTCCGTGGGCTGCAATAGCCACTTGAGTGATGGATGGTAAGTTCGTTTTAAATTAAGAAAGAAGAATATTCAAAAGAAACACTAAGTTATTAAAATTTTATAAAGTAGCAATAAGCAACGAGAATTCAAGCCAAATAGCGAAATAGTTTCCTGTATTTTAACAAAAGTTATGAGTAAAATGGGAACTACTTTCTCAGTGCTTCCTCGCCTCGCCGTTAGTGAAATGACTGCAATAACTGTATCCTTTTAAATAAAACTAGTTTTAATGGATTAATTTATTTTATATTCCCGATGTTTCGAGCACTTTACAGCACCCATGGTCACGGGGGACTGAGGTGTTCTAAATCACGCTATTAAAGTTCCGAAGTAAACCAGTAAGAATAGTATATCTCCGAACTACCACTCGAGCGTTAGCCACTCCCCGGCTGAACACCTTGCCTGGCGGGAGATCTCCTTTTTCTTTCTACAGTTGTGACCAACTTGACCAATAAAACGCTGTTTTTATTTATGCACACTTTGTCAACGTGATTTGAAGTTTATTTTAACACTTTCACTGTTCGGTTTTCAGACACAATAGTAAGACAATAGCAATTACCTATATGTAGTGCACGGAACAGTGAAAAGGTTAAATAAGTAAGTAACTTTTTTTCGTATTTGCTTAAAAACAGTAAATGACAATATATTCTTTTTAGTAATAATATTTTTTATTTCAATAAACTGTACAATTAATTATTAACAGTGCCAGCTACCCGCCGGCGCGATCCACAGCTGTGACACAGTTTTTGTTCTGAATTGCCGGTCTAGTAGTATACAGTAGACTTTGGTAAGAACTTTATCTGTTTTGTAGCAGTTATTCACCCAGAGTATATGTGGCATAAAATGTGGTTGTGTGAAAAATTATAAATTTATATTCATGGTATATGGAAAAGAAAAATAATTTCAGACCATTTTTAATTTTTTCCATTTTTCTCACGTATGCTGTAACAATAGCACTGGGTGCAATAGCAGGCGCAAATGAGCGATGACTATGACCTCCTTTTTATTAAGATGAAGTGAAGTGATAATTTTTACTCACACCATCTCCATCTATGCTAAATACTGGGGAATTATTTCGAACGCATGTTAGGCGCGGCTAGTGTTAAAAAGTCATTAATGAATATTGAAGACTAATACAGAATTTCCATCCCAGAACTCTCGACGTTATACAAGTATTTAAGCAATAACACTCGGGAATGACACGCACTCACTGCAGAAATTATAAATCTATCAGTCAATATATTTTTCATTTTAAATCGATACATTATTTACACGTGGTAGAGATATGCTGCAGCTATACTTCATTTTTATTTTTAAAAAAAAAGTTAGAAACGTGGGGGAAATCCTAGGGTGGGGGACACTAGAATTTTCTTGTATATCATAGAGGAGATTTACAAACATAAATTGCACAAGGACAAACACATACTCGGAACAATTATTTGTAGGCCAAAAATACTTGTTTCTTACGGAATTCGAACCCACGGCTCTCAACGACGCAACTCAATGCTAAACTACTGCGCCACCGACCACGAATGGATCGGCTCAACCTGGGAAGAAATGTCACAGAATACCAGCGTGAAATATCAGCTCAATGTTGCTGTGTTTCGTATGGTGAGTGTAGAGAAGCGGAGAAACTTTTTACTGGTAACAAGGCATTCCATCTTAGTCGTCGGCGGTAACAACGCGTCTGTATTTTGTCCCTCCTACCATCAGGTGGACTGCGTGCTTGCTTGTTACCCATAATCTATAAAAAAAATTGTCATATTTGAAACTGCCTCGAAACACTCATGCTCATATGCCTTTAGGCAACAAGATGTCCATGTCGGGTTTTTAAGAACAGGGTGATTTTCCTGTGAATACGAAACTTTAGTATCTTTAAATTACACAGTGCGCGATCAACCTCGGTTATATCCACCAATGAAATTTTAAATAGCAATTTTAATTACTGATTTACCATGTTATCAATGGTAACGACATTCTATCTTAGTCCTCAGGGTAGCGATGCACTTTGCACATCGTGTAGGTAATACCCACCACAGAATACCAGCGTAAAATAGCTAAGTGATGCTGCTGTACTTTATACGTTGAGTGTGAGAAACGGAGACCCTTTTACAGAAATGTGGCATTCCATCTAAGTCATTAGGAGTGACAACGCATTTGCATTTTAATTCATAATCTAAGAAATGCAGATGTCTATGGGCTACATCATATACTTATCATCAGGGAACTGTGTGCTCTGTCACCATTATTCTATAAAGAAATATAGAATGGAATATTAGTTATTACTTGCACTGTTTTTCTATTTATAAAGAGATATATTTATTCTCTAATTTCTTATGTTATAATAACGATAATACTTGAGGATAACCTCAAGTATTATCCCTATGAAATTGGAAGGATGACCGGATCGAATAAAAGCCAAGGACAGTAGGTCATAGAGGTTAAAAGACGTTATAAGTAGTGATTACTTTCTTTGTTATGATGTATAGTGATAACGATATGACGATTGTTCTGTTTGTCGATTATTTTTATATAAAATTAGGTGACAATGGAACACAGTCCACCTTACGGTGAATCGATGCTGCGACCTATAGAATAGAATAGAATAGAATAATTTTTTATTCAATATAGATTACATGTAATTCTTATTGAAAGTCATTTTTTACTTTACCACTGGTTCGAAAAAAAAAACCTCTGTCCTGGGAAGAACCAGCAAGAAACCCAGCGGGACTTTTTTAAAAGTAAATTTTACATTAATGGTTGTACAAACTATTTAAGTACAAAATTTATTTTAGAAACTGCTTGGAAGCGACCACTCATTCCCAGGGTTATTATCAATTATATATTCATTTATACTATAATAATCCTTTTTATGTTTCATTAACAAAACATTTAAACTTGGTAATAGAGAGAGCCTGTACACTTTCCGGGACCTTGTTGTAATAGCGTATACATTGCCCCAAGAATGAATTACTGACTCTGTGGAGTCGAGAAACTGGTATCACTAGCTTGTGCTTGTTCCTAGTGTTTACAGAATGTATATCTTTTTTTACTAAAACTACCTTTGTTTTGTGAACATACATTAAATTTTCGTTAATATACTGAGAGGCCAAAGTTAATATATTTATTTCTTTAAATTTATCTCTAAGAGACTCTCGGTTTTAGGTTGTAAATAACTCTAATGGCCCTCTTCTGTAAAACAAAATTGTTTCTGAATCAGCCGCATTTCCATAGGAAAATCCCATAAGACATTATGCTATGGAAATAACTGAAATAAACTAGTCTAGCTGTCTCGACACTAGTGAGACCTCTAATCTTTTTACAGCATAGGCTGCAGAACTTAGTCTGCTTGCTAGTTTGATATATGGGGCTCCACTGAAGCTTTGCGTCGAGAGTGATGCCAAGAAAAACAGTAGATTCAACAAGGCTCAGTTCTTCCCATTTAAAACACATTGGTACCCAGATTTTAATATTCGTTGTTGTAAATTTAATACATTTAGTTTTATTTCCGTTTAAATGTAGATTATTAACGTTAAACGAATGCACTAATTTTGATATAGCATTATTCACTTCGTCACATTTAAATGATTGACGTTTAAGTTTAAAAATCAAGGAAGTATCATCAGCAAATAATACTATATCATGATTATCCCCTACAAGGGAAGGTAACTCATTAATATAATAGGAATGGGCAGAGAATTGAGCCTTGACGGACACCCATTAGTACAGGTGACCCGGAAGAACTTTTACCATTGATAATAACTTTCTGCGTTCTATTACTTAAATATGAAATAATTAATTTAAGCGCTGTGTTCTTGACACCATAGTATTGTAGCTTCCTGATTAATGTCTCATGGTGAACACAATTGAAGGCCTTGGAAAGGTCACAAAATATACCCAAAGCATCCTCCGTATTCTCATATGCACACAAAAATATGTTTAATAAGCTCAACTCCAGCGTCAGTTGTCGAGCGACCCTTGTAAAACTGAATTGATTTTTATGTAGCAATTTATTAATATTAAAGAAACTTAAGATCTGATCTAAAATTATTTTTTCAAAATTTTACTAAATGTTGGTAGTACAGAAATCGGTCTAAAATTGGCGGGGTCTAATGTACTACCAGATTTAAAGGTATGACTTTACTATGTTTCATTAAATCAGGAAACACAACAGATTCGACGCTTGTATTAAATATAGTGGCTAGATATGCTATTATATCTATTATAGATAAAATAACTTTAACGGAAATCCCCCATAAGTCTGCCGTTTTCTTAACATCAATAGTTTTAAAATATTTAACGATATCTTTTGGCAACACTCTATGGAATTTAAAAGTACTTGAACAAGCCCTTACATTTTGTTTAAGCAATGATTCGGCGACAGTAGGAGAAGAATTTAATGATTTTGTTGTCAAAAAAGGAACATCGGTAAAATGTTTCTCAAAAGCCATAGCAACTTCTTGATCAGATCGAGTTAAACTGTTGTTAATATTCAATTGAAAATCCGAGTTGTGCAGTTTGACCTTGCCCGTTTCACTATTTATTATTCTCCAGGTCATTTTAATTTTGTTGGATGCAGTTTTAATTTTGTTACTTAAATGTAAAGCCTTAGCTGTAGCACACTTTTTAAATATTTTAGAATATGTTTTTACATAATCTCTAAATATAACACTAGTATTATATGATCTTTCATTATAAAGCTCTATATACTTTCGCCTATTTTATAATTCCTACTGTCGCCCATTCATTAAATGATTTGCGACTGTTAAAAAGAAAGTTTTAGAAGTAAATATTGTACTAAAATCACAAGTTATAATTTTAAATAACATACCATACAAATAATTAGCACTATTTTTAAATGAAAGTGATGGAAGTCTTATTATATTATAAACCTCTCCAAGCGATGGTCATTTATTGGAACAAACACAACTTTCTTATTTTTCTGTTTTTTGTGTATATAAGGCAATGATACCAACTGTCCACAGTGATCTGAACTTAAATTTTGAATAATTGATTTATGCAAGGGCTTAATATCTGTAAAAATATTATCTATACAGGTTGCACTAGGCCCAGCAATACGTGTTGGTTCTAAGAATAAATTAACAAGATTATACGATTTAAACAATAAGCTAAACTTAATACTAATGGAAGAAGTTTCAAGGACATTGATGTTAAAGTTCCACATATTACAACAGACTTGTTCTGTTTACTAAGTTTGAGCAAAACTTCTTCCACAATTCTTTCAAAATAGTCATAAGTAGCACATGGGGGTCTGTAAACACTTACAACAATGAGGTGCCTGAGCTCGACACAAGCCATTTCACAGTTCGCTGCAACAGAGAGGCTCACAATATCCTTATACACAATATACTTATAGAAATCTACGTCTACCCTGGATGCAGATGTGTTGTCAACCCTGAGGATTGATGTAAGGCCTCATTTTCAGTAAAAGGGTCTCCGGTAGTGTAAAAGACACTCACCATACGAAACACATCAGCTAATGCTTTGTATGGTGATTATAAGCTGCGTAAGTGATTATAAGCTGCTATTTCACAGTTATTCTGTGAGAGCGTGATCCTACTCCCGGTCGAGGCGACCCATTCGTGATGCAGCCGTAATATAGCAGCAGTATGGCTCTACCATGAAAATCTATTCCTTATATTTCAAAAAGCGTTATTATATGAGATCAATCCAGTGATCCAAACCTAAAAATATTTCTTTTGCAGTTTTGTTTTACGTGACATAAAAGTCACAAGCTCCAAAATTTAACAGCTATGTCATTGATTAAAACTATGTTTACGGATTTTATCGTGCTTAATTTACTTATTTTAATTCCTGACGTTTCGGGTGCTTTACAGCAACCCATGGTCACGTGATCCGTTTGTATATGGCAGTGGCAGTTCTAAGCTGACATACCGTCTGGCTTTAGCAAAGTGAAGTTAATACTTGAGGTATAATATTACATAATAATATTTGGTCATAATTTAATCAATAGTACGTATTGATTGTAAAGATCGGGAGTGTGTCGACGAGGGTTGCGTACCTTATACCAGAATCACCAAACGATATTCGCTGAAGGTCATACAGGTTTACGCACCAACCTCGGCACACCCCGATGAGGAGGTGGAGGAAATGTATGAGGATATCTCTAGAGCCATGCATTCCTCCAAAACCCACTATACGGTGTTAATGGGAGACTTCAACGCAAAACTAGGCACAAGAGAGAGCGGTGAGCTGAAAGTAGGAAATTCGGAATAGGGCAACGGAACCCATAAGTTAGCAGCTGGCCGACTTTATGGAGAAAGAGGACTCTTTATGATGAACTCTTCTTCCAAAAGCGGCCCCACAGAAAGTGGACCTGGTCGAGCCCCGACGGTTCGACAAAAATGAGATTGACTTCATTATGACGACCAGACGACAACTGTTTAGTGATGTCTCAGTGATCGCGAGGGTGAAAATTGGCAGCGATCACCGAATGGTGAGAGGCACACTGAACCTAAACGTTGTTGGAGAGGTGACGTCTAATGAAGTCAACGCTCCATCCCCTCGTGCTCTAATCCAAAGTCCGAAAACTTTCAGCTCGAGTTACAAAATCGTTTTCAGTGCCTAGAAGTTTGCAATGAAGTGGACGATATAAATGACAAGCTTGTGGAAACTATCCATGCGGTCGGAGCTAAGTTCTGTAAGACCCGTCGCAGAAGAACACAAAACTCTCCGATCACTCTTAATCTCATGGTTGTTAGACGGGAGATGAAGCTGCAGTCTTCAGCAGATTTGACAGCATACAGGCAACTGAACACACAGATCTCCAAATGCATGGCGGGACTCGCGCAACTTCGATACAGCTCGTATTGAAGAAGCGATCGAACGGAACCAAGGCTCCAAAGTCTTTGCCAGACATCTGTCTGCCAAAAAGAGCCAACTGTCAAAGCTGAAGACGGAATGTGACATCGTTTCCGGGACACCTGAGATTTTGAGGGAGATGGAGAGGTTCTATGGGCTGTAGCTTTACACGTCATCGTTGGAGCCACACGCAAGTGTGAATAACGATCCAAGAGAAAGTCTTATCCGACACTATTCCGATGATATCCTGGATGTCAGTATGAACGAGATTAGAATGGCTCTCCAGCACCTTAAAAACGGCAAGGCCCCAGGTGAGGATGGAATTACAGCGGAGCTTCTGAAAGCGGGTGGAAAACCGGTAATTGAAGTCCTTCAGAAGCTCTTTAATTCCGTCCTCCATGGTGGCATTACACCGGAGGCGTGGAGCAGTGGTCTTGTTCTTCAAGAAAGGCGACAACGCTCTTGAAAACTACAGACCGATTTTTCTGAGCCGTGTCTATGTGCTGTTTTCGAGAGTCATTACGAATCTTCTCGCATGCAGACTCGACGACTTCCAGCCTGCCGCCGAACAAGTTTCCGAAAGGCTTTAGCACCATAGACCACATACATACCCTTCGGCAAATTGTACAGAAGACCGACTTTGCCTTGCGTATGTGGACTATGAGAAAGCCTTTGATTTCGTCGAAATTTGGGCGGTGCTGCAGTCCCTTCAGCGGTGCCAAGTGGACTGTCGGTATATCGAGGTGCTGAAGTGTTTGTACAGTAGGGCTACGATGGCTATCCGAGTACAGAACCAGAGTGAAACCTATCCAACTGCAGAGAGGTGTAAGACAGGGTGACGTAATATCCCGAAACTCTTCACCGCTGCATTGGAAGACGTTTTCAAGCTACTGGACTGTAAAGGATACGGTATCAACGTCAATGGCGAGTACATCACCCACCTTCGATTTGCCGACGATATAGTCCTTATGGCAGAATCGCTGGAGGACCTAAGCACTATGCTCAATGACCTCAATAGTGTCTCCCAACGGATAGGTCTCAAGATGAACATGGACAAAACAAAAATCATGTTTAATGTCCATGTCACACCTATGCCGGTAGTTGTTGGGAGCACTAAGCTCGAAGTTGTTGACGAATATGTTTACCTGGGACAAATAGTCCGACTAAGTAAGTCCAACTTCGACCGAGAGGTCAATCGACGGATTCAACTCGGCTGGGCAGCGTTCGGGAGATTACGACCCATCTTCTCGTCAGGCATACCTCAAAACCTCAAAACTAAATTGTACAACCAGTGCGTGTTGCCAGTGATGACATACGGAATTGAGACGTGGTCCTTCACTGCTGGTCGTGAGGAAGCTCAAGGTCGCTCAGCGAGCTGGAGAGGCTATGCTGGGGTTTTTCTGCGTGATAAACTTAGAAATGAGGATATCCGCAGTAGAACCAGAGTAACCGACATAGCCCAAAGGATTAGTAAGCTGAAGTGGCAATGGGCTGGCCATATAGCTCGAAGAACCGACAACCGATGGGGAAGAAAGGTTCTCGAGTGGCAGCCCTGTACCGGCAGGCGAAGTAGGGCATCCCAACATGCAAGACATGCAGGAAGTCAATGGATGCAGGTGGCTGGGACCGTGCTTTGTGGCATTCCGTGGGGAGGCCTATGGTCAGCAGTGGACTTGTGAAGGGCTGTAATGAATGAAAACGTATTGATTAAATTATGACTTTTTAAATTACAGTGCCGCAGTCCAAACCTTTGGGCGCTCAATATTTTGGCTGGCAGTATGTATTTTAGTTGTCGGAATTTGACAAATGACTTTCAATTTATTTGCCATAATTGTGCTCATAGAGTAACGACCTGGTAAGATATGCAGGAAGTCGATGGATGCAGGTTGCTCAGGACCGTGCTTTGTGGCATTCATTGGGGAAGGCCTATGTTCAGTAGTGGACTCGTAGAGGGCTGTAATTATGATGATAATGATGAATTGTGTTTGTAATACAGACTAAATAAATATAGCGGACATACTCTTCTTCTTTTTTTATCGTTCACAAAAGTCCATAACGTTCAAAATTACGTACGATCGTCACGATGGCAAACAGAATGCAATGCCAGTCTGCGTACTTTACATCTAATATAAACGAAAGCTCACGTGCTCAGCTGTATAATATTATGGACTGGTGAGAAGTTTTCTTATAATATATACGGTGCAGCAGGGGAATGACCGCGCTCACACAGAATAATAGCGTATAAGAGCAGCTTAATGTTGCTGTGTTTATGGTGAGTGTAATAAACGGGAGATCCTTTTAAGAGGATACAAGGCATTCTATCTCAGTACGCAGGTGTGATAATGCATCTGAATTTTGATACTTAATCGATGATAGATGTAGATGTCCATAGCCCACAACATGCACTCACCATCAGGTGGACTGTGTGCTCGTTTGTCATCCTTTATTCTATAGAAAAGGAAACAATAAGGTCTAACAGAATATCAACATGAAATAGCAGCTTATTGTTGTTTTATTTCATATTATGGTGAGTGTAGAGAATCGGAGACCATTATTATTGGTTACAATACATTCCACCTTAGTTCTCAACTGTGATAATATTGCATTCTGAATTGTTAATTTTTAATCGAGGATAGACGTATCTATGGGCCAGGCCACAGGATCCACTTACCATTTTGTTTGTTCGTTTACACATTCACATGCCTATCAAATGTCCACTACTGGAAATAGGTCTCTCCCGTAGATTGCCTTATATTGGATATTTGCCACGTTTGGCTGGGTTGGTTGTGTGCAGTTTGTTATTATTGTGTCAGGAAGATTGTGATGCGCATCTCCTGTTCTCTTTGCCTTTTACGACACCCACGGGATGATATGAGTAGTAGATAATCTTACGCCGCCACTACACGGCTATCACCGAATTTCACCCTTACTTAAAAAATAACGATGGTAGATTTTAATTAGTTATTCTATTTTTACCTTACAACGTCAACGTAAGTATAAAAATTAGACCTATAAAGAACTTTCTGAAGGAATAAAAGCTGCGCCATTGCTTCCAGAAGTCCCTACTGCGAGAAACTTGTGAGAAGAGGCAAAAGCTTTCAATGAGACTATTTTTCTCGCAACAGTAACAATTTAATCTTATAATGTATTCACAACAAATCAAAGGAAATCAAAGGAAGCTGGTTATTTCAAACATTCTTATCTTTTAAATAATTATTTAATTTATTAACCTTGTTTGTTAGAAGGACTTTACATGCGCTTTAAGTTTATGCGAAGGCAACTAAATAACATTAGAGGAAATCTTGTTATAAATATTATATGCTTATATCCAAAATGAGCCACTAGTTTTGTTAATATTATTATAGCCTTAATTATTTCTTTAAGAATATAACTTTTAGAGCAAATAGATGTTAGCTTAAAACTTAGATGAAATTAAATTGTAATTTTTATAAAAACATACTTTCACTTTATACATTTTAACTAGCACATTCCATTAAACTATTTACTACTCGCATCACGCATACCGCACTGTGCCCTCTTCACTGTAGATAATGGCGGCCAACGTGTCTGTTACAATAAAGCACTTATCTACGCTGATTTAGTAGCAACAGGGCTTTTATACTCATTATCTATTTGAGAAGACAGAATAATCGTAGAAATAGGGCTTTGAATTTTAGATTTGAATTTCAGCTCATTATGCTCGTAGAAAATGTACAATTAAATATGTAAATTAATAATAAAATAACAAAAATCCGAGTTATACTTCTTTTCATCAAAGCTTCCTCGAAACCAAAATCTTCCTCGTGTGGAAAGCAAAGGAGAATGACCAAAAGTGGTACCAAAAAGTCTCGCGCATCAAGACCAAAATTTTATAGTAATTAGTTTCATAATTTTTTACGACATTACGCGTCGGGGGATTTGATTTTTGAATAGGGAATTTACTTTTAAGTTTAAAAGTATGGATATTGGGTATAGTCAATTTTTTTGACATTTGGCTAGGAAAGGATCAGTCCATGCTCTATGACTAAGGTTTTACTCACTTTTTTTTTTTTTTTTGCGGATGGAAAATCATCTAATGACGCCTTTCGCTGTGGGTGGAGCGGAAGGGAGGCCAGACTTTACTGACTAAAACCATCCGTGTTCCTTCAGTGCCCTTACGTTCCGGAGCCGCGGTATCTCTTTCGAACAGCCCGCAGCCCCGGCAGGCGTCAGCCCTTGCAGGCCCCTTCACGCTGCTGACAGCTCTTTGAGGCGCGCGTGGAACAAAACGCGCCGTCGACACGGCCTGTCGTCGTTAGACGGACGGACGGCGAGCTACCCATTGCTCGCCGTCCACAGGTCCGCGCCTACGGTGGTCAGGGGCCGACGTAGCCCCGACGCCGGGCGTCTCCCGCGGCGGCCGGGAAGGAAAGCTGTTGCTCTTTCCTTCTCCTGCTCGCCACCTCCTTCAGCTAGCATCTGCTTCGCAGAAGGTGGTGACATCCCATTCCGTCTCGCTCCGGACCATGGCTTCGACCAGGGCCGGACGCGAGTCGCCGCCGCCTATCGCCGCTACGAGTACACGGCGGTGTTCCGCCCAAGCAGGGCACACCACGGTAGTGTCTACCGTGTCCTCCGGTCGATCCTCGCAGTGGAGCACCCGGGCGTTTCCTCCCCCGATTCGGTGCAGGAACCTCCAGACACACCGTGTCCGGTGAGGACCTGCGTCAGGCGGAAGGTGAGGACACCGTGGCGTCTCTCGCCACTCCTCAAAGAGGTCTTATCGCCGCTATAGTGGCGTGCCCAGCACGGGTTGCGACAGTCGCTCTCCATGTCGCCATGAGATCATGCTGGAAGTCTGTCCGCTGCGCGACAACTTGCCCGCGGCAGCGGGTTTCCCCGGCATAGTGCCTCGCGCGCCATTCGTGCAGGCGCGCGAGGACTATCGCCTCCAGATCCCATGGCGGCAATCCAGCAAGGGCTCGCCGCCCGCGGGAGATCGTGCGGTAGCCGCGAACCATCTTTGGCAACCACCCTTTGGGGCGCGTTTAGGTGGTGGACGGCAAGCCGCGCCAAACCGCGCCCTACACCGGGGCCCCGTAAAGGGCCATGGACCTCACGATCCCCGTGAGCCTCCGGCAGGAGGCGTTTGGCCCCAGGTTCGGCAGGAGCCGCCTGAAGGCAGCCCCGGTCCGTTCCAGTTTGGGAGCCAAACGTCGGAAGTGCTCAACGAAGTTCCATCGGCCGTCGAGGACGAGTCCTGGGTCTCAACGTCGACTCGACGCCGACGGATACCCTCCTACCATCACTGAAGGTTTTACTCTATAAATGAAGTTTATAGCAGGCATGTCGATTCAGTTACAAAATAATCGATCTCCGATTCGACTGAAACATACCAGAATCGATTTTCGATTAAATCGAGTATTAAAAGATTGATTTTCAGATTACGCTGTTTTTAGAGCCATCAAGTTCGTCTGTATTGAACGTGTCTATTTAAAATTGGTCGTTGGTAGTGTCAAAAAATTGAACTAGTTTTAGGTTATTTTCGATCTTATAAAATAACTCCAAAATCCGGTTTTTAAAACTTTTGTAGGAGTTAATATGATCAGTGTAGTTTATAAAAACAAAGTTTGATTTTGATGCAACATGGTACGGGATTCCATACATTAATGGCATTCTCCTAAGCATGTTTAAAAGAAAAGCGATGGTTTATCGACGAAATTTATGACTGGATTAAGTCATGCCTCCGGCCTTTTTTTTAAAAAGAATAATGATAACAAACAAGCACACAGTTCACTTAAAGATTAGGGGATACTATAACCCATAGACATCTACATCTATCCTTGATTAAGTATTAAAATGCAGAATGCGTTGTAACGCCTGAAAACCACGATGGAATGTCTCGTTTTCAGTAAAAAGTGTTTCCGGTTCTCTACACTCACCATATATCTATTTATGTTTTCAGTTACTCATTTTCCATTTTTGTAGTGCAGTGTACACACTCTTGCGAAGAGGGCGACAAATTAGATTTTTCAAGTAACAACGACAAACGTTATATTTTTCTTATAAACAATATCTCGTATCAAAAATGGAAACGTATCTTGGGAACACTTTTAGAATATTTATCAAATTTCAAAAAGAAGGTGCTAAATTCTACTGTATGTTGTGTTTTTGTATGTGACGTATGTTCTGGCCAAATATGTCTACTATTTTCTTTTATTCATAAGTCAGGTATGGTACACGTTCTAAATATTCGAGGAGCAGGGACATGAGATTTTTATCTATTGACGAAATGGAATGCGTACATAATGTACGTGCCGTAAAGCGTCATTGCTTACGTCCACGGAAGTTCCCTGTTACTAGTGGTCGTTGCGGGTGTAGAAAAAAGGTTGCTTGTTTCAAAGTTAAGAAGTGCTAGCCAGTAAAAAAATATTTATTACTAGTAACCGGAATTTTTTTTTTCTTTCAAAATTGTACTATTTTTAGCCATGAAAAGTATAACGAAAATGTTTAATCTAAAAAAATATACCACGTACGAAACAATAGTTATTTTTTATCAACTATATCTAGCTTGTGGCCCCATTTAGGTTTGAAGAAAAAACTCCACCCTTTAAGGGTGGCAAAATAGGTGATGAAGTTAATGTAACTTTTAGACATGTTACCTATACGTTGTGATTTTGTTTTACCCACACAAAGGTGTCAAATAGTAAAACTTAAAAAAAAAGAAAAATCGTGTTTAAGGAAATAAAAATAAAGTAATATTTATTTATCATTAGGCTGATGCTGCAGCCCATCACCTTTTTTATTTCCCTCTGTTGCCACTTACGAAACCCACGCGATGATACGGGGTGAATTATTAAATCATTTCAATTAAAAGTATTGAAATGTTGCAGTAATTATGATTGGTATTTTAAGTATGCAATTTCTGTTCTTTAATATGAGCTATAATTTTAAATAACTTTTTTTATAGAATACAGGGTGACAAACGAGCACACAGTTCACCTGATGGTAAGTGGTTGCGTGATTCATAGACATCTACATCTATCTTCGTTTGCGAATTTAAATGCAGATGCGTTGTCAGCGTGAGGACTAAGATAGAATGCCTCTTTTCCAGTAAAAGGGTCTCGGTTCTCACACCTCACCATATGAAACACAGCAGCATTAAGCTGCTATTTTGCGCTGGTATTCTGAGAGAGCGTGGTCCTTCCCGGTCGAGCCGACCCATTCGTGCTACAACTATACTATTAATATAGCTGCAGCATGGCTCTACCACGTGAAGTCTCTTCCAATTTTATTTTCAAATGATTTCATTCACATACAATTTAACAATATTCTGAATAAACTGTTATGACGTGTAATATAATTCACTCACCTTATTATCCTGTGGGTGTCGTAAGAGGCGACAGAGGGAATGAAACAGAGATGGGCAACAAGGTCTTTCTGATAACAAGTCAACATAATAAAACTGTAGAAAAATCCATCTACCAAGCACAGCAACTGTGGCAGATGTCCCTCCAATGAAGCAAACTATTTTTATAGAGTGGGATGACAAATGAACACAATCCACCTGATGGTAAGTGGATGCTGTGGCCCATAGACATCTACATACAAACTATGGGAGCGGCCTATTTTCAGCAGCAGAATTTAGATAGCCTGTGATGATAATGATGTTTATGATTTAATAAAATACTGCATAGATTTTATCGTTTAATTTATTATTTTGATATGAAAACTTTTTAGCGTTATGTATTTTGTATGGGTAAAATCTTATGAGTTCGTGTCATCGACTCTTAATATTAAAAGAATATTCAGCAGCTATTAGTATGGTGGCTGTAAGATATGCGTTGGACTTTTTTGATAGGTAAAATCTTGTGAGTTCGCGCGACATAAGCAAAACAAAACAAAAACTGAAACCCGAAACCGAAAACAAGAACACTTTTAATACAGTTTTAACTCTAGCTCACTTCTTGTCGGCAGTCCCGATGAAATTGCCAATTTTGTGAAATTAAGCGCAATGAAACTCCGTAATTTAGTTGTTTAATGTTTAGTGTTGTCGAACATAAAATCGTTAGTAATTTTATTGATTGTTGCGTTATGAACACGGAACTGAAAATAAAGATAAGATCTTGAAATGTATGACTACGTGATAAGAAAACTGCAACGGATTGGTATTTCGTTAAAAGAATAAGATCGCTAGAAGTAAGAAGCGGTAAACCTCAAGGTTTGAGAGACGACAAAATATTAAAAAGAAAAAGTGACATATTCTAAAAACGATTGGGATTATTGCTTACTAAGTAATATTATTTCTTCTTCTAAAACACTAAGATTTTCTTCTGTACAAACAATCAGACGCTGAAAAATTATTTGTAGATCAAACTGGTTCCGTATAGTGTTCGATTCGCGGCCCTTAACACGACATTTTCATTGAGCCATGTATTTAAAAAATTGTTATGTCTTTATAATTCAAATTTTTAAAAGACATATTTTTAAAGAGTCAAAAAATGTACAAAAATATCGGAGGCTTTCAGATCCTTCTGGCATTTCTTATTAGTCTGGTAGTTGAGGGCCCAGCTCCTGAGCTACCTCTATCTCTATATATAGGTACTCGTACTAATATGTACACTCGTATGTATATAGCTATAGGTATAAATACGAAATACCAATTCGTTAATACAAGCTCAAGTTAAACCAATTATTCAAATATATTGTGATTATGCAAACAGAACACAGTATTCAATTATAATATGATTGATTACGCAGCTACTAGTAAACGTTACAAGGTCTTATCTAATTATTTGTCAAATATGTTTCATATTTGAGATTAAAATTCTGTTCTCACCTTCTAGCTTTCTCGTTCTACATACATAAATACAGTGACTACGGACTTCTTGGCATAATTCTGACACACTTTACCCCTTTTCATACATACATAACACACATAAACACCACGCCTGTCACCCAGAGGGGTAGGCAGAGACTACGGACTTCCATTTGGCACGATCCTGGCACACCTCTCTCGCCTCCTTTACATCCATATATCTACGCATACACGCGTCGGTTGAGGGTACTCCTAATCTGGCCTATTTTAATATATCGCCAATTTAATGATAAACCCTCGTCTAGGGCGTCCTTTCGACTCTGCTGTTCACTTCTGCAGCATAAATTTGTTTTGTCACTCTTTTCGTTCATTCTTTCTCTACATGACCAAACCACTGAAGCATCTCCTTTTTCATCCTTAGTCAACGTCATCTTGCAAACCAACTTTTCTCTTATCACACTATTTCTCATCCTGTCATTCAGATTCAGCCCTAGCATACTCCTTAATGACCGCATTTCTACAGCATTTATTCTACTCTCATGCTTCTTCTGCACACCCAACTTTCACTACATACATTAAAGTAGGGACTAACACAGCACTATGAATTCCAAACGTGCCTTTTTGACACATTTTGACTCCTCACAATAGCGTGTAGAGCCCCATCACTCTATTTCTGCGTTCACTCGTCGTTCTATATCCTTATCATATCTACCATCCCTGCTAATAAACATCCCAAATATAAACTCATCCACTTGCTCAATCAACTCCCTTCTATTCTTATTTCACATAACGTTTTACTTTCTTCTCTTTCAAAACCATCACTTTCGTTTTACTGCGTTCACTTTCACAATTTCTTTTAATGACCAGTTCATTAAAGTAACCATCATTTGCAACTCGGCCGCCGACGATGCAATATGACTTGATCATCGGCGTACAAAAGGCATTTGACGGTTAACTCACCCATTCTCAACCCACATTCTTCAACTTTCAAAGTTTGCAAACAACTGTCCATAAATAAGCTAAACAGCCACGGGAAGCTACACAGCCTGTCTGACAACTTTTGGATGCCAAACCAGTCCGAGTACCTGTTGATCCTGACACAAGCACTAGAGTCCCTATAAAGAGACCTTAATGCCTGTATCAAACCAGCTCAAACCAAATGAGTTCAGTGTTTGCCATAACATATTCTGTCCACTCTGTCATAAGCCTTTTCCAAGTCCATGAACGCACAAAAACTTTCTGGTTTTGGCCAAAAACTTCTCCATCATGCGCATGGAAAGACTTGATCCGTACACCCCATCCCTTTCTAAATCCAGCTGTGCATCCCAAATTTTTCCATCAGTTCTTCCATAACTCTTTCACCCTAGCATAGTTTACCCATCTGCAAGCTTATACCACGGTGTTTTACAGTCCTGTTGTGACCTTTTCCTTATATATTGGGACTATAACGGCTTTGCACCAGTCTTCGGTACCCGCTTAGTTCCCAACATAAATTAAACAAGGTGTACAGCAGGCTGCCACCACTCCCTCCAGCCCTTAGCATTTCGAGTGATACCTATCATATCCGCCTGCCTTACCTGCTTTCACATGCTTCATTGCTTTCATTATTTCATCTATACTTATCTCCTACCTCTTTCCACTTCTTTCGAAATTTCTATTTCACTTAATTCAGACGACTTCACTCATAAACACGCTTTCAAAGTATTCTTCCATCTCTTTAAACTCGAAGCTTCATCATTCAGCATACAGCCATTCTCGTCTCGTATAGCATTCATTCTAGGCTTCTGAATTTCCTGGCAGTTCTTACAGTTCCAGAACATTTTAATATTTGCCTGGAAGTTATCAGATATCCTTCTATCATTCTTATCCGTTCTTTCTTGCTTTTCCTTTCAACAACTTCTTTACTCTCTTATTTATAAGTCTAAAGTCTGGTTTTTCTTTCAATCTTACCATTCATACCGCCAGAATTACCAGCTTTGGTTGCCAGTAATCTAGCCATGCTCTTCTTTGCTTCAACTTCCATCCGTACCTCATCATCCCACCACAACGTATTATTTTTCCTTTCATTCGTTCTTATTTACACCACATACTTGGTGGCTGCATCCACTAAAACTTTCTTAACATTATTCCATAGTCTTCAGGTCTAAATCATTCATACATATTTCATTCAAACCACTAATATTCTCTCAGTCTACATTTATACTTCTCTTTCATCTTCATCTTGTAACCTCTCTGTTCTTATACAGCTGTAACGCAGTGGTAGACAGATGTCCGATTCACAACGCTTAAATAGACCATTAATTCGACATAAGACCAAGTAATGATCCGTCCCAACGTTGGACCCAGTAAACCCTTGTATCTACCACTGCGCTCCACTCCTTTTCATATTCATATAACTACGTTTACGTGCTCATTGGTAAAATGTGTTCTTGGTTTGGTTCATCTTCAATATATCATCAATTTGGTCGATAAATATCACCTAGGATGACCCTCATCACTTTGCTACTCACTTCTGCAGCATAAATTGGTTTTATCACTCTTTCCTCATTCAATCTTTCTACGTCCAATCACAAAACATTCCTCTCTTAATCCTGGTCACAAAATCTTACAAAACCAAACTTTTCTCTTAACTCACAATTTCTCACAATTCATTCAGAGTTACACTACATACTTCTTAATAACACGCATCTCTATTGAATCGGTTTCCAAAAGTACGAATAATGTGACTTGAAAGTGTATACGCAAAATATCCTATAGCACGCAAGCAAACAAACAGAGTTCGACACATTCCGGCACCTCTGATATTTTAATTGTTATTATTATATTTTAAGCGCTGTTTGTGTGGGGTGGTGGTGGTGGTGGTGACGAAAGGTAACATGTAAGGAATAATTTACTAATACTAAAACTTGACGTTGAGGTCGATTAATCTTGCCGTAATTATTCACTACTGGTGATGGACATGAATTTTAGATCGAAAATTAGACATCTCGCAACTTTAACACTGTCCCCTTTCAATGGTCGGAATATTTTACATACGGATTGCATTAGAGTCATAGTATTCCGTAATATATTTTACAACACTCGAGCGACCCGTATTTGATGCCCGTCCGTAAAAATTGAATTGTTAATTAAACCTTTAAGTGCTGATTTACCACGTGCTCGCCAGTGAAGAAAACATCATGAGGAAGAAACCCAACAATAAGGGAGCAGTGTAGCGAAAAAAAACACTACAAACCTCTTATTAATGATAGGAGGCTAGTGATCCTGCTAATATTGGAGGCCATGAGATCTTTCAGACACAAAGTCATCTCCTACAATACCCATGGGGAAAAATGAGGGCGTGGCTTATCTTACTTCACCACCACATGGCATAATATTATTTAAGGAACGAAATATGAGAAAGTTATATACGTGGTAGAGCCATGCTGCAGCTATATTATTGTTGTAGCACGAATGGTTCGACTCGACCGGGGTGGGACCACGCTGTCACAGAATACCAGCATAAAATAGCAGATTAATGCTGCTGTGTTTCTTATGGTGTGTGTAGAGATCCGGAGACCCTTTTTACTGGAAACGAGGCACTCAATCTTAGTCTTCAGCGGTGATAACGCATCTGCATTTTGATTCTTAATCAAGTATAAATGTAAATGTCTATGTGTCACAGCATCCACTTACCATCAGGTGGACTGTGTGACCGTTTGTCACCCTTATTCTACAAAAAAAAAAAGAAATGGTATGTTACATTGATGATAGGTACAATAAGGGAAGGGAGAATAAGGAATAGTAGGAAATAGACACATAAAACGTAGTGATATTTTTTAATTTAAACGTAGTGACGTTAGACGAGACTTTTGTTGTGTTAATTACACTTGAATATGTAAAACTATAAGTAAAATCAGGAAAAGGGAAGTTTATTTGAAGACCCGTCCTTTTTTTCTGAAAGTGTATGCTGTTGGCCCTGCGGCCTTTACAGCTTCATCGAAAATAAATCGTGAACTTACAGAGCTATTGAGTCTGCACTGATTCTCTGCCGGCGGCGAGCCCACCGAAATTGTAAGGGTTACAAAACACATAATCCGAACCCTCATTACGTCCAATAGTGAGTCAGATCGATTCGCCAACACAGATTGGCTCAACACTAGCAAAAATACTATCACCACTCAGAGGATACACAAGAGCACACTAAGGATTCATACCATTTTGTCAGTGAAAAAGTATAAAAGCTGAGCTAGTCTTATATCTGGCTATCTATTGTGGAAGGAAGAGTTTTACAAGCAATTAGATAGTGTTGCGATGGGCTCACCGGTATCTCCGCTGTCACCGATATTTTTCATGGAGGACTTTGAGGAGAAAGCCCTGCTTACTGCACCAGTAACTCGAAGGTTCTACAAGCGGTACGTAGACGATACTTTCACAATTTTGCCATCAGACAAAGTAACTGCATTTTAGAACATCTTAATTCCATAAACTCTAAAATTCAATTTACTATGGAGTTAGAGGCAAATAATTCTTTATTTCCTGGATGTGTTAGTCATTCAAATCCTAACAACACATAGGTCACACTGTGTATAGAAAAAAAGACCCATACAAACGACATTTAAACGGTGAATTCCACCATCATCCTTCACATTTAGCTACCGTGGGCAAATCTTTGTTACATAGAGCACGAGGGATCTGTGACAGCAAACACCTGGCCGCTGCTACAGCACGTCAAGCAGGTTCTGCAAGACAACAAGCTTCGGGTCCCGCGCCTACGTCACCGTGACGGAGGTGAAGCCACGTACAGTCGAGCGTGTGCCTGCTGTACTACCATATAACAGAGGTGTCACAGACAGATTGGCTACATCTTAAAGCGAGCTTCTATTAGAAGAAGATTAGTCAGTCCCACCATCCGTCAAGGTGTATTCCTCTTCAAGATGCAGGAGTGTACAAGCTTGATTGTGAATGTGGTCTCATAATAGGCAACCAAAACGATCGGCAAAATCAAGAACACATAGCTGACGTTAAACACAGACGTTCCAGGAAGTCTGCAGTTTGTGATCATATCCTAGACGGCCCCAGTTACATTAGATTTGATAAACCACAAATTCTCGCGAAAGAACATCGATTCCTGCCAAAGATGATACGTGAGGCTATTAGAAATTAAAAACATCGTAATTTCAATAGAGAGGCTAGGTACTACCACCTGCTTGGGATCCCGTAATTAATAATATTAAAACTAAGCCCAAGCATACCACTGCAAGATTTCAAGACACAGTAAGTTCATTCTATGTAGATCGGACCAAAATTAATAATTTAAAAGCTGAAGGTAGTCCGTTTAACTCTGACATCGGAACGTCAATTATCTCAGTCCCCAGACCATGGGTGGTGTAAAGCACCCGAAACGTTGGCAATTAATAAAATAAGTTAATTAAACGCGATAGTAAGTGGTTTTGAAGTTTTTCATTTCGTCCTACACATGGTGGCACTATTCGGAGGCGTGGAGTAGAGTGTGGTGGTCTTGTTCTTCAAGAAAGGCGACAACGCTTTCTGAAGAATTACAATCGATTTTCTGACGCGTCTACGTGCTGTTTTCGAGAGTTATTACAAACCTCATGCAGACCGAGACCTCCAGCCTCACGAACAAGCCGGAGCCCGGAAAAGTAAGAACATAGACCATACATACCTTCGGCAAATTGTAAAGAAGTCCAAGAAGTAATAACGCCGCCACGTCTGGCGTATGGACTTGAGAAAGCCTTTGATTCCGCCGAAATTTGGGCGGTGCTACAGTCCCTTCAGCGGTGCTAAGTTGACCGTCGGTATATCGAAGTGCTGAAGTTTTGTACAGTAGGCTACGACATGTCCGAGTAAAGAACCAGTACGAAACCCATCTGATCAGAGAGTGTAAGACAGGGTGACGTTATATCTCCGAAACTCTTCACCGCTTCATTGGAAGACGTTTTCAATCTACTGGACTTAAAAGTATACAGTATTACATCAACGGCGAGTACATCACTCGCCTTCGATTTGCCGACGATAAAGTACTTATGTCAGAATCGCTGGAGGACATGAGCACTATGCTCAATGACCTCAATAGCTTCTCCGACGGATAGGTCTTAAGATGCACATGGACAAAACAAGATCATGTATAACGTGCATGTCACACCTAGGCCTGTAGTTGCTGGGAGCACTAAGCTCGAAGTTGTTGACGAGTATGTTTACCTGGGACAACAGCCCAAATAGGTAAGTCCAACTTGACCGAGAGGTCAATCGACGGATTCAACTCCGCTGGGCAGCGTTCGGGAAACTACGGCACATCTTCTCGTCAGGTATACCTCAAAACTTAAAACGAGTCTGTACAACCAGTGCGTATTGCCATATGAAGAAGCTTTGTTCGCTCATGAGCTAAGGAGAGGACTATGCTCGGGGTTTCTCTGATAAGCTTAGAACAAGGATATCCACAGTAGAACCAGAGGACCGACTTAGTCCAACGATTAGTGTTGAAGTGGCAATGGCCGGCCATAACTCGAAGAACTGACAACCGATGGGGAAAAAGGTTCGAGTGGCGGCCTTGTAGCGGCGGGCGAAGTGGTACCTCGTCGTGGTCGTCACTCCATCTCCATCTAGTGAGATGAGTGATGATTCATAGAGACATGCAGGAAGTCTATGGCACCTGCACCCATCGACTCCTGCATTGTGCGTCCACGAGCCACCTGGCTCAGGACAGTGATTTGTGGCATGCCTTGGGAGGCCTATGTTCATCCGTGGACTTGAAGGCTGTAATGATGATGATGATGATGAATGATTTTTACTCCATTTTCTTCCTGGGTATTATATATGTTTTAAACGACGATCATGCCGCCATCTATCTATTTTGAGAAGCCATTTTGAGAACATTCTGACATTTCCATAGTCACCGCTATACGACACACAAAGAAATAGGTAATGAACCTTCTACGATCACACAGTAAAGTTAGTCTGCCGCAAACGATTTGGTTACCCGCGACAAATTTCGTATAGTCAATAGAATTGCACGCAACCATTTCGCATGAGATTTAAGTCATACCGTAAACTTGAATTTGGGTCTCGAGACTTCAAGGATAAAGCGAATTAGTTTTTCTACTCGCAGCTGTAGTACGCGTTTAAATCTCTTTACGATCTCGTGCTGAGATAAGAGGATCGAACCAATGGAAAACTTAAACACTTAACCGTTTCTTAGCAAGAAGTTGAAGTAACTAAGTAACTTTGCGAGACTATAAACGTAAAAGAGACGACCAGTTCGCCTAGTTCTAATTGAATATAAGACGAAAAAGATATTAGCATATTAAAAAAAAATATAGTTTTTTTAACTCACTTTCGTGTATGTCCGTTTGGGTCGAATTTAGTAATTGATTTTAAACTAACTTCCTGATGAGCTATGAGAGACTTGAAATGTTTAATATAGCTCAGAATCGGATGACATTGTATTATACGTACTGTAAAAGAACGTGGTATATTTTTTTCGTACATATTACTTTTTAAATTACTTGTTTAAAGAAGAGAGGCAACGAGCATGCGATTCACCTGTTGGTAAGTGATTACTGCTGACTATGAACAACTGCCATACCACAGAATTTAGGTTCGTTGTCTCGTGTGCTCTCACCCATAACACGAGCTTTAGATATTAAAGTAATAATTTATTAATAAAACGAGTCTGCGAATTTATTAAAGTGCACTTTAGAATTCATTTAAGTTCAGAATCTGTAGAGATATTATGACGAAACAAGATTGGCCAAAAGTAGTCTTAGTTACTCCTTATAACATCAGCTATCTGTAAGTGAAAGTCCCGTCAAAATCGGTCCAGCTCCTCGGAGATTAGCCGGAACAAACGGACAGACAGACAGACAAAAAATTTTAAAATCCTTTTATTACTATCGTATATACTTTCATGCATTTAGTAAAATCTGTTATTTTGACATTACAAACAGACACTTCAATTTTATTTATTGTATAGAGTATAGATTAGACGTGTAGAGGACATAAGAGTATCCACTAACTATCATCCTGTAGGTGTCGTAAGAGGTGACAGCGGAAATGTAACAAGATATTCTAGTAGCTGTTGTATACAGATTTGAAAGCCTAATTCCAGTTTAGAATTGTTCATACAAAAGTTATAAGTTTATAAACGAATCTGTTATATTCTCGATATCGAACTCCTACCGTGTGTTGACGGGTAAGATTATGCACGTTGGGCACTTTTGGAATGGAAAAAGCACTGAACTCGCGTGACCTTCACGCTCAGATACATATATACAGATATGTGTGTATATGTTACCGTTAAGGTAATTAGGGTGGTTAGAATTAATAATAACTGTACACTACTCTCATCGCCAATATACTGGGAAATACACACCACGACAGCGGTAGTGTCAGTGTCAGTGGTACTACTGTATAAACGTGTTTTACGTGGTGGCTGTCCGCTAAGACCGCAAATTCTATTAACTTTCATAATATTTTCTTTTAAATAAATAAATAAAAGGGTTTTTTTAAAGCAGCAGAACTAAATGGAAATTCCCTCTCGTTTGTTTCATAATTGGTTTTTAAGCACTAAAAGCATTTTTCATTTGTGTTATAATTTCGTATAAATATTTTCTGGAGTTGCTGTTAGAAACATAAAAGTTTCAAAGAATGTTTCCGCTCGGAAAATATTAAAATAGTTAGAACATAATCTAAGTTAATTAAGAGCCGCGATATCTCAGGGACGGCGCGCTTGCCTTATAATTTTAAAGTATGCGAGAAACCTTAATTTGAATCTTACGGAGTTAGCTAAGCTTCTTCATTCGTTATCGCTAATAGAAGACTATAAAAATGAATGGAAACGAAATATCTCAACGTGAACATGTGCTTTTTGATTTCATTTATTATTATAGCTTTCTATTAGCAATAGCAATCGTAGAAAGTGAACTTGACTAACAGTTCCGCACACGTAGTCAAGATGACTTAATAAAGTTAAAACTAATATAAAACTATAAATAGAATGAAATCAATGTTTGTAGAAATTTATACGTGGTAGTAATCCACTCTGCAGCTACATATGGTTGAAGCAGGAACGGGTCGGTTCGACCGGGTAGACCACGCTCTCAACAGAATAACATCAGTGAACCAGCAGCTCAATGCTGCTGTGTTTCGTATGGTGAGTGTAGAGAAGAGGAGACCCTTACTGGATATGAGGCATTCCACCTTAGATTTCAGGAGTGACAAGACAAACTCGGAGCGAGGGTAAATGTAGACTTCTATAGACCACTTCCCGTCAGGTGGACTTCGTAAAAGGAAGAGGTTGTCTATTCACCTGCAGTTTTGCATGCATTATGCGATAATTTAGACGATTATGAACCAAGTTTTATGATTACTTTTTATTATATATTCTTTATTTCCTCGGGGATAACTAATTTAAAAGAAAAAAAAACATTCGACCGTTGGAGAAATTTCATCTCCTGTTTTCCACCCTTGTGAAGTCTATACGTAATACGACGTACTAGTTGTCACCTTGACCGTGTATTATTGTTTACTCCATACAAAAGTGCTTAGTACTTTACTAGGTGGAAGGACTCCTTTACTACCCAGGAGTCTGTCTGGGTAGCTACCACACTTTTACCTATTTCTGCCGCCAAGTTGCAGTGCTTGCACTGCTGTGTCCGGTTGGAAGGGTATAGACAACCAGTATGATTACAGACTGTAACGCATTCCGTCGAAGTCTTTGGAGGTGACAACGCTTAAGTAGCCTTCTTTATTTGAAGTTCGCTGCAGGTGAAGTCTATGCCAATTGCACTGCACTATTGGGTAGACTGTGAGTTCCTCTTTCACTTCAGTTTTATTAAAAAAAAAGTGTCAAAAAAATAAATTTAAAAATGAAAAGGACGATTTAAAAAATTAAAAAGAATAAAAAACATTCTACATATTATTTTAATAGCTTTTGAAGTCGTGGCTCTAATTGTTTAATTTGTTACTTTGTATTAAAACTATAAATTTACACTAATGTAAACGTTATTTTAGTCTAAGTTTTTTTTTTAAATCAGTTGTTATTTTTTTTATATTATTTTATATACACCTTTATCTTATTAAGTAATTTTTTCCCGTATGAACTACTTCAATTTGAATAACTTTGTTGTGTGGAACCTACTTCTACTTAACTCTAAGGGACATAAATTTAAATTCAGCGTTGCTTTATCATGTAATATTTAACTGCGCCGCTTACAGTGTTCCGCGAGTTCCACAACCGATGTAACTATTCGGAACATTTCGTGTGAAAATTCTTATCGAATCGGTATCTGTTACATTACATTACATTGTAACATGCAACATAAAGCTATATATTGTAAGCTTCGAACGCGTTGCACTACATCAGAAACCTTAGCGAGCGTCTACAACTACCCAACAAAGTTTCCTCGTAATTGTATGAATGAATAGTCGAGTTTATGGTACAGGAACATATAGAAAGCGAAGAGACAAACAAATAAAAACACCACCATTCACCAAATTTTCATAGTAATTGTTTGAATAGTGTATAGGAACGAACAGAAGACGTACGAAAAAACACATAAATATTAACTTGTTTATTAGAAACTCACAGTCGCGCTTGCATCGACTGCTACTGGGAATTTCTTGATAGAAAAACTTCTACAACTGATTTTTGGTCGATCTGGATTCGAACCTGGGACCTGATGATTATCAATCGCATTTTCGACCACCATAATAAAGAGGCATTAATGAGTGAAATGAAACATAGAATTAGTAGAAGAGGTTTTCTGAAAACAACGTAAATTGGCTGCCAGCCAAGCGGAACAATAATGGCAAATAATGTAATCACAAAGTAATCAAATAAAGTAAAGTTTTGTACGTGGTAGAGCCAAGCTGCAGCTATATTTATAGTATAGTTGTAGCACGAATGGGTTGGCTCGACCGGGGAAGGACCACGCTCTCACAGAATACCAGCGTAAAATAGTAGCTTAATGCTGCTGTGTTTCGTATGGTGAGTGTAGAGAACCCTTTTTACTGGAAAAGAGGCATTCCATCTTAGTCCTCAGGCTGACAACACATCTGCATTTTGATTCGCAAACGAGGATAGATGTAGATGTTTATGGGCCACAGCAACTACTTACTATCAGGTGGACTGTGTGCTCGTTTGTCACCCTATTTCTATATAAAAAAAATCTATGGAGAGAACTTTTTTTCTGCAGCGGACTTCTAATAGGAAATTTAGGAATGAAGGTATATGTAACCGTGTTGTGGCATTGTAAGAATATCCACTAACTACCCCATACCGTCCAATAGGTGTTGTTAGAGGCGACAGATAGAAACTGAACAGGAGGTTGGCAACAGCATTTTCCTGAAAACAAGAGAAAATTATAAAAAACTGCGGTTGCCCACTCAACTGCTAAGCGTGGTAACTATGGCTAAACTCGCCCTAAGCGGCAATGTGTGGGGGAGGCCTCTGAGTAGTGGACTTCTGATAGATTGAAATGAATGATATATGATGAGTATTGTTTTATAGAATAGTATAAGACAAGTCCACCTGATGGTAAGTGGTTGTTGTGGCCCATAGACATCTACATCTATCTTATATTAAGAATCAAAGTGCAGATGCGTTGTCAGCCATGTGGACTAATATGGAATGCCTCGTTTCCAGTAAAAAAAATTTTTTTTAAGTCGTTCAACCTTAGTCTTCAGGGGTGACAACTTATCTATAGCCATTTTTGTTCGTAGCCACTTACTTGGTGGACTGTACGTTAATTTTCACTACAATTTTAAAATAATATAAATCTCTAATAAGTTAAGCGAGTTTTTACACAAATAAAACAAATGAACCTAATCGACCTCGAATCGAAAACCTTTAGTAATTTAATCGACACCTATAGACTCTATAGCAATTCACAGTAGTATTAAGAAGCAAATAAACTTACTAGATTGGATGGAGATTAATCGTCTCATGTAAATCTAAATGCCACAAGCAATGTGATCTATTATTAACTGTTCTATTGTTACTTAGACCTCATAATTGCCAAGCCAGTTTTATTTTTAATTTGAGTTGTTATCAGGAAGACGCTGCTGCCCATATTCTATTTCATTTACTCTCTGTTGCCTCTTCCGACAGCCACGGAACGATATGGGGTAGTGGATATTCTTACACTGCCACTACACAGTCACTCTTCTATCATAATCATCATCTTTACAGTCCACTGCTGGGGATAGGCCTCCCTCAAGAAATGTCACAAAGCAAGGTCCAGAGCCGTCTGCGTCTATCGAATTCCTGTATATCGTAGCAAATTGTCACTCCATCTAGCTGGAGCCGCCCTGCACGGCGCTTACTAGTACGAAGCTGCTACTTGAGAATCTTTCTTTCCAATCGGTTGTCGGTTCTTCGAGTTCTTAGTTCTTCTATATCTTTGAAGTTATCACGGCCACGGCTACTATTAGTTTAAAAATTTATGCTACAAGATTGGGACGTCGAACACTCAGTCCCCCCGTAACCATGGGTGCTCTTAAGTACTCGAAACGTTGAGAGTATAAAATAAGTTAATATAAGTAAGTGATAACATCTGTAAAAACTAGTTTCATTTAATTAGTAGTGTTCGCGTAAACATAAAAAAAAAACATTCCGTGACTTAATTATTTCTCAATATTCCATTGGTTTCCTCAGTTAAATATTCATGTTTAACATCGTTACATTAAACAACAGAAAAGCTGCCCCGCAGGCAAACATTTCGGACTGTTCCGTGACGTTCTGACTGATTGCCAAACAAATCTTCAATTTATGATAACATTGTTAGTAGTTATTTGCATAGTTAGTTTTGTGTAGAAAAATAATAATGGCAGCGTTACATTGGTGGCTGGTTATATCTATACATATATATAAAATTGCATTGTCTGTATGTAATATTGAAATAAATGGCATGTATCAAGCTCAGGCGATTATCTACATGCTTTTAAGACATAAATAACCAAAAATTGATAAAATACAAATGATATTCGACTATCCTAATAATAGATCCTACTCAGACGACGCCGGGGCGGGTCGCATGTTTTAATTATCACTACAATTATCAGTTCGTGGTAACGTATAAGTCCAGGCTTGGCCATGAAATTAATGATTCTGTAGTTTGATTTATTGTGTAAAATATACCTATATTTTTTCTACTGACTTCAAAAAGTAGGAGGTACCTACTAAATTCGACTGTATTTTTTTTGATTTTTTAACAATACAAAGACAAATAGTCCGACTAGGTAAGTCCAACTTTGACCGAGAGGTCAATCGACGGATTCAACTCGGCTGGGCAGCGTTCGGGAGATTACGACACATCTTCTCGTCAGACATACCTCGAAACCTTAAAACTAGATTATACAACTAGTGCGTGTTGCCAGTGATGACCTATGGATCTGAGACGTGGTCCTTCACTGCTGGCCGCATGAGGAAGCTTAAAGTCGCTCAGTGAGCTATGGAGAGGGCTATGCTCGGCGTCTCTCTGCGTGATAGACTTAAAAACGAGGATATCCGAGGTAGAACCAGAGTGACCAACATAGCCCAAAAAATTAGTATGCTGAAGTGGCAATGGACCGGCCATATAGCTCGAAGAACCGACAACCGATGGGGAAGAAAGGTTTTCGGGTGGCAGCCTCGTACCGACAAGCGAAGTGTAGGGCGTCCCCCCACTAGATGGAGTGACGACCTGGTGAGACATGCAGGAAGTCAATGGATGCAGGTGGCTCGGGACCGTGCTTTGTGGCATTCCTTGGGGGAGGCCTATGTTCAGCAGTGGACTTGTGAAGGGCTGTAATGATGATGATGATACCTCATGACTTTTTTCTAGGTGAACCGATTTTGATGATTCTTTTTATATTTGAAAGCTGGTGCTTCTCATTTGGCCCCATATAAATTTGATCACGGTTTGATTAGTAGTTTTTGAGTTATCCAATAATTTATATTGAAGTTGGTGTACACCACCAACCACCAGGAGCACCGTCTGAAATTAGTGACCACCAGTACGGTTTCCGTAGGGGTCACTCAGCTGGTAATCTTCTTGTTTACCTAACACACAGATGGGCGTAGGTGATCGAGTCCAAGGGGGAGGCTTTGGCGGTTAGTTTAGACATAGCGAATGCCTTCGATCGGGTTTGGCACAAAGCGCTTCTTTAAGAAGCATCCATCTTATGGACTTCCCGAGAAATTGTGATATTGGATCACCAGTTTTCTGGCTGATCGGAGCATCAACGTCGTAGTAGAAGGTGCAGGCTCTGATTACAAGCCTATTGACGCTGGTATTCCACAAGGCTGCGTGTTATCACCAACGCTGTTTTGTCTTTATATCAATGATATATTGCAAACCGGTAGATAACATTCATTGCTATGCGGACGACAGCACTGGTGATGCTTTATATACCGGCCGTGCAAATATTTCTCGGGAAAACGTCGCCGAATACCGGAACAAACTTGTGTCTGAAGTCGAGACTTTATTGAACAAAGTCTCGGATTAGGGGCGACTAAATCTAGTCCACTTCAATCCCCAAAATACACAAGTTTGCGTGTTTACAGCTAAAAAGAACCCCTTTGTCGTGTCTTCTCAGTTTCAAGGCACTCCTTTTGTTGCCATAGCCAGTATCGGAATCCTCGGCGTCGACATATCGAATGTCGTGCAGTTTCGTGATCACTTGGAAAAGAATGCTAATTTGGCCACTAAAAAGCTTGGCGTGCTCAGCAAAGCGGGTCAGTATTTCATGACGGCACACCACCTGCAACTTTACAAGGCGCAGGTTCGGCCGCATATGGAATACTGTACCCATCTCCGGGCCGGAGCTCCCCAGTGCCAGTTCCTTCCATTTGATCGCATCCAGCGCAGGGCGGTTCGAATCGTCGGTGACCGAGCTCTTTCTGATCGGCTTGACTCACTGGCGCTGCGAAGAGATGTTGCATCCCTTTGCGTATTCTATCGTATCTACCACGGGGAGTACTCAGAGGAATTGTTCGACTCAGTCCAGCCGCGCATTTCACCATCGCACATTGGTGACAGAACCTGAAATACCAAACGTACCATCTGGATGATTATATCCACTACTGTGATTTAGAAGAGTTTTCTTCCTCACAACTCCTTTGTGGAATCGAATACCATCATTATTTTCCGGACCATACGACTATACGGACCTTCAAGATAAGAGCCACTCTTTTTAAAGGTTGGCAACGCATCTGCAATTTCTGGTGTTGCATGTTGTTCATATTTGCTAATGTTCCAATAAGCACTTCTCATAAAAATATTAATTTTACCACTTGTGTTTATAAACAAGGACAAAGGAATTTACAGTTCACCATAGTAATCTGCAAACAACTTCAGTTGCGTATCTGAGGAGCTCGTTTTTATAAACGTTTTAATTAACAACGCAATTATCTTTACACAAGTTATGTCAGTTCCATTTTTGAGCAAAAGCAATCACTTACAATTAAAATTAAATACTCAGTTGCTGCAAAACAAAAAAAATTATACTCCACTAAAAAAATTACTGCCTCAGGTATACCATATTGTTATTGAACTATATTATAGTTTTGTGAATAACTTTATTTCCCAGTTTGTTAAGAGGATATCTAGGTAAGATATTTGATGAATCGATTTCTACTAGACTATTAATGTGCCCTAACGACGGAACTAAACAACTGAGCTCGAAAAACTATTGTACGAAAGTACATGATATTTCAACAGTTTAGAAATAATGTTGATATTATGCCTGCGCGCGACACGTTCACTATAATTACATTTTTCATTCATAAGTATTTTCAGTAACAAACGCTCTCACGGAAACGGACACAGTTTTAATTACCACATCCCGTAACGTAGAAGATACAACCTACATTAATATACTACATATCAATTATATGTAGAGGGTCACAACTCACAAAAACCCCACATTTTGGTCCTTCGAGCTGACGTGAACTAAGACACATGTATATACCTACAATAGTTCAACAGTAAAGGTATTTGTAAAAAAAAAAATAAAAAGTGTAATTCGTGATTCTATCTGTAGTGTCACTTGGTTGCTGGCCTCCCACAAGCGGGTCTCACCAGCTTGATTGAGGTGCATACTACGGTAAGAGTCGCAGTCACACGTATCTGAAACCAACTATTTACAACATCGTCCTTAAACCATGGAGAACCTACTTCAACAATAGAGAACAATCATTGAATCTATCCTTAAAATTGAGGCTAACTTCAAAAGGATTCTGATTCACGCAACAGAACATACATACAGAAAAGGTTGGATGCTTTGAATGCTCAATGGGAGGTGTTCAACAGAATCATGGTGTTCTAAAAAAACAGACAGTGACTTGATGACGACTATTTCATCAATGATACCTACACCACCACAAAGAAGCGGTACGAAGCGATTCGTGACATGCTGACGAACTACGAGGTGAAAACTGCGGAAACTGGAGTACCATCAAGGTCTGATGAGTTCATTAGCCAACAACGCACCATTTCCGGCGCCTCTAGGGTGATTAAAACATCAACACCAAAGAGTTGACAGAAAAGTGGAAATTTAGACAAACTGAATTCGCTGCAGTCTCGCTGGAAACTGATCGACGAGCTCCACTGGCAAATCGATAACCTGACTTCTGGCGGTGATGTGGCTACGAAGAAGAGTTTTCTGCATACGAAACCCTGTACGAAACTACAAAAGGATTTGAATCGTAAGCTTAACTCAGTATCTCAACAGCATCAGCGTGCTACAATTGAGATTCCTTCTTTTCTGGTAATTATACCCAGGCCTACATTCATGGACCTATACTGTGAAGCCATCCACAACAATGTCATGTTGACAAAACGCAAAAGATGCAGCACCAAGGGCAAACTTAAAGGCGAGGCGGAGCGCATCGTACAGCATCTACAGTATCAGCTGATAACTGACACCTGTTGGGAGATACTCACCCATAGGTACAACAACTGACAACTTTTGTTTACAAAACATATACAAACCCTATGGGACAACCGGCGTTGCAAACACAGAATGCATATGAGCTGAAGAAGAAGATGACACAAGTGTCGAGACCATACATGCTATTCACAATCTGGGCATCGACACAACGACTTGGGATCCGATCCTGGTGCACATTCTCACTGGCAAATTGACCTGACACGTATGCAGCCTACATGGAGATCAGAAAGGCTCCGAGAGAGCTACCTTGATGAGCTGATAAACTTGGAAAACAAGTTTACTGCGCTTGAACCTGTTCAAAAGAAGAGACAGACCCTAACAAGTCAAACATTCGACCAACAAGGAGGCAACAGCTCAATTTAAGAAGGACTTTAACAACACCAACAGGCGTAGTTTTCTTCGAGCATATCATACAAGCACAGAAAAATTGCTGCTGTAAAACAATCATATTTACTCTACTGCAAGTCGTTTCAAGACATGTCACCGGAAGACAAATGAGGTCAATTTAACCATATTTGTCGCAATTGCCTGTACCACAACGACAATAAATGCAACCCAACAAAGATGCCGCGTGTGCAGCACACACACAACATTGCACGATATTTACCGCAAAGTTGAAATCGCGTCTCAAATAACGTTATACCTAGCAACAAGCCACATACGTCACAGCAAAAGGCAAACCACGTGTCTGGAAATTATAACGAAGTCCTACTAGCGACCGTTCAATTAAAGGTGATGGCAGCTGATGGATCGACTGTTCAATTGCGATGCCTCGACCAAGGATCACAGATAAATCTAATAACGAAGATGCTGCAACGGCTGGGACTGCAAAGACAAAATCGAAACGCCACAGTCTCAGGCATAGGGACGTCAGCACATCATAGCAACGGAACCGTACGGTTAGACTGTGAGTCTTTGTACGGAGGCCATTCATTTACAATCGAAGCCATGGTAATGGCCAACATGCTCAGCAACCGCCTAATTACACCTTCGAAAACAAGACTGGCACATATTCAGAACATACAACTGGCGGATCCTGACTTCAACATCTCGAGACCAGTGGACGTTCTGTTAGACGCTGGAGTGTATGCTGACATAGTAATGAGTGGTATGCTACGAGGACCCACACACGCACCCATGGCTCAACAGACAAAAGTGGGCTGGGTACTGCTGGGCAATATCAAAACCTTCAACTGCCACGTGCTCATTAATCTTGACGATGTATCTCGATTTTGGGAGATGGAGGAGATAACCGAAACCAATCACAATCTAACATCAGAGGAAGAATATGAATCTATTTATTCAACCACAACAACAAGAAAAGAAGACGGACGATATGCAGTCAGACTTCCAATGAAAATAAACTACGAACAAACCTTTGCACTTTAAGCCACAGGCAATCGCACAATTTCGGCAGTTAGAAAACGATTGGCCAAACAGGAAACATTTTCTACGTCATACAAGAAGTTTATTGACGAATATCTACAACTCCGCCACATGACGCCATGCACTGAACACCATAACAAGCTACTTTACCTCATCACGGCGTACAAAAGCTGGACTCAACAACTACAAAATTAAAGGTAGTCTTTAATGCCTCTGCCAAGACAAGTACAGGACAAAGCTTGAACGATCTCATGAGTGCGGGCCTAACTCCAACAAGACCTACAATCTATGATTCTACGTTGGCGAGCCTTTCAATACGTCTACACTGCAGACATTGAGAAGTTTTACCGTCAAGTACTGATACACGATGAAGATCAACACCTGCAAAATTGTATGGCGTGACTCTGCTACAGATCTCATCAAAGAATACCAACTGTGCACTGTAACATATGGTACCAAAGCTGCACCATTTTTGGCAATGCGCACCATAATACAACCTGTAATGGACGATGGACACCGCTATCCTCTCGCGGCAGAGATCCTACCACCAGCTGTATGTGGATGACCTACTGGTGGCAGCAACGACATGTTAGAAGCACAAGACGCTCAAAACCAATTGATTGACCTGTTGTTGCGGTGGTTCAATCTTCGCAAATGGGCTAGTAACCACCCCAGATTGCTTCAAACTTTACCTGAACATCTCATAAGCCAGAATATGTTTGACTTCAAGGACGCAGAGAGTAACAAACACTCGGCTTAACCTGAATCCGCACACTGATCAGTTTATATTCAAGGCGCCACTTAGTAACACACGTGACGTCACAACGAAGCGGACATTGCTCTGACCTATCAAAATTATATGACCCACGGTTGGCTGTTCCGGTAACAATGAAGGCAAACTCATATTTCAACAAGCTTTGGCTTGTTTCAACAAATTGGGATGAACTCTTCCGGAAGACATACAACAAGAGTGGACAACTTTTCAACAAGAATTGCCCATCATCAATACCATCGCTTTACAACGCTGGATTGGTAACACTAAACAACCCATCGAGTTACACGGATTCAGTGACGCCTCCGAAACATGCGTTATCTACTGTAAATCTATTAGTGAAGAAGGGCAACAAATTATCACGCTGGTGGCAGGAAAACTAAGCTCGCACCATTAAGAAAACCCTGTCTTTACCACGGCTTGAACTATGGTGCCCTACTACTGTCTCGACTTATAGAAAAGGTCATAGAGTCAATAAACTCACAGAGTGTAACAATACATGGTTGGACAGATTCTATGATCGTGATGGGTTGGTTACAAGCCCAAGATGGACCACATTTGTGGCTAATCGCGTAACACAGATCACTGTCATCATGCTAGGCACGGCAAGTCTGAATATCAGCAGACGCCACAGAGACAACACACACAACTGGCGAATCATCATTTATGGGAATTTATTAAAAAGACAACGACCTCCCACTTCAAGACCAATTCCACAACTGTTGAAGAGAAAAGGTCAAACAAGTTTGCGTGTCACAAAGGTCGATGCCATTAATCGGAGAACTTTAAACAAACACAGCTGTATGGCGCGTAACTCGAATCCTAAGTTGATACTTGTTCATAAACAATGCACGTGACGTCATCAATGCCATGCGGTCATCGTACTTAGCAACGAGTGACCTGCAGAACGCACATAATGCAATTATCAAGGCTATACAAACTAATCATTTGCCGACGACATTGCACAACTCAATAAACATCATAAAAAGCGAATAACAAGCAGCATTTTAAACTTAAATCCATTCCTGGACAAACACGAAATCTTACGTAGGAGGACGTCTGGAAATGCCAACTAAGTCAAGAACAAAACATCCAATTATCTTACCTTACAATGACAGGTTAACGGAGTTACTGATCGACCAAGCGCACAAGAGGACCCTGCATGGTGGAGCCAGACTAACTCTATCATATCTACGCAACAGATATTGATTATCAGCGGTTTGAGAGCAGTGAAAAACGACTTATACGGTGCATCACGTGTCATCGCTTCAAAACTATCAACAACAACCAACTTATGGGTGATTTACCTCCTCCACGCGTCACACCATCCGGCCTTTCACACACACCGGTGTAGATTTCACCATGTGGAGGCACAACAGGGCAGAGGAATAAAGACAATGAAGGCCTACGTAGCTGTATTTGTGTGTTCAGCACAAAAGCTCTTCACCTGAACTTGTTCCGATCTCAGCACAGTGGCTTTTCTGAACGCCTTGAAACGAATGTGTGCCCGCCGAGGAAAGCCTCGTCACATCTACAGCGACAACGGCACCAACTTCGTGGGGCAGCAAGAGCATTGAAAACAACGAAAGGAGGCATTACAATGCTACATAAACAATGACGTCATAACTAATATGTCAGAGTGGGGCATTGAATGGCATTTAACGCTCCTTCCTGCCTACTGCTGTGGACTCCGAAGCTGCAGTAAAGCTGAAACATCACCTCAAACGAGTACTTGGGATCAAAACTTACGTTCGAGGAATTTTCTACACTGTTGGCGCAGATTGAAGGATGTCTCAACTCGCCCCTGGTGGCGTTGTCAGAGAATATCGAAGACCTTGACTGCTTGACACCAGCTCACTTCCTAATCGGCGAGCCTCTCTAGAATCACCACTATCCGCTGAGGTAATGACATGACCTCTCTACAAGATGGCAACTTACGGAGAAATGTAAGGACTTCTGGAGAAGGTGGTCACTGACTATCTTCAAACTCTACAAACTCGAAGCAAATGGCACTTTCCTACTAAAAACTTAGAAGTTGGGGACGTCGTTATCGTCAGAGAAGACAACATTCCTCCTGCCAAATGGATCCTGGGACGGGTGTTGGAGACTCACCCAGGTGCGGACGGCCGGGTACGAGTCGTCACACTGAAAACTAAAACAAGTAATATGAAGCGACCGATTACAAAATTGTCACGCCTTCCGTTGGATCCGTCATCTTATACAACTGCATCTTCTGACGTTGACATCAAGCCTGCAATAAATACACAAAGAAAACGAAGAAACAACAACGGCAAAAACACTTCAACAACTTTTTGTACGTTACTACTTATATTTTCGATGTGTGTTGGACCTACTACGCAACAAATGATCAACATAACAAGGCTAGCAGTTCAAGAGTCGTTTATTTTGACAAGGTGTCTGATGCAGATTATTCAAGATATGGAAAATGGTTGTATACTACAACATGACGACATATTGGCGGAGTTTGGACAACATACAAAACTATGTCAACCATTTGAACACATTATGCAAGAATGAAGCAGCCTATCTTACATTTCATCCCAGTTTCAAACGAACTTAACGAAATTCAACACTATAACGATATCTACGATCAGAACATGGACCGTCTCGAAGAAAAGAGGACTAGTGAATGGAATAGGATACCTAGCAAACTCCTTGGTACTCGATGAGAGATTTGCCAATCAGTACGTGAAGGATATCAACATAATCCAGTCAAACGAAAATCATCTATTGAATCTCTACAAAAATCACACATCGATCATCGAAAGTGAATATAATTCTAAAAGAAACGAGGAAGTAATGAACACAATTTCGTATCATCGACAATCATCTCGCTGAAACGGAAAACGCATACAAATCAGCCATGACAATGCTATGTACATAACAGCTACCGCTCTGCCGTGAACTTGATCATTTCAAACATACGACAAATACAACAGCAACTCCTAGACCTAGTAACTGACGTGAAGGACGGGAGAGTTGACACCCATCTCATCAAGCCCAACCAATTTGAAGATCAGCTCAACATCATCTCCGGTCATTTACCAAGCGAGTTATCGCTACCTGTGTGAACACACGCCATTGCGCAAGTTACATAAGCTGCGCGAGTACGTGCGCTAACAAGTGCATACATAATATTCGGAAGTGAAGCTACCGCTAATAAACAACGAACAATATGAACTTAACCGCATCATTCCTATTCCGCAAATAACTGGACACAGAGAGAAACTATAGTACTCACATCTGAATACCTTGCTGTAAACCTAAGGGGACATGATAATACCCTTAGAAAACTGAGATGTATCATCATGCAAATCTGCAAGAAAACAAAATGTTATGTGCTATCAATCAACCTATTTACAACATTAAGGTAGCTGATACATTATGTGAAGCGCAAATATTAAACAATGGCGACTTATCAACATGCCGCACAAGAGTATTGGATTGCAACGACAGGTGGTGCGATTACACAATCGTGGCGCGTGGCTGTTCTCCTGTTGCGAAGACTGCACGATGCGCATTTTCTGCCCAGCTGAGTGACGTCACAGCACTTACACGGCACGGGATTATGTTACTGACTTGGGTGTATGCTCAGGAGAAAGCTTCATCATTCATGCTCGCAACGACTATCACAGCGAGTTGAAACTAACAGGCAGTGAAGAAAGAATGTACATGCGTGAATCAAGCCTGAACCACATACTGACAGACTTAATCATACATTTGGACCTGAAGATGGCAAAGACGCTTCACAAGAGCTGAAAACAACATTGATAAGGTCAAGGAACAGCAACAAACACTGAGTGTACAATCACTCACACATGACACACAACTATGTGTTGTACACCGTAGTCGGATTTATTATTGTAGCCTTCATTGCATGGGGACATTCCGGCTGAAAAGATGTCAAGGCTGCAGCGTGAATCTTCGCGACAAGCCAGACCCCAACAATGTCGAGCAGCCAACCCAAGGACATTCATCGGAGCATGGAGTCTCGGACATCGATAGTGTGGATGCGGTGATCGCAACGGCTGCCGTAAACTCATTAGTTCATCGCCTTAAACTTTCTTCTTCTTTATAAAATTGGCAAGATGTACGAGCAAGTACATGATATTTCAACAGTTTAGAAGAAAATATGCTGATATCGGCTGCGCGCGACACGTTCACTATAATTACATTTTTCATTCATAAGTATTTTCAGTACAATAAACGCTCTCTACGAAACGGACACAGTTTTAATTACCATCCTGTAACGTAGAAGATACAACCTACATTAATATACTACATATCAATTATATGTAGAGGGTCACAACTCATAAAACCCCTTCCTATCTCGGACTAATAATACATATTAAAATTTGACGAAATCATCACCTCCGTTTATTCCCTTAAACTGAACTGTTTTAATTAATTTTTTTAAGAACATTAAATATGTCTATTTACATTATATATTTAGTTATTTTTGACAATTTTTTTGGCACCTATAACTTTTATTTTATCTATTTCTTCCAGGGTTGACTGGTAGAGAATGCCATAAGGTGTTAAGGCCCGTATTAATAAACGTTCCTCAGCTCAAGTGCCCGCACTTGGGAACAATCTTCAGGTTGTGATTTTATTAATAAACATAGATCAAGGTGCGGCTTAGTTTTACGTTATCAGCTGAGTGACGCACTATTTAAAAAACGTAACTCGACTCTCAAGTACACAATAGGTGCGTGTACTTGAGATGCTAAAATCTAAGTGCTCTTCTAAAATTCTTATAAAATTGATGTAAAATCGAAATGACTAGCTTCTTTCTATTAAGCCAAAAGGTAAGGGGCTTATTTGCTTGCTACTAAGACAGGAATAACGCTTTGTAAATTTTTTATCTGTCTCTTTGTCTCTCAGTCCGGCCTAATCTTCGGAATGGCTGAACCGTCATGAAAATTCACAAACAGATAGAAAACAATGCCAATAGTTATCTAGGCTACATTTTAATCAAAACTTGGAGAATTAATATAAATGGTCTTTGATTATTTTAAATCTAAATAAGTCGCTAGTAATAATAGAATAATCCGCTAAAAGGCACGTGATATTTCGTATCCCTCTCAGAAATGATAGGAGACCTGCCTAGTGGTTGGATGTACATATTATAAAGGTTTGAACTTAACGATAGTTTTTGTTAAGTGATAATATCTATTATCACTTAACAAATATAATTTATCTTATATTATCACTTAACAAGGATAAGCATTGTAGATTTTCTGAAAAAAAAAGAAAAACAGATGTAGTTCAAGTAAAATAGAACTCCACGGTACATATTATATCGCCGCAGTTGAAAAGAGGACCGGTTCTTTTTTTCTTTTTTCAAAGGCTAAATATAGGCTTTCAGCAAGGAAATTGTGGTAATTGGGGACAAACACTGGCTTACAATAAGTTAAAAAAAATGCAGGCAGCGTTCATGGAACTATACCAGGGAGAGTAGGACTGTATCATAACTGAAGTTCTCAGTTTTTTTTTAATTATAGTAATTAATAATGTACATTTTATGTGAAATAAACTAATTTTTAATAAAAAAGTATTATACCAAGAAAAATAATTAAGACAGTACACATTATATATATTGTTCTAAGCTTTTATTTGTACATAAGAAACCTTTCGTAGTAGATGTTATGCAAAAAGCTAAGCCATAACCTTAATTTGTCAAACTAGGTAAGATACATCACTTTTCTTTTTTACACGAATTTTATTAATACGGGTGTGGTGACTTTTTTGAAGATAATTCAAGAAAAATAAGAGATTAACTTGAATATTTCATAAAGTGATGTTAAGTCGAAAAACATGAACGTAAAGCTTAACGCTTGTAGGTAAATATTTATCGCCATTACGTAGTGATAGATTATTAAACCACAGCGAAACCTTCAGCATGTTGTGCCCGAAGGATATTTGTAGTTGAAGTGTTAGGGAGGGTGTGTTATTGGGGGGGGGGGTATGTCTTCCTTATGCGGCTTTCTTAGGAATGACTACTTAGAAGAACTACAACATCGTCCTGATAAAAATTCAAAATAAAAAAAAATGCGGTTACCCACCCGGTTGCCAAGACTGGCAAAATCCATAGTCAAGCGTTTATTATTTTAAATATATATTTTATTTATTTCTTTAATTAACGAATAAAGGAATTTCATTTTTGAACCGAGTGTGAGTTTACTCATTTTGCCTAAATATGTCCATTAATGTTCAGTAATAAGTTATAGGAAAATAGTTTACTTGCGAAAAAAAAACAAACGCTTATTTTACTACGTATAAAGAACTATAATAATATTTTAAGTATAACGTAAAAAAATACACGTAAGCCTCGAACGGAACGTTCTGTAAAATCGGTAAAGGATTTTACAGGTGAATGGATCAACTTAATGCAGTTATAGATGTTATTACATTTATACCAGCGGAAATATTATTTCCGCTGGTATCTAAATTTCTTATCGTTAATATTTGTCGGGGAAATGCGTCCTTCTTAAATATTTTTATTTTATAAAATAAGGGTGATAATTGAACACGTAGTCCACCTGATGGTAAGTGGGTGCTGTGGCCCATAGACCTTTATATTTATGCTCGATTAAGGATCAAAATTCAGAAGCTCACAACTGAGGACTTAGATGAAATGCCTCGTTTCCTGTAAAAAGGGTCTCCGGTTCTCTACACTCATCATACGAAAGATTAAGCTGAACATAAAACATTAAGCTGCTATTACACGCTGGTATTCTGTGAGAGCTTGGCCCTACCCCGGTCGAGCCGACTCATTCGAGGTTCAACCATGATATAGCTGCAGCATGGCTCTAACACGTAAATATTAATAACACAGTTATAAACATTAGTATGCGAATATTTTCATGCACTCGTTTATGGTAATTAGAAAGCTTGGTCTTCTTTGTCAATATTTATTTTAACTTGTTTGTTTATTCTACAAATGCATAACCAAATTATGTGCTTTTTTTGTACTACTCACGGTAGAATACGCTGACGGCTGTAACACAGTTTATATAGTATGGCCGTTAACGCTAACATCTTTGATATGCAGTTTTGTAATTTAATATATTCAACATGAGTGTAATTTCTCAAACTGTGTGTCTAATCAATTATTATTATTATTAAAAACTGGTATTGATTATAATTAGGGCAGAGTACACAAGAGAGCAGAAGTGCAAGCATCTCGAAACCAACACACAAGCGTGGAGTTTACTTCCAAAAGTAGACAGAGATAATAACGCGATGCCTATATCGGCAGTAATAAATATCCCGTTTTTTACTCTGTCTTCTACTATAAGTGAGTAAGTACTGTAGGTTTAGTTACTGTAGTTACTACTGTACTGTAGTGTACTGTAGTTTCACTCTGATAAGGATGAATATCTAGGTGCTATAAACTTACTTCTGCAGAGTCTGAATGTGGAAAATACGACACACATTCTACTGTACTGTCATGTCATTTTATTTCTTTATATAAAATGCCTTAATGATTTCTTATGTTTACGCGTATACTACACATTTAAATAAAACTAGTTTTTACGAATTTTATCGCGTATATTAACTTATCTTATATTTATATTACATTATTATGTTTATTATAAAATGCCTTGCCAGTTCATTTAAAAAAACTGTGGTACCAAACTGACATAGAATTTTTTTCCGTACTTATTATGAAGACGTATACATGGGTAAAATGCCAAAAAATCGTATAACGTCCCATAACAGCGGTATAACCATTTCGTTAGTTAAAGGCCGCCTGCAATGCGTGACGATTTTTGGGAAATCCTCCTTAAAACGGAAAATCTTGAGGCAGATGTGAAGCGAACTTCTACGGACCGAAAGAGATAAATACTGATGAAAAACAATTATTTGTAAAACATAAAAACACTTGTTTCGTGCGCGCGTCGAACTTGCCGGTGCCATCAACAGAGAGATGAAATCTTAACTTTGACTTCTCGAGAAATTTTTGGTTATACTTTGGCGACTCGTATTACCTAAAATTCCTACCGTTCGTGGCGGTGTTTTAACTCCGTTTCTCGAAAAGCACGTAAATGCGTTGGTCGTGCGTCTGATCTCTCTTCAGTCATATCGGATTGCCGTCCTATCAGACTACTACTATGAGAGTGAGGGTACTGGTAGTTCACCTGTGCTTGCTAGGTTCCTTTGTCACTTTAAATTAATAAAACCTAATTCAAACTTGCTCATACTAAGTATCAGTACTAATGTATAGACTTCTAAACATAAAATAGAGGTCTAAACGTATTAATTTTCCAAGTTTGTTATAAATAATATATATAATTCCTGGATATATCGCCCAATATCAGTTACAGTTTGTGACCCCTGGCTTTTGCACTATTATTCATTAACGGCAGTTCGCAAGCGTCCATTAGCAGAGGCCTTTCGGAACGCCTCACTTTGAGTTGTTTATGATGGTTCGCCAACTAGTTTCAAACTTCGAACTCTCTTCATAGTTCCAATGTAATATATTAAAGTAATTTTACGGATTTAGGACCCGTAACAGTTATTTGTAGGTCATACAACAAACACAGGCAACAGTCAACAGATAATTCTTTTAGCATTAAGTCCGGCATTTGTTCTTAAACATTGAAAAAAGAATAATAATTCAATACAGGAAATATGAATCGTTTCGTATGGGATTCGAATCGATGACCCATAGCTCCGTTAAAATACGTTCAGTCGCTTGGAATGCCCTTATAAATGTTGTCGGCTTTATTATTATTGCGGTATTTATATAGTATTCTCAACTGGTTGGACTGAATAAATATATATGAGAAAATGATAAATATACATAAATATATATTAAAAAATATACTAACATAAATAAATAAAAGCCCAACCAGATGGAAGCCCTTGGCAGGGGAGACCAAACGGCCGAAGGTTAGGGAGAAAGGGAAAGAAACCGGCGGACGATGCGGGCGGTATCGAGGAGCACCGTTTTTTGCATTTGAGCCTGGAGTGGTTCGTCACGGAGCCCCAGTCGCCTCAGATGACCCGAGAGGCTGACCGGGATTAGCTTATTTCGGTCGGCAGACCACCCCACATGTCGGTCACCTCATGAGCCAGGTCCAGATATTTCGTTTTCTTGTCTGTTTCGGCTTGCACCAGGTTCTCGTCATACGGAATGGTAATGTCGACCAAAAATATAATTGACTGTGCCCGGTCCATCACCACAATATCAGGCTTATTCGCAAGAATAGTCCTGTCCGTGATGGTGGCCCGGTCCCAGCAGAGCATGGCGCGGTCATTTTAGAGCACGGCTTCCGGCAAGTACTTATAATAAGGCAGTTTCCGATCCACGAGACCGTATTTCAGAGAGAGCTCCTGGTGTAGAATCCTGGCTACTAGATTGTGTCTGTGCAAGTACTCAGAGTTAGAAAGCGCCAAACAACCGGAGATGACAGGCCTAAGTAACTCACCGGGATGGCAAAAAGCTAGACAGATGTCGACGGTGCCATCCTTAAGGATGTATCTCCGATAGTTGTTAGTCTTAATAACCTGATCCTGTATCGCACAGACAAAATCCTCGATTTCCCATAAGAGGTCACCGAAATGTGGAGGGAGGCGACTGTGTCTACAAAAAGCTCATGTAGAGCCTTGTAGAATCTCCCATGAAGCACCTTCTCCTTCCATACGGTCTCACGGTCGGAAATGCTCTGTACTGCCAGATCTTGCCATTGCTCTTTGGCTAAGGATAGAGGAGTAATCCCTTTATCACAATAAATGACGTCCTTATGGAATGAATCATCCAATCTCGCCAGGAAGTAATTACGGAGGCTGCACACTTCACGATTATGCACGGTAAGGGCGCTTAAAAGCCACGCCCACCATGCTTCCGCGGCAAGTACAGCCTCATCACTGACGATCTCGGATGGTGAATCCTATGGGATGTCATAACAGTGCGGACTTTTCTATCCAGAGCGTTCAGTTCGGTCCGAGTCCATCTTAGTATGCCAAAGGTATACATGAGGACAGGCATGACCTAACCATTATATATCTCTTAATCTTATTCACGCCCGACAAAAGGCTGTTAAGCACTTTGGTCAAGGGTGCATAAAATAGATGGCAAACTGATTGTTTTATGTCCGCTTCATCCGTCCGTTCTGTGACATACCCAGGTATTGGTATGTTTCAGCCTCGGAAAGGGTCCTTATGTTGATGGGCATAGGTAAGTCTATGCCCTCAGAGTTAGCAAACCTACCCCTTTCGACATGGAGGACCGCACGCTTATCCATCCCCAGCTCCATTCTAATAGAATTACTAAAATCACGAGTGATGTTTAGCAATACCCTAAGATGGGAGCGACTGAAGGCGAATAACTTGAGATCATCCATATAGAAAAGGTGGGTCACTTTTGTACCTCCTTTCCGAAGCTGAAATCCCCTCCCAGAACCCTCCATTAAGGTACTGAGAGGTTTCAGAGAGAGGCAGAACCAGATTGGACTCAAACAATCGCCCTGGAAGATAATAATAATTATTATTATTTATTCATAATTCAGCTAAATATATCCATTTTGTTAGTTAAGTGTACTAACTAACAAAATTGACTAGGAATTGGTGAAAAATTGTTTTTGTGATTTGGATAATTACTTGTACCAGTTTAACAATCATGAGATGCCGTGTTTCATCAAGTTATAACAATCGCAAGTACAAATGAGAAATATTTTTTTTATTATTTATTAATATTTATTCTTAACATTTCCTCATAGCATAACTTAAAAGAACGTTTCCATTACATTTCCCTTTCTATGATCGGTTCCTCTGATCTCCTTTCAATCACTATCTCCATTAGGGTGGAGCGAAAAATTTTTTTTCACCTTATGATAATCTAATAGTGCGCAAAAGGTGCCTTTAGGAATCAAATTAACTCATACTAATATTATTTGGATTGATTCGGAGTAACTGCCTCCGCCAGGTCTTTGAAATTTTATAAAAAAATGATTTTCGACCCAGGATTGACGCTATGTAAATATGCTATTATTAAGTAAATTGTAACATTTTGTTTTATTTTTTAATTAAAATTATAGTTCTTTTTCACAACAGGTTAATAAAAAACCAAGATTTTTCGTAAACTTACTTCAAATCATGGTCATGATGGCGTGGGCGGGAAGTAATTTTGGCGCACGCGCGGGAGGTAATTTGTCGCGCACTTGTTGTCTCACTGCCAGTATGCTATTGCTTTTCAATGTGAAAGGTCTCGCTTTTATCTATTTCTTAATATTTCTTAGTTGTTTGAAGCATGAATAGAACTCGTAGTGCACACCTTAGCTACGTATGAAGATGTGATGAAGTACTACGAGTGGACCATACATCAACTAAAATTGCAACTGGAAACAGCGAAAGAGCCAACATTTTCACAAATAGCAGATATTGTGGCACCTAGAGTTGAAAATATCTGGCAAACTGCGTCTATTCCAACCGTGACTAGAACACGAGTTATACAAATGTTAAAAGCCTACCACTTAAAATCTAAAAATTTACTCAAGTCTATTAAGAAGCTCTCTTCTGAAAAATTTGATAATTTTCGATAAAATAGTAAGCGGCTGATTGATATTTCAGCATGCAAATGCAAGAAACTCACGAATTGCACCTCCCCAACCGATAAAAAGGTTCCCAAACGAGAACATTCATTTTTGATTGATCAGCGAACTTTTCGCAAAATGATAATAGGCGGTGTCGACGTTACTACTACGAAGAAGCTACAAAAGACCCTACAGAGGAAACTAGATCGGAAAAATCGGTCGGGTACATCCTCAAAAGTTTGTTCTACTTCAGTTGATTCAGAAATAGACGTTTCTATGTTTCTATCTTCATGGGTTATGTAGTACCTAGCACTGGTTCGACGAAAGCAGTAAAATCAGCAATCACCGGGTTCTTTGCAGAGGCATTTCCTCAGAACATCTTGTGACAATAGGTTGTGATGGGACTAATGTAAATTCTGAAAAGTACAGTGGTATTATAAGACTCCTTGAAAAAAGGCTACAAAGGCCCCTCCAACGGATTATTTGATTATTGCATATGAACGAGCTGCCATTAAGGCATTTGTTTTTACATATTGACGCAGGCACTTCGGGACACAAGTCTTACACTGGTCAGTTGGGAAAGATACTGGAAACTTATGAACAAATACCGATTAAAAATCAAATAAAAAGCAGAACCACTCCCAGAAATGGCCCCAGATTTGAGCACAGATCAAAAGTACTTGCACAGATCCTCTCTGCGGTGCAATCAAGTTCTTTTCCAGAAGATCTAACAAACAGGTTTCCAGGTAAACAATCTCATGCTCCTTGGCTCACACGTGCTAATTGAATCCTACGTTTGTATGTAGCAACAGAGAAACCATCAGAGAATTTGATTGCTCTGGCTACATTTGTCGTAAAAGTTTACCCCCCAGCTTGGTTCTCGATTAAGAATAAACCATCATGTAAAGATGGAGCTCGACATCTATTTAAAATTATATTAGCCTGCAGGTATCTGTCAGAATCCTTCAAAGAAGTAATTGACCCCGTCATTTAACGCAATAACTAATTTGCAAATCCTGAAAATTTACTACTTGCAACGATTACTGATGATAAAAAGCACATTCGTGAATTGGCAGCCCGGCGTATATTAAAAGCACGCAGTATATCGCAATCCCCAGCACCAAGGCTATTCGAGATGCCTGCTATTAATTTTAGCGTAACAACCTACATTGATATGATAAATTGGCAACTCACCATTACTGAACCGCCGATATTGAAACACTTAAGTGACCAAGAAATTCAGCAAATAGGCTAATCTGGTGGTGAGGATGAACTTTTGTCTCCCATGTCATATTCAGGCTGTTGAGCGAGCTGCGAAATTGATGACAGAAGCAGCCATTTCTCAATGTAAGGATTCATCACGATTAGGGGTCATAAACGCCAAATTCGAATCCCGTAAGAAAATGACAAAATTCGACACGAAGAGAGATTTTAAGGCAAATTGACGATTTGTTTTTTAATACATATGATTGAATTTTGTTTCACTTTTTTATTAAATTACATTACAAGTATTCTAATTATATTATTAGGTTCCTTTATAATCTCTATTTAACTCTGCTCAATTATTTATCTTAGCCCAAGCATACTAATTTTTTTCAGTAAAACATTATACATTTGAGGCCCTTGCGGAGGCAGAAGATGTTATTCAATTGAGCTGGAAAAAAAAAACTAAATTGACTTTAAGCATAAAGTACTAATCCCGCGCTATTAGAATTTATAATATGAAAAAAAAAAATTCATACAATCGCGCTCCACCCTAATCTCCATACTCTTCTGACTTTCTTTGGATATCGTTCACTGTCACTCCAGTGTGCTTGTGGAACTCTTTACCTATTTTCATCTGCCATGTTTTATTTCTATCGACTTTCAAATAAATTGTCAAAACTATTTAATTGGAACGCTAATATATACATTTTAAATATCTTGTCAAAACTTATTACTTTGAACAAAAATATATTATAAATGTTTCCATATATAGTATTTATACTTTGACTTCCAACGTACTCATTATTTTCTCCTTTCGTACAGCTCTTTTTCATTATTTAAATAATATGGTTGTTTAGAAGAAATCACGTTAGAGCAAACAGACTGCCTGTTGTACAAATAAACATATTATATTGTACTTCTGCTTCCAGTCTGCATTTGCTGTACAATTTAAAAACTAAAAGAATAGCAACCCGGAGTCAGCAAGTTGGCGTTATTTCACGCAAAGGACGTAAAACGGGTGAACGTACGCCTGATCTCTCTCCGGTCGTATAGGATTACCTAGTATATTCCTATCAGACTATGAGATTAAGAGAATAGAGAGTGCACATGTGCTTGCGCATACACTTGGGCACTATAATCCTATCTTGTGCAGATGGCTATGGATGGTCTTCGTTGAGACTTGCCGCCATGGCTGAAATTTTTACTGCCTAAGAAACTGTGAGACTATTTTGAAATATTAAATATATATTCATAATTTAGTGTTGTTTGATATATTTATTGTTAACGAGATAACGAATGATCTTTTTTTCGAATACGGTGATTTTATTGGTTTATGTAGAATCAACATCTTTGTGTTTGAATGAAAAAAAAATACTTACATTTTCACTTTTAACAATTAAATAAATTCAACCCTTATCGCCATCTTTACACGCGTTCAGTATAAGATAGGAGAAAAGTAAGTAAGTGTAAAGAAGCGCAGAACCTTTTTAATGGAAGGGAGGCATTTCGTTTTAGTGTTCAGGGGTCGCATCTAAATTTTGATTCTTAATCAAGCATAAATCTAAGTAGATGTCTATGAGCCACAGTATCCACTTACCATCAGGTGGACTGTGTGCTTGTTTGTCACCCTTATTCTATAAAAAAAGATGCGCGAATTATTTGCGCGGAGGGGTAACATAATGACTTCACTTTTTGTTAACACTCTAGTTCACTCCCATATAATTTTTGTACCGCGGAAAATATGAAAATTAATTCTAAAGAAATAAACTCCAATCAATAAATTAATTTACGTGGTAGAGCCATGCTGCAGCTATGTTAATAGTATAGTTGTAGCACGAATGGGTCGGCTCGACTGGGAAGGACCACGCCTCACAGAATAGCGTAAATAGCAGCTTAATGCTGCTGTGTTTCGTATGGTGAGTGTAGAGAACCGGAGACCCTTTTACTGAAAAGAGGTATCTATCTAGTCCTCACGGCTGACAACGCATCTGCATTTAAATTCGCAAACGAAGATGGATGTAGATGTCTATGGGCCACAGCAACCATTACCATCAGGTGGACTGTGTGCTGTTTGTCACCCTTATTCTATAAAAAAAAAATTTACTTTGCTGAGCACTGGTAACTACCACTTGAAATTATAAACAAAAATTAAATGGTTCCGATGGGGATTTCGCCTCACTTGCTCGTGCATATTTCTTAAATGGAACTATTTTACAGATTTTATCGCGTTTAATTTTAACTTTTTAATTTCCGACGTTTCGGGTGCTTTGCAGCACCCATGGTTTGGGGGTCTGAGATGTTTGACGTCTCTATGTTATAGTTAGTCCGGCTACCTTCAGTTCGAGACCATGGGTGTTTTAAAGCACCCGAAACTTCAGGAATTAAAAAGTTAAAATTAAACGCGATGAAATTCATAAAATTAGTTTCATTTAATGTATACTATGCGCGTAAATATAAAAAATCATTATGTACCATAGTTCTTGTCTCATTAAGGCATTCTATTAAAAGTGAGTTCTATCGTCGCAACTGGCGCGTGTCCCACTTTCCACAAGTTCGAATTCATTTAAAAGTAAGCCGCATTCCGCAACACAATTTATGTGATGCGGCTGTACTTTGAGGAATTTCGCATAGGTTTACCATGGGAGGTACTTGCAGAATTTTCTTTGTGTGTAATTAATGTTACAGCAGGTATTCTCAGAAACTTCAATCTATAACAGATGTGTCAAAGTAACCCACAGTTACAGATATATGAAAGTAACATTAAATTGTAATTAAAACATTTTTTTAAGGTTATGTGTTTCAAATGGAATAATAACGGAACATTTATGGGATCACTTACTTGTCCGTCATTCCATCCGTCTTTCAAAACACATTTTACTAGAAAGGAACAGGATCAATTAAATTATAAAATAGTATGGATAGGCCTTTGGACGTTCAAGTCAAAGGGAATTCAAGAATTTAAGTCACCTCATTCGAATGATAAGACCATTTTATGTCACAAATTTTGATACTTGCAACATCACTCATTAAAACCTAGACGGTACTTCCCGTAGACCAGGAACCACAGAATTTGGCTTAAAGCCAAAGTCTCACAGCATTAGTAAAGGAAATTCAGAAATCCGTTAATTTATAGTAATACTTAAAAATATTTATCGAAATTACAAACTTATATTTGCAGTAAAAGCATCGACATTGATGAAGACCGAAGTATATTATGTACCTTTTCGTTGGAACAATCTAGTCTAGTCTGAAAAGTAAGATAACTAAACTTAGTCTAGTTTTTAACCGACTTCAAAAAAGGAGGTGGTTCTCAATCCGAGAGTATGTTTTTAGGTATGTATTTTAAACGATATCGTCGTCACTTGTGAAATCAAAAAGTTTATACCTCAGAGTTAGTCCCATATTAATTTGGAGACCAAAATTCCCCACAACTCATCACACAAAATAGCCCAAAACTTTATCCCCTATTTTGCACCCTTAGGCGTGAAGTTTTTAATTAAACTATTTAGACGGCATTGAGTTGTTCCCACAAAAGAGTTAAGAATAATTAACTTTTTAAATTAAAACCGACTTCAAAGAACTATATATACTCGTAATATGTATATATATTAAAAAATCACATTAAGAAGTCGGGACTTTTTTCTTGTATACACTATGTGTTAGCATCGACTTTAGAATGTGAAATTATTTTATTATTTTTAATTCTTTGAAATTGGTTTTTACTTTTTTAAGAGTAATTTTTTTGAGTTTGGCTAACTGAAGAGCTATTAAAAATGAGGTAACCGTCTCTCTGTCTCCAATAATAAAAAAAATGTCTTCTTCTTGTCTAGATTAGTAGTACTTACTCTCTTAAAAATGAGGTAACCGTCTCTCTGTCTTCAATAATAAATAAATGTCTTCTTCTTGTCTAGATTAGTAGTACTACTCTCTTAATATCTCCTACATACTGTTTTGTTTCGTTCATATTACCTGGGATGGCCGTATTTGTTCGAAGTTTGATGCCGGTGTCCATGAGTTGCAGTAGCTTACCGTCAGTTGGATTATCAGATCGTTTGTCAGCTCAAAAGTAAAAGATGTTATAAAAAGTCCTCAATACTATGTGTTAATTTAGAAATAGATGTTAAGCAAGGGATGGTTAACGTAAAAAAAAAATATAAATTTTAATATAATTAATAGAACCAGGCGTTAATATGCAAACATCCATTTTATTAATGACGTTAAAAATTAATTGTTACGTAGATCTTAAGATGACGATATGCCTAGCAGTCAGCCACCGTCGTCTACTTCACCTTAGGATTATCGACTGTGACTGGTGACGAGGGTTAGTTAGCTCTTCAAACTAGGTAAGAAATATAGTTTTTTTTTATTACGCGGATCTTAACTAATTATATTTCAAAATCTTTATTCAAATTTTTAATACTTTGATAGTATAAAGTTTTACGCGCTTAAAAGAGTGGCTAAAAACAATTCTCTTGGGATTATTATCGCGGTGCTGGCTTATATTTGGCTTTGTTAATGTTAATGACAACTTCACAAAACCGCTTCGAATAACACCTCGTCTCGAATTTCCGAGTTGATTACGTCAAAGTTTCTCTATTACTGTTAATATAATTAAAGCTCCTTCGTAATATAATTGGAAAGTACTTTCGTATAACTCAATGATCATCATGCTTGGTCGGTGAATAATGGGTGTTAAGATCAAATTTTAACATTTTGCAAGTAATGGCAACAAAAAAGCAGACTCTCCACCTGATGGTAAGTGGATATTGTGGTTCATAAATGCTCATCAACCGTTTTGAAGTCAAATAAATACATGTGTTGTGATTTCTGAGAATAATTATATAAATTTTGCAGCTGTATTATGTTACCGCGTATATTAAGTACCGCACCTGACAGAATAGCACCGCGAAATAGCAGTTTCTGCTGTGAATTTAGCCAACCTATTCTCTACCATCCATATTAATGCAAATGTTGTATCTTAGTAAATTATTTTTGAAACAGATGTTTGCTTAAACTTTCTCCGATATAGAATATTTTATCAGTACGAAAGAAAGCTGAAAACTGTTTTACACTCATAAGAACTAGCTTTTCATTATTGCGCAATGACCTCTCTTAAGGGGGAATTTGCCACAATTGGTAAGCTAAAAGAATATATACGTGATAGAGCCATGCTGCAGCTATATTAATTGTATAGTTGTAGCACGAATGGATCGGTTCGACCGGGGAAGGACCACGCTCTCGCAGAATACCAGTGTAAAATAGCAGTTTAATGCTGCTGTGTTTCGTATGGTGAGTGTAGAGAACCGGCGACCCTTTTTACTGGAAAAGAGGCATTCCATCTTAGTCCTCATGGCTGACAACGCATCTGCATTTTGATTCGCAAACGAGGATAGGTGTAGATGTCTATGGGTCACAGCAACCACTTACCATCAGGTGGACTGTGTCCTCTCTTATCACCCTTATCCCATAAAAAAATACCAGTCGGGTCGGAAAGTAATTTCCAGCTAAATATATCACGTAAATACGTCCCACTAATGGACACAGGCCTCTTCCCAGAGTCGAGAAGTTAAGGGAAACCACGTAAAGCTAGAAGACACTATTGCATAGTCATAGTAAAAATTTAAAATGAATTTCTCAATATAATCCGTGCTATCTTTTTAATTACTAATATATGTATTATCGTTAAATAGTTTTTATTATCTTACAACTGTCTTATTGTAACGCTTTAAAAGAATCTGTGTAATCAGTAGATCTCATGCTACAAGTTATTTTATTATTGTACGCTCGTTACTCTCACAATACAAACGCTAATCGCCGCGCAGAGTGCGATATAAACTAAATTCTAAATTAGCTTGTGTTAAGACAATTTGCTCAAACTTGAACGACAAAGGTGAAGCGATAGTCAGTCAATCTCTATAAATAATAATTAATAAGTTATGTGTGGTTATTTTCTCGCCACTTTTCCATACCTGACGCGCTATATCTGTTGTTATATAACAACGGTTACATCATTTCCTCTTTATATTATAAATCCTGCTTTTATATTAATGCTTCGAAAGTTTTTTTTTATTATAGAAGTAGGGCCAGCGAGCATGCGGCTCACCTGATGGTTAGTAACTAGCGCCACCCATGAACACTTGCAACACCGGGAGAATTGCAGGTGCGTTGCCGGTCTTTCAGAAAGAAGTAAGCTCTTTTCTTGAAGGTCCCTAACTCGTATCGGTCCGGAAAAATTGCCGGTGGTAAACAATTCCACAGAGAGGTCGTACGAGTAAAAAAACCCTAGAAAACGCAGAGTGGTGGACCGCCAAGCATTCAGATGGTGTGGATGGTATCGTGAGTTTTGTTGCGATGTGCGTTCGTAAAATTTGGCGGCTGGAATTAATCCAAACAATTCATCAGAGAACTCCCCGTGGTGGATGCGATAGAAAATGCAAATGGATGCAACATCCCTTCGCAGCGCCAGTGTATCTAACCGATCGGAGAGGACTCGGTCGTCGATGATTCGAGCGCTGGATGCGGAAGGAGCTGGCACTGGGGAGTCCCGGCTGGATGGGAACAGTATTCCATGTGTGGCCGAACCTGCGACTTGTAAAGTTGCAGGTGGTTAGCCGGCATGAAATACTGTCCCGCTCTGCTGAGCATGCCAAGCTTGTTAGAGGCCAATTTGGCCTTCTTTTCCAAGTTACCGCGAAACTGCACATCATTCGATATGTCGACGCCAAGGATTCCGATACTGGCTGAGGCAACAAAAATCAAAATCATAAACAAAAATTATATTGAAACAAGTATTAGGTCTTTACATATGAAATTAGCGTTTTATCGTACTGAACACTTTGATCTGAAATATCTCCTCTTTGGTTAAGAATTCCAAATTCAAATTTATAAATTCATTTAGCTGGTACATTTGAATTTTTAAAACAGTCAATCATTTGTTTTTTCTTCATTATTTTATTCTTTGGCGTCGCTTATTACCGCACAATGGAAAACATGAAATATCGGTATATTTCCGAGTACGAGTTCTACCGTGGCACCAGTGCTGCAGAAACAGCTCGAAGGATTAATGATGTGTACGGCGCTGGTGTCGCAAAAGAAAGCACGGTACGTTTTTGATTTCAACGTTTTCGTTCTGGAAATTTCGAACTTCAGAACCAACCCCGTGGACGGCCGGAGACCAAAGTGGAAAATGAAGAATTAAAGGCTATTGTGGAAGCGGATCCATCACAGCACTTAAGAGATAGCTGCAGGCTTCGGGGTAAGTGATCAAACTGTATTAATCCACTTGAAGCAAATCGGGAAAGTAAAAAAAATTGAACGATGTGTACCTCATGAATTGAGTGAATCGAACTTGCAAACACGCGTCGACTGCTGTGTTACTTTGCTCAACCGACACAATAATGAAGGCAATAAATCGAATCATTACTTGTAATGAAAAGTGGATAAAATACGATAATCGAAAGCGCTCGTCGCAATTGTTTGAACCCTGGAGACCCAGCCAAATCCTGCCCTAAACGAAAATTGACTCAGAAAAAGTTACTTGTGAGTGTTTGGTGGACCAGCGTTGGTGTCGTTCACTACAGCTTTCTAAAATCTGGCCAAACGATTACGGCAGATACCTATTGTCAGCAACTGCAAACAATGAAGGAAGAACTAGCTGCTAAACAACCGAGATTGGTCAATCGCTCTAGGCCACTGCTGCTTCACGACAACGCAAGACCACACACTGCACAACAAACAACCACTAAGTTAGATGAGCTACAATTGGAATGTCTGCGACATCCACCGTACTCCCCGTACCTTGCTCCAACAGATTACCATTTTTTCCGGAATTTGGACAACTTCTTACAAGGAAAAAAATTCAACTCCGATGCGACAGTCCAAACCGCCTTCAAAGAGTTTATTGATTCTCGCCCCCATGGTTTTTTTAGTAAAGGGATGAATGAACTACCTATGAGATGGCAAAAGTGCATAGATAACAACGGTGCGTACTTTGTATAATTAAATATAATTTACAAAAAAAATTGACTTTATATTCCTCCCGTACAAAACGCTAATTTCATATGTTAGGACCTAATATATGAATTGTGTTAATTATACATTCAACACCCCCCCAAAAAGAAAATGAATGCTGTACAAGTTCCTCCCAGATATCGATACTTGCACTCGCGTTTAGGTAAATAAAACACGGAAGTATGATAAGAGAACATCATATTCAATAAATCGAAGCGGACCCTATACTATATTACAATACCGATATGCTAGCGTGTTGTATCTTACTGCGAACGCCATCTAGTGACGGCGGATTAAAACATTTGAATAGACATTAAATGAGATTATAATTTTTGGTTCAACAAATGCCTAATAGGGATATGAGGTAATTTTGTGAGGGGACCTTTGTTCAGCAGTGGACCATTCAATGAATTCCAATGAATTCCAGTGAACACCCCATTGTTTAATAATATTGATTTGTATGACAGCTGTACCTTAAAGGATTTAATAAAATTTAGAAACATGTATGTTAGTGGTGATTCTGAATGATGGGGTAAGAAATTATGTGATAAGAGAAAAGTAGTAGTGCTTTGCAAGAAGATGTTGCGAACAGAATTAAGAAAGCAATTGAAAACGCACGAAGAATGAATCAGGTAAGTGTGACAAAGCAAATTTATGCTGCAGAAGTGAGTGGCAAAGTCCGCAATGAAACAGTCCGTGTTGGTCCTGCGCCTGATTTATCTGCGCTCGGGTCGGGACCATCTTGAGGACATTATTAAAATTATTATTATTATTATACCCTCACCCGATGAGCACGTATGAGTAGATATATGGATGTGGACGAAGCAAGAGATGTGTGTCAGGATCATGCCAATTGAAAGTCAGTGATCTCTGCCTACCCTACTGGGTGAGTGTGACAGCTTATGACCATGATTTACAAAGATCAAATTTGAAGCAGTAAATTTTAATTATGCACAATTTTATAAAAGATCCTTCTAAGCAATATACATGTAGAATACCTAAGTAGTATAATTCTCAAAGTTGTAGCACATTTAAATACCAGTAAAACTTATGCAGACAGTAGTTACTGAAATAGTTCTCTATACGGAATGCGCTCCATGAATATTAATATTTTCGTATTTTAATCATTCCCCATGTATTCCAATTTTTATATTTAGTCCGCCTAATGGATTATACTTTATTTTAATTCAGAGCTGCTCTCACGTTTCAGAGATTGCTTAACATTTTCCGTAGTTCTTTCTGTTCTTATGATGTTCTGATGTAGAATTGGTCAAATTTCTGGTTGCCACATTGGTCTAGTGGTCGTAAAAGCGAATGCTGATCTTGTGATCCAGAGTTAGAATCACGGTTCAGTTTTTCTGATTTTTTTAAATATATAGAATGTTGGTGACAAGCGAGCACACAGTCCACCTGATGGTAAGTGGATACTGTCATCATCATCATTACAGCCCTTCACAAGTCCACTGCTGAACATAGGCCTCCCCCACGGAATGCCACAAAGCACGGTCCCGAGCCACCTGCATCCATTGACTTCCTGCATGTCTTACCAGGTCGTTACTCCATCTAGTGGGGGGACGCCCTACACTTCGCCTGCCGGTACGAGGCTGCCACTCGAGAACCTTTCTTCCCCATCGGTTGTCGGTTCTTCGAGCTATATGGGCGGGCCATTGCCACTTCAGCTTACTAATCCTTTGGGCTATGTCGGTTACTCTGGTTCTACTGCGGATATCCTCATTTCTAAGTTTATCACGCAGAGAAACCCCGAGCATAGCCCTCTCCATAGCTCGCTGAGCGACCTTGAGCTTCCTCATACGGCCAGCAGTGAAGGACCACGTCTCAGTTCCGTATGTCATCACTGGCAACACGCACTGGTTGTACAATTTAGTTTTGAGGTTTTGAGGTATGCCTGACGAGAAGATGGGTCGTAATCTTCCGAACGCTGCCCAGCCGAGTTGAATCCGTCGATTGACCTCTCGGTCGAAGTTGGACTTACCTAGTCGGACTATTTGTCCCAGGTAAACATATTCGTCAACAACTTCGAGCTTAGTGCTCCCAACAACTACCGGCATAGGTGTGACATGGACATTAAACATGATTTTGTTTTGTCCATGTTCATCTTGAGACCTATCCGTTGGGAGACACTATTGAGGTCATTGAATAGTCTTAGATCCTCCAGCGATTCTGCATAGGACTATATCGTCGGCAAATCGAAGGTGAGTGATGTACCGCCATTGATGTTAATACCGTATCCTTTCCAGTCCAGTAGCTTGAAAACGTCTTCCAATGCAGCGGTGAAGAGTTTCGGGGATATTACGTCACCCTGTCTTACACCTCTGCAGTTGGATAGGTTTCGTACTCTGGTTCTGTACTCGGATAGCCATCGTAGCCCTACTGTACAAACACTTCAGCACCTCGATATACCGACAGTCCACTTGGCACCGCTGAAGGGACTGCAGCACCGCCCAAATTTCGACGGAATCAAAGGCTTTCTCATAGTCCACATACGCAAGGCAAAGTGGCAGATTGTACTCGTCGGTCTTCTGTACAATTTGCCGAAGAGTATGTATGTGGTCTATGGTGCTAAAGCCTTTTCGGAAACCGCCTTGTTCGGAAGGCTGGAAGTCGTCGAGTCTGCATGCGAGACGATTCGTAATGACTCTCGAAAACAGCACGTAGACGCGGCTCAGAAGGGAAATCGGTCTGTAGTTCTTCAAGAGAGCGTTGTCGCCTTTCTTGAAGAACAAGACCACCGCACTTCTGCTCCACGCCTCCGGTGTAATGCCACCATGGAGGACGGAATTAAAGAGCTTCTGAAGGACTTCAAGTACCGGTTTTCCACCCGCTTTCAGAAGCTCCGCTGTAATTCCATCCTCGCCTGGGGCCTTGCCGTTTTTAAGGTGCTGGAGAGCCATTCTAATCTCGCTCAGACTGACGTCCGGGATATCATCGGAATAGTGTCGGATAAGACTTGCTCTTGGATCGTTACTCACACTTGCGCGTGGCTCCAACGATGACGTGTACAGCTGCCCATAGAACCTCTCAATCTCACTCAAAATCTCAGGTGTCCCGGAAACGATGCTGCCACAATCGGTCTTCAGCTTCGACAGTTGGCTCTTTCTGGTGAGACAGATCTCTGGCAAAGACTTTGAGCCCTGGTTCCGCTCGATCGCTTCTTCAATACGAGCTGTATTAGTTGCAAGTCCCGCCGCATGCATTTGGAGATCTGTCTGTTCAGTTGCCTGTATGCTGTCAAATCTGCTGAAGACTGCAGCTTCATCTCCCGTCTAACAACCATGAGATTAAGAGTGTGATCGGAGAGTTTTTGTGTTCTTCTGCGACGGGTCTTACAGAACTTAGCTCCGACCGCATGGACAGTTTCCACAAGCTTGTCATTCATATCGTCCACTTCATTGCAAAATTCTAGGCACTGAAAACGATTTTGTAACTCGAGCTGAAACTCTCGATCTTTACAACGTTGTTAACGAGAGACTTGTGGACGATAAATCCGACACCTCCTTGGGACAGATGGTCGCCCTCCCGGTGTTAGAATAAGTTGCCGGATTCGAGGATTACCGTGTCCTCCCCCTCTCTTCGGACCTCGGACAGTCCTATTATATTCCAGCGTGTATCTATCTCTTCTTCCAGCTCCAGGATCTTCTCGTCAGTCCTCAGGGTGCGTGCGTAACCGAACCTCCACAGATTCTTAGCACCCTGCGCCGTTACCTATGGTCGCCACCGTAGCCAGGAATAGCGGGGCCGCCGGGACTGGGGCCATTTCTTTGTCGTCGCTCATGGGGTATATTGCCATAGTTGCCACGCTTGCTTTGAGCGGGTTGGCAACCGCAGTTTTATTGTTTTTGGCTTTTATCAGAAAGATGCTGCTGCCCATCTTCTGTATCAGTTTCCCTTTGTCGCCTCTTACGACACCCACGGGAAGATATGGGGTAGTGGGTATTCTTACCCGCCACTACACGAGGCACACAGTGGATACTGTGGCCCATAGATAATTTATCCTCGATTAAGAATCAAAATATAAATGCGTTGTCACCCCCGAGGACTACGATGGAATGCCTCGTTTCCAGTAAAAAGGGTCTCCGGTTCTCTACACACACCATAAGAAACACAGCATTACTGCTATTTTACGCTAGTGTTCTGTGCTCTCTACAACGTAATAATTAAAAAAAAATCAGTAGCAGCTCGGAGCGCAGATATCCAGTCTTCGTTGAAACTGGCCACCGTGAGCAAAATACGTTGATTGATTCCATAATATTAAATGCTAATAGGCGAAGGACGGTTATACCCAGTTCTAGCCGGCTACTACTAGGTGCAGCTTATTGCGGTTGGTTAAACTTAGGTGTATCATATATAATTTATAAATTAGGGTCATGTAAGGCGACTAAGACTCCGTAACGAACCGCTCCGAGCTAAAATGCAGAAGATGGTGCTCCTCGATACCGACCGCATAGTCCGCCGGTTTCTTTCCCTTCCCCCTAACCCTCTGCCATTTTGTCTCTCCTGTCGAGGGTTTCCTTCTGAATGGGTTTTTATTTATTTGTATATAATTTATTTATTATACTATATTAATATTTATGTATGTATATTTACCATTTTCATTTATACATTTAAACCTGATGGTGAGTGGATGCTAAGGCCGATAGACATCTACGTCTATCTTCTATTAGGAATCAAAATGCAGATGCGTTGACACCTCAAAGGACTAAGATGGATTGCCTCATTTTCAGTATAAAGGGTATCCGGCTCTCTACATTCACCGTACGAAACACAGCAACGTTGATCTATTATTTTACGCTGGTATTCTATGAGAGCGTGGTCCTTCCCCGGCCCCAGTCATGCTACAATCATAATATAGCTGTATGGCCCTACCACGTGTAAAAACCTAAAATCTACCACCTATACTGATTTTTTTTATAAATATTTAAAGCTTAAGTACTCAATTATGTTTGTGGCGTGTTTGCAATAAATGTTTCTTTCTCTTTCTTTCTTTTCTTTATTTCAATAAAGACTGCTGCCTTGTAAAAAACTTTTACAATAACAAATATATCCAAAGAAAGTATTCCAAGAAACAAAAACTTTACACCTTCACCTCCGCGTAAATAAAATTACTTACGGACGTTATTGATATTGAAATGGAAGATGCAATAATAACATTTTGCTATAACCCTGATCATTCTCACATGGAATATACAAGAGGAATATATTTGTGGTCGGATTCCTAAAGGCGTAGTTTGAAGTTTCACGCAGGTATAGTTGCAGCATTTTATCTCCGCTTGTCAAAAAGTTTTTATTTATAAGCGTCCTGAGAGCTTTGTTCGTTGCCACAATGGCGATCTGTCTTAAATTTATTTCATACTAGAAGAGATTTTCGGAGAGTGGATTAGTAGCTGTGTAGGAATATTCACTACCCCATACCGTCCCGTGGGTTTCGTGGCGACAGAGGGAAAAATGTCAGGAGAAGGGCAGCAACGTCTCCCTAATACCAACTAATAAGTAAAAAAAACTGCGGTTGCCAACCCGCCTGCCAAGTGTGGCAACTATAGCTATTATATCCCCTATGAGGCAATATATGAGGGAGGGCCATGTTTTTCAGAGAACTATTAAAAGGCTGTAACTAGAAAATATTTAAGATTATCGTTAAGATTTGTAGAGTATAACAACCAGAGCAAGCAAAATAGCCCAACGGATTTTAAGCTTAAGTGGCAATGGGACAGACATGTAGCTCGAAGAACCCAAAGCTGATGGTGAACCGAAAGTTCTCGAGTGGTTGCCTAGTATCGTTAAGCGAAGTGTGGGTCTCACCACTAGATAGAGTGAAGACTTGATAAGAGATGCAGGAAGTTGATGAATGCAGGCGGCTCAGTTTGTGACATTCCTTGAGGGAGGCTTTTGTTCAGCAGTGGACTTGTGAAGGGCTGTACAAATGATGAAGCTTTACAGATGACCAGCACTAAACTCAAACTAATATGTTTTCTTTTAGCCGTAGTCTGGGTATAATGATTTCTTATACTATAAATATTCTTTTATATAAATAATATTAATTAAATTAAACTAATTATATAGAATTATTTGGTTGAGTTATTTATTGAAAATGATATTTCCAAAAAAGTGACCAAGAATCCTGCAAAAAATATATTGTCTAGAAACACCGTATGAAAAAAATACCATGAAACTTATATCATTCGAAAGGTACTGTATATACTGTGAATACCAGCGTGACAAATGCTGCTGTGTGTGACGACGAATTTTACATTTTGATTCATAATTGAGGTTAGATGTAGATGTCAATGGGCCATAGCATCCACTTACCATCAGGTAGACTGTGTGCTCATTTGTCACCCGTATTCTAAGAAAAATATGTGCGAAATGTATGTTACCAATACGGCAGGTAAAATAAAGTAAACATACATGATTTTTCCAAATAAAACACTTTCGCCAATTTTATAATTAAAATTTATTTTAAAAATGTACGCCCGTGTTGCAATATTTTGTAATTGATTTTTAATTGCGATTTTCCCTTCAATTATTTTTTCATATAAAACAGAATTAATTATTTTTTTAATACTACAGACGGGATGAAAACCCGCTTATCCGGAAAATCATTCTAAAATGGTTGGTTGGCGGGCATGTTCGAATGAATTTCCACTTCAATTTTAAACAAACTAACTGTTTACCTGACGATAAGTAGCTATTACAATCCATGGATACCTTGAGCCATCTCCAAACAAAAAAAAAACTACTCAGACTCAGTACACTGATGGTTAGTGCATGCTTAATCTAATCTCGATTATATGTCATCCCTGACGACTAAGATTGAATGCCTCTTTACCAGTAAGAAGGGTCTGTGGTTCTCTACACTCACAGGACAAAAACGCATTATACGAGTATTTGTACCGTAATTCTATAAAAATATATTATTACCTGATCTTTTACATTCTAGTGTACCTTTTGTTATGGCGATGAATAAATTCTTACTTCCTTCTTGGTTTATTTGCTCTAAAAAGCAGGTACTAATAAAGAAATAAATTGATAATATTTAAAAATTAAAACTTAAGGTATAAAACAAATTTAAATTTCATTTCTTAAAAAGCAATTTCTTTAAACTCACTTTGTAAAACTCATCGCATATCCAATCCAATAAATCGCCGCTTTATGCTCCGAATCAGAAACAAATCAGCGCCGTAAGCAATTGGATGAGAGTTAGGCGATGCGAGAAATACCTAAACACTTGCTTACAAGGATTTTTGCAAAACGTGTACGAACTTTTTTACTATTCCTTTGCCTACATTGATCAACTCGATCGAGGTAACGTCAGGTGTGTTTACTGACGACAAGCCAACATGCGTGATTTCGTCTCTTTTTGTCGTGTATCATTGCTGAATCTTAATAAAAAAGTTTTTTTTTAATAGATTAGAGGTGACAAACGAACATACGGTCCACCTGATGGTAAGTGTATAGTAGTGCTGTGTTTTCGTTTCGTAAGTATAAAGAACCGAAACCCTTTCACTGGAAATAAGGCATTCCATCTTAGACCTCAGGGATGATATGCATCTGCATTTTTGTTCTCAACTGAGAATATATGCAGGTGTTTATGGGCCACAACATTCACTTACAAAGTCGAATGTGCGGTGATTTGTCACCCTTATTCTATAAAAAATGTAAAGCTATTATCACGTATTTTCATTATACTGTCAATTATAATATTAACACCCGTATTATTTGTTACGGTCGCTTCTTGCCAGAATAAACAGAGTTAAGTGCGGCTGACAAATGGCTTTCTTTTTTACTTTGTTCCGACGGATAACCACTTCGATGTCATTCAATTTGTTATCACTGACTTTGTTTTTGACTTTCTTGTTTACTTTGTTCCGACGGATAACCACTTCGATGTTATTTAATTTGTTATGAAAAACTTTGTTTACGTGGTTTTTTACTACTATCGAGTACTTTGCAGCGCCCATGGCTATGGAGGACTGTGGTGTTCAATGTCCTAATGTCTTAGTTAACCAAAGCCTTCAGAAAGAAGAAGTATAACTAGAAGCTAGAATTCAATATATAGTGTTCGCGTAAATATAAGAAATCATCACAATATATAGTTTACAAAAACCCTATTTGAAAAGATCTTATACGTGGTAGAGCCATGCTACAGCTATATTATGGTTGTAGCTGGAATAGGTCGACTCGACCGGGGAAGGACCATCCCCTAACGGTATGCCAGCGAAAAATAGCAACTTAATGCTGCTGTGTTTCGTATGGTGAGTATAGAGAAATAGAAATCCTTTCTACTGGAAATGAGGCATTCCATCTTAGTCAGCAGGGGTGACGACGCGTCTGCATTTTGATTTTTAATCGAGGACAAATGTGTGTATATGTTCCATAGCATCCACTTTCCATCAGGTGGACTGTGAGCTCGTTTATCACCTTTATTTCATAAAAAAAGGCCGGAGGCATGACTTTACCTAGTTATAAATATTGTCGATAAACCATTGCTTTGCTATTTGGAAAATTCTTAAAATACGTTGCACAAGAGGAAGATTTATTAAAAGGAAATTGAATTTTCACTAACTGAAATTCTTTGAATTCGTCGCACATGCCGCTATATTAACATTTCAGAGCTTAACTCGAAAAGTTATTGAATAAATATTTTTAAATGATTATATATTTGAAAAATATTTTTGGATCTTACTGACAAAGACACTACGACGTCTTACACCCACTATGGCTGCTATTACATTATTTTATATTCTTACATTCTTACACCGCGTCTCCATGGTTTTGTGGAAATGTCGTAAGAGGCGACAGAGGAAACTGAAACGAGAGATGTTCAGCAGCATATTCCTGATAACAACTCAAAATAATAAATAAATGCGGTTGTTTATCTGCTTGCATGGCGTAGCCTATGGCAAAATACCTCCTATGTGTGAGGAGGCCTTTGTTCAGCAGTGGACTTTTATACACTGTAATTGATGTATGGATGAATACTGCCTGTTGTTATTATTAACTTAATTTTTTACTTGTTCATTCATTCCCTATTTTAAGTACAATAAAAAATAAATAAATTAAAAAAAAACAATGGAATTTGGTAAAAGAAAACAACAATTTTATTTATATGTTAAACTGTATTACCATGATTAATAGCCTGTAATAGTTACAAACAATAAATTACAAACAACCGACTTTATGTATTTACATTGCATGTCAGATTTGAACGAGTCACTGCGCGTGTTTTCTATCAGGCGGCACATATCAAAGCGAGTTCAATAAGTTTATAACAACCTCACTAATGACGCACAATCCAAGAAACAATCGTTATAATTAAAGCTGGTTTTAAAAGTCCCATTTTGGTCTGGGACAAGTAGATCCCATTTTATTTGGGACTTATAACAAAAAAGAATGTGAAAACTGTGACACCGTGTAGTGGCGGTGTAAGAACATCCACTAACCCATATCGCCCCGTGGGTGTTATAATAGCCGACAGAGTTAAACTGAACCAGGGGATAGGCAGTAATCTTCCTGATAACAGCTGAATAAGAATAATATACTGCGGTTGCCAACCTGGCTGCCAAGCGTGGAAACTACGGTGTGCATCCCTCATATGAAGCAATCTATGGGGGAGGCCTATGTTCAGCGGTGGACTTTTGATAGGCTGTAACGGTAACGGTAAACGTGGTCCGAGTATCTCTATCTATATCTATCGCTGCTTTTTGGATTCTGTCTACCCCCTCGGAAATTACACAGGGGATTACAAAACAAATATAAAGCGTGAAGCATAACACCTCCAAGATACTGGTGAAAACTAAGCCACTAAAAAGTGAGGTTAAATAATGATTTCTTATATTTACGCAAACACTACTCATTGAAATAAATGTGTAGTGTTGATACTCCTTAAATTTCATAGATTACATCATAATAAAACTCCATAAATTCTAAAATTCAGTTTACAATGGAGTTAGAGGTAAACAATTCTTTAGCTTTTCTAGATGTGTTAGTAATTCGGAATTCTGATAATACCTAGAGCCACACTGTGTATAGAAAAAAGACCCATACATATACATATTTAAGGCTTTAAGAAGCCTGAATGACCTTCACGGAACGGCGACCGCAGAGATTTTAGCCGACGTCAACACCTTCTAGCAACTACGTTCTGTATTATTTAGAAAAGTGCAAAGATTAATAGACTGCAGAGATGACAAGTATATAAGTGATATACTGCCTATTGTGCTTGCGCATCACTGAGAGTTATGTAGCGGTTAAGCATCTTCAATTACATTGTACGGTGTGGTGCTGTAGCTTCGTCCGGTAAGCATCACGAACTATCAAGTGTTGAAGTTTTAAGTACGTAAGAGTTTTTATTATATTTGTTGAATCGTATTTATTTGTGTCGTATTAGTAGCTTTGGGTCTAGGCGCTCGCTGCAAATTTCGCGCAGGATTTATCCCCGGCAGCACCAATGAAATTATTAATTGCAATTTTTAGTGCTGGTTTAGCACGTGCACGGCGGTGAAGGAAAACATCGTGAAGAAACCTGCATGTATGAGGAATAAGAAAAAAAATTCGAAGACATGTGAAGTTCACAAACACGCATTGGGGCAGCGCGGTGGACATTCCCTTGTCCTAAAACCCTCTCAGAAATAAGAGGAGTCCTGTGGCCAGCAGATGGACTTATATTACCCGTTACTTTACTTTTGTCTCGTATACATATGCAATTTTTATATTCGTTTCAGATACAGAAGGGTATCTAATGCTGAGAAAAATATCGCGTGGAGGCCACGAAAACGTAAAACATCTTTGTACCAAGATAAAATGTTCTAGTGATTGTCAGTCATTTCATACGCCGCATTTTCTTTAGAGTTTATAACGTTTCAGATAGGGCAAAATAAAAAATACAAAATATTATGGAATGATTTACTAATATTATATAAATTTATAGGTATTTATAATAAAAATAATGAACAAGCTGCAGGTTCAACTGATAGTGTTTCTTGTAAACACAATTGTAAATTGCTGTTCTCATTTTATCAATGGTGAATGGATGAAACGTAGTCAATATCACTTTATATAAAATATATTTAATTAAATTGGCACATGTCGTATTTAACCTTCTATTTACAACTCGGCGGAAATTTGAAAAGATTTTGTCTGTTCTTAATTCTTATGTACATTTTCACAGAAGTATTGTTTACAACTGGCGTGGTTTCCAAAAGCATGATTAAGTGTCGGCTGTATTTTATCGTCAATCAGATCCTGAACTTTATTGACATTTATTTTTTTTCTTTTTGTTATATCTTGTAACCTTTTTAAAAACTGACGCAAACTCATTAGTTTATAATTTGTTATATTTTTTTCTGTAATGTATTGGGTATCAATATATAAGTATTATCACAAAAGAACATCGGTTACGGCCCATACATGCTGTGACCTGGCTATAAAATATCGCGAACATGACTAGTGTATGGATTAATCCGTTCCCCCTGGACACAATCTCAGTCCTAAATTGAAAATATATTATTTAAAAGCCGAGTATCATAGAACGTTACACTTATGTATTTCGTCACTTTTGAGGTTATGATGTAATAAGTCTGCAGCCATGACTACAACCTCAGCTAAAACCATTGATATGAAAACTATACAGTAATATATACTTAACTATATAAGTCAATGGCTAAAACCACATAAATGAATAAACAGCATTTCTAATCTTTCCATTGTTATATGTATCTAAGACACAGGTGCTTTGACTTTTGCTCACGCTATGACACACAGACTAATATGATGCTTATTGCTTATTGCTTACGTATCTTTGACAGCCCTTTTTTTGGAGTTTATGGCCTGGTATCTAGACCTTTAGGCCAAGTCTTAGGTATTTTTATTCGGTTTATTATAATTTTCTTCATAGTACACTGCTACAATATGTTGATGCGTCATTGTGCAGCCATAGGGGATTTTGACGGCAGAGTCAGCAGACAGCTGACAGTTGGCGATGGTATCTCAACGCGCCTAAGCAGATAGACACCTTATCTTGAGAATCACATCACCATCATAGCACTTGTATCACCGTTTCCACTAATAGTTCACATGCGCAGACACTTAATACACAAAATCGCACCACTTTTACATATCAAAATCCACTTCAAACCATTATTCAAACAATAATACAGGAGCAGCAAACCGCCGCCGATCAAGTTCCCGCCAAAACTCCCTTTGACAGCCCTCATGCCATAATACCACAGACTACGTAGAGATACTCATAATACGTTCCGTTCTAAGTATTAGTACATTCTATATTTACTGTCAACCTATCATTTGGAACTCATTTCGGAATACTTAATCCATATCCCCATCCCCATGATGTTGTTGTAATACACTACAAAATAAATAAAAATCTTCAATAAAATCTAGTATTTAAAAAGTAAACGCATTATGGTAGTTTAGTGTTATGATGAAACGTGTTACCAGAATAAAAAGGATGGGTTTAGATGCGTTCAAAACCTATAAAAGTAGTAAAAGAAATGAGGTTTTATTACAAAGCTAAATTACTTTACCGGCTCCAATAAAATAAGCTGGAACCCGTAATTTAATATACACCTAAGTCACTATTTTTGACGTATCAATCATTGGTGGTCGTTTCATATTTTGGTCAGGTCGTATTTGACCGATGTTCTTTGATTAGTATGCACAATGAACTTTTTGGTGTATTGACATAGAACGCGATTACCTTAAAATATGAATTAAAATTGTGAATGGAGATGTCTTTAGTGACACCGAAACATCGAGCTCGTAAATAAAAATAGTAAATAAATAGTCTTATCGTGATAGTAACCGGATATTTGTTATGATTCAGTATATTTGGTGCTAATATATACTATATAATGTTATCAGTGCAAAAACTGTAAGATTAATTGCATAATCAAACATTTTAAAGTGAAGTGTAAAAACTAGTGCAAAACAATAAATACTTAGTGATTGTAACAATTGAATAGTGTCGTGAGTTTATTTTTACCTTAGTTATACCTAATCACTCATATTTATCAATATTTAATTGCACAAATCAAAAATTTCATATAATATTTTTATGTAAGACCGTTGACCGACTCGAAAATTTGAAAAAATCTACATGAAAAATACATCATAACATTATTCATAACAGTGCCATCTAGTAAGGTGTAGTCGACCTGCACATAATATTCAATAACATGGCATCTAAATTCAATGTGAAAACTACTAATAGCGGCCACAAGATGCCGGTAGTAGTAACATGTTATAAATACAAAAATTTTGTTGATATAAAGAAAACTGCAATATGTTCATTATGTAAAAATAGGTATGATTTAGACTGTGATGGCTACTCGGAAAAAACATACCGCCTAATGGATCAAGAAAGAAAAAAGAAATGGCGATGCAAAACATGTATAAAAAATAAAAAAGACGTGAATAGCGACATAACTAATATCACAGTGAGAAAAAAACATAATCTCCCTGGACAATGTACATCCCTAGAAGAATCATGTAATACAGAGAAATTGCAATGTATTGAATCTTTACAGGTATCGGAGAAGGATAAGTCTCAGGATAAGCAAGGATAAGCACATACTCACCGACTATAATATATCTGATGTATCATTTTCAACGCCTAGTAAATTGTCAAAGTGTAGACGGCACAATGTCTGAGACAACGTCAATCTCAGAACTGAAATCTACAATATCTCAGTTAACCTGTAACCTTCGTAGTACTCAAAATGAGTTAGAAAACATAATATTAGAAAATAACGATCTTCACAGACAGATAAATAAGTTAACCACAGAAATTAAAATACTAAAATCGCTATGCTATTCTCCCACAAAAATTGACAGTCCTCAATCAGGCAATACAACTAAGAAGAAGAGCACTCCTTGCTACTTCACAGTCTATCTTCCAGTGCCATCCTCACCGACAGTCGTCATATACCTATCCCCACTAATTCGACGATATCAAGCCTTCAACAAAAAATTACCAACTTGCAACAAGAATTAAAAGATGCAGAAAAAGAGATCGTATCTCTCAATAAAAAAATAACAAATCTGACACAAAATATTGACTGTGAAACAAAGGATAAATCGAGCAAGACCTCAAAACCTATGATGAGACAGCAAAATAACAGCCATGAAAAAATAATTTACATCATCGGTTCTCAACAATGCGTTGGCCTAGCCGCAGCTATATCACACTCAAGATCAGAGACACAATATGAACATTATGGAGTTATTGGTGAAACGAAACCCTATGCACCAAGTAACGAAGTAATAAAAAATTGCCACAAAATGGAACTAAAATCGGATGATAAGTTATTAATAAGCCAAGTTTTAAATTAAGTAAAACCATAAATGAACCAAAAAAGGAACAATTTCCTTCTACTTTAAAAAAAAAACTGACGAACACTCAAAACCTCCTGTTATTTATAAGAAAGGGACCATGCATATTATTTTCCGGTAATAAAAAGAACGATAAATTTTTCGACCATAAAATTTAATTTACACTCGTCATTTAGAATTTTCACCAAAACATTGCTAGTGTTTTACCAAAGCAAGATTTAATAGACGTAACTATAGAGGGTTATTGCCAAAATAATGACCCGAGTGTAATGTCTTTCCGAAACTTTCATAAAAAGGTTTTGAGGATTATGTAAGAATATGTGGGTATGACATGCCCGCCAACTAGAGAAAAACAAAGAGGTGGAACATGTATTTTAGTTAAAAGGGTATAATGTTCAATGAATTATCGTTCATAAAAATTATGCTACCAGAATACGTTCGAGGCATGCGGCATAGAAATCATACATATTAAATTAATTACTATTTGTCTCACAGAACTCCCCAATCCGACCCAACACAGTTCTTATTTAAGTTGAACACACTTTTGCATGACTTAACTGTAAAATACAAATCTAAAGTACATATATTTATTGCTGGAGATTTTAATATAAACACATTAAAAAAAGGCAAAATCACAAACTATTTACAAGATTTGTCCTATAATTATAACTTGAAAATACATTTCAATGTTCCTACACGTAGGTCATCTTGTATCGATCATATATTAAGTAACATTCAAAATGCGACTGCAACATTGCTTCCACTGTATCTTTCCGATCATGACACAGCACAGTTGTTAAGCTTTCCTATAAAATGTGAGCCACAACAACATGCTATATATTATGTTTACAAGAGAGACTATAACTTAGATAACATTAGGAAGTTTAAAGAATGCCTGAAAAATTTGTCATGGTCGGAAGCATACATGGAAAATAATGCTAACACAGCATTCAGCCGATTTCATGAATTATTTTGCCTTTTCTACTATCTCTGTTTTCTGAAACAACGAATCAAAATAAATTTACAAAATAAAAAACAAAATTGGATAAGCAAAGGCCTCAAAGTAAGTTGTAAAGCAAAACGAATGTTAAGATTTAAATATTATAAAAATAAAAGTAATGCCAACAGAATACGTTACCTATCATATTCCAAGCTCTTAAAAAAATGTGTATTTAACTTAAAAAAGAATGCTAATATTAAGTTTATAAATAAAAATGATAACAAATGTAAAGCAACATGGACCATTATCAAAAAAGAAATATCTAACCCATATGACAAGAAAAATATAGAAAAAATTATAGCTAATAATAAAGTTCTTACGAATCCTGTAGATATAGCTTCTGCTTTCAACAATCATTTTATTGATTTGATCCGTGAATCAACAACACACACTACAGCGAAAAATGTAACTATTAACGGCGCGAATGTCAACTCTATGTTTCTTAGACCTATGTCTGAAAATGAGGTTACAAGGGAAATAATGTTATTAAAAAATACTAGCTCTGAAGGCTACGATGACATAAATACAAAAAAAAAATGTATAATTGAATTAATTGAAATCTTGACATATTTAATTAATTTTCATTTCTTTATGGAATCTTTCAGATGCATTGAAACTATCAATAGTTAAGCCACTGTTTAAAGGAAAATGTGATATTAATAATTATCGACCTATAACCTAATATCCGTTATATCAAAAATATATGAAAATGCATGTATAAAAGACTTATTGAATTTTGTAATAAATATCACATTATATCAAACGAACATACGGCTTTCAAAAGATAAATCTACAACTCAATTTTTCACTCATAAAAATAGTACTGTCAAATATCAATAATAATAATTTTACCACGGGACTATTTTGACCTATCTAAAGCCTTTGATCTTGTTTCACATGACCTATTGTTACAGAAATTGGAAAAGATTGGAATTGAGGACCACCACTTCAATGGATTACATCATATCTTTATAATAGGCAACAATGTGTTATTGTTACTAAAGCAGATGTAAATGGGGACATAATAACGCTCGTCCGAATACCGAAACAATAAATATGGCGTTCCACAGGAAGTGTTCTCGGTCCAATTCTGTTTTTATTGTACTTAAATGACATTATCAATATGACGAAGCATAAATGTATTCTATTTTGATGACATTTCCATAATCGTGACTTCAATAAAAATTAATAATATGAGTGATCACGAAGCTGACATAAATAATACAATAGATACTTTAATTAATTGGGTTGACATACATAATTTAAAAATTAATTTAGACAAATATTTATATATACAATTTAATAAATGCACCAAAAATAAACATAATCTTAAACTTAATATTCCAAAAATAAAAGCAGCTAGTCATACGAAATTTTTAGGTTTAATTATAGATGACGATATAAATAGGAAACCACATGTAAACGATGTCTCTATCAAAATAAATAAATTCGTGTATGCATTAAACAAATAAAAACATAACAAACATAAAACCGCTGTCATGTCACCATGCATACGTAGAATCTTTACTGCGGTATGGTCTTATAATGTGGGAACAGCACTGATCAAAATAAAGCATTTGTCGCGCAAAAAAATGCATTAGAGCTATATGTGGGCTAAACCGATGAATCGTGTCAACCAGTGTTTAAAAAACTTGGCTTATTACCACTATCATCACTTTATATATATAGTATGTATGTTTGTACAGAAGCACAAAACGTTGTTTACAACGGTAGATGATTTAAATCCCCGCAGTCGTCGAGATCCATATAGACTTGTACTAAACGATAATCTTAAAATAAGAAAATATAATAAAAGTTGTTTATTTATGTGTGTTCAGTTATATAATAAGATACCTAATTACTTAGAAATATTAAATACAAGATCATTTAAATTAAAACTATATCAGTGTATTCTATAGTGTTAAGGATTTTTGTAGCCAAAAATATTAATGTAAAAAAAAAAAAATTGCATGCTATGAATAACCGTAGCAAAACATGCTGATCTGAAACGTTTTGTAAAATCTATCATATACCATGTTTTATGCAAATAAAATATTATTATTATTTTATTATTATTATTATATACAACTTATAATATATTAATTAATTAAATTATTATTATTATTTTGGGGTATTTATATAGTATTCTCATCTGGTTGGGCTGAATAAATATTTTAAAAAATAAAATAAACATAAATATATATTAATATACTAACATAAATAAATAAATAATACATAAAAATAAATAAAAGCAACAGATGGAAACCCTCGGCAGGGAGACCAAACAGCCGAGGTTAGGGGAAAGGGAGAAACCGGCGGACGATGCGGGCGGTATCGAGGATCACAACCTTCTGCATTTGAGCTTGGAGCGGTCCGTCACGAGTCCCAGTCGCCTCAGATGACCCGAGAGGCTGACTGGGATTAACCGTTCAGAGACGACTACAGGTATAATTTCGGTCGGCAGTCCACCCACATGTCAGTCTCGTGAGCCAGGTCCGAATATTTTGTTCGCTTATCTGTTTCGGCTTTCACGAGGTTCTCGTCCTCTGGAATGGTGATGTCGACCAAAATATCCTTGACTGTGCCCGTCCATCAGCACAATATCAGGCTTATTCGCAAGAATAGTCCTGTCTGTGATGATGGCCCGGTCCCAATAAACTAGTCCCAGTCAGTAGAGTGAATATTATTATTATTACATTATCACATATATTGTCACAAAATTATAATATTATAAATATAAATACAATCTATATAAATAATATTATTATTTCGGCTATATCCACCGCGGCGAGGAATCCTAAACCATCCGTGATTAGGCATCCAAAGATAGGAACCTTCTTACTATTCGAGCTGTATTTAATAAGGCCGATTTTTGAATTAATCCCAGCCACTTGCCCAAACCTAACTTGGACAGATAATCGTCCATATTTTTACCGATAAGCCCATTGACTGATACAACTATTGGTACAATAATAGTAGAATCAACGTCACACAGCGACAATCTCATGAGCTAAGTCGATATATTTATTTTTTATCATTCTCTGCTTTCGAGATTCTCGTCATGAGGAACACTGATATCTATTATTATTGCCTTGCATGTGGTTCGGTCTACCACCACAATGTCAGGTTTATTTGCCACTATAAACCTGTCTGTGATAATTGACCGATCCCAGTACAACGTGACACTTCTATTTTCAATGACTGGCTTTGGTTCATACTTATAATATGGAACGTCCTGTTGAGTAAAACCAAATTTAATAAGCTGCTGGTGTATTATTCTAGCTACTTGGTTATGTCTGTGCAAATACTCACCATTCGATAGTTGTGAACAACCGGAAATAAACATGAGGGGACTCTCCAGGGCGGTGACATGCGCGACATACGTCAACCGTGCCGTCCCTCAAAATGTACTTCCGATAGTTGTTCGTTTAATTACTTCGTCTTGTATTGCACAGATAAAACCTTTTTCTGCAAAAGGTCACAAACTGTAACCAATGTACTGATGCAACCATGTCTACATAAGGATTAGTCAATGTTTTAAAAATCGACCATGCAGTTGCTTGTCATTCCAAACCTTTTACGTTCATCTATAGTCATAGTATGAGGCCTCTGCCAGTCCTTTGCCGACATATTAAGCGGGGTTAATGATTTGTCATTAATCACTACGTCACTATAAATGCGTGATGTGTCTTTTTTAATAAAATAGTCTCTGAGGTTGTATACTTCACGGTTGTGTAGGTTTTTATGTTTAATAAATCCGTCCACCATCTTTTCTTGGAAGATACAACCTCATGACAGATGATCATGGTGGTGCATTCTGTGCGTAGTCATTAATGTACGGACTCGTCTATCAAGGCATCAATTCCGTTTGAGACCATCTTGTAACACCAAAGTATAAAGAAGCTAGGTATTACCCAGGAGTTATATGCTCTAATTTTGTTTCCGCCGGATAAATGACTTTTGATAACTTTTAAAATCTTGACATAAATTTTGCTTTTGAATTTTCTTTAATATTTTTGTCATTAATTCTAGCGCTTCCGCCATGCCCAAGTATTTATAGGTTTCTGTTTCAGAAGAGAACTAAAATGTAAATCATTTGTAATTTCAAAATTATTGGAATTTTTAATTTTGCCTCTATTTACATTAATGACAGCACATTTATCTATTCCAATTCCATTCTAATATCATTGTTGAAACTATGTGTTAATTTCAACAATAATAGTGAATCATTCTCTTTTGATGTGAAAAGCTTGAGATCGTCCATGTAAAGTAGATGTGAGATGGGTGAGTTTTCTCCAAACAGAAACCTAATCCAATTCCTCAATAGCAGTGCTTAAAAGTTTAGGGCTAAACAAAAAACCAAGTTGGGCTCAAACTATCGCCCTGGAATATACCCCGCTTAATATTTATAGAGTCTATCGAACTACTGCCACTCACCTGGTAGGTTTAGGACAGTGTTCACTGACCCATTAATTTACTTGAAACTTCAATTTTGTCATCTATTTTATATATTTCCAAACTCTTTAGCCATGAATGTGGAACAGAGTCATATGCCTTTTGTAATCCACCCAAGCGGCAGAACATATTTTGCGATTACGAAAGACTTGTAGGCAAATAGCTGTGTCAATGAGAAGAAGTTCTTTACAACCACGTGACCCTTTCAACATCCGTTCTGTGCAGTTGAAAAAATGTTATTATTTTCCAAATGTTTATAGATCTTATTATTAAAATTGTGCAGTTATTAATTTGTATACAGTTGAAAGGCATGTTATAGGTCGAATTTTTAAGTTCCGTGGTGTTTCCATTTTATATAGTAAGTGGGTAATACCAGTTGTGAAAGTAGTCTCAGGAGCTCACAGCACTCTATGGCTTCTTGAATCTGTGCAGCCAAACGCGCGTATTACTTGTTATCCATTTCAGCCAAAAATTGTGTATACCATCTGGTCAGGAGTTTTCAATTGTGTAATCTACGAGTAATTGGTATATGTCTTCAGCAGTAATTGAGATAGAACCCATTTAGCCAAATTAGAATACGTACTGTTATACCCTGTAATTGTTGTATGAGTGCTGCTGCCCTTAATAACGCTAACTAAGCCTTAAGGTTCAGTGAGTATAGCAGTGGAGCAGTTTGGCCAGTCAGTCTGCTTCCATCTTCGAACCTGCTCAGTTGTCTACGGACCTAAGTTAAATTCAAATCAATTTGTAATATATAATCCATTTATCCTTTAATTAAATAACAGTGTTTTAAATAATTGTTTTTAAAAGCAATCAGCCCGTCTCCGTATAACATTTTGGTGGCAGTGGGATGCAGAAATCCCTGTCAAGTGAAGTGGAACCGCTCAGCAGACTCGCTCCGTATCCTAAAATCTTTCAAAACTAAATCTTATTCTGTGTCGTCCTGTCCTAGTGAACCCAAATATAGTGCAAGTGCTATACTCATCGCTACAGCCTGGACGTCCATTCCATTACGGAGACAATTCATTCCTGGAAAATTCACATACTTACTAAGGAAGACCCGCGATTGCATCCTGAACCGCAATCATCTCCTTCCATCTACATACATACAGAAGAAAATCACCTAGAAGAATTAACCTGAAAAGCATCCATCGTCTTAAAAGAAATATCGTCGAAGATTTCCAACTCAAATTCATCGTGTCCCGTTCCAGTGCGCTACCGAAGACGCGCTTATCAATCGGAATGTTCCCGCTTATCGTGTTTGCAGTCGTCGCCCACGCATTACTAGTACTGTGAGTCGTTGGTCATTGTTTTGTCTAGACTTTATAAACCAAACTTCTCAACCTTTTATGTTTCTTTGTTCAATTGAATTTAAATGTTTAGTTTATTAATATTTTACCATTTGTGATTATTTTATATTATTGCGTGTTCCTTATTGTAATTATTTTATATTATTGTGTGTTCTTGTATTGATTGATATATTTTTATATACCAAAAGTGGTGAAGGGGAAGAGGCTAGTTTAACCTTCAATTCACAGAGCCGGGTGTTAGTGACGCTTGAAATCTACCAGCCACTCCAAGAATTACTAAGGCCAGCATTGCAGCTACTGCAATGACCGAGATGGATTAAACACTTTGTTCAAATTCGTTAAACCGTATGACGGTATAGGAGACCGTAAATTCTTTTATTATTAATTGTAATAATGTATGAATTAATACAGAATCTCAAAACAAATTTTATTTAAGTACATCATTAGTCAACTCCACATTAAGCAAATCGCTTGCTCCATAAAAGAATTTAAAGACTGGGAACAGCTCAAGGATTTCTTAAAACACAATTTAGTGAACGTAAACATTATGCTCATATCCTTACCGAATTACAAGAGCAAACAAGGCCCATGATAATGTCAGCCAATTCGCACTCCACATGAAACCTGTCTTTCACAACTATTACAGAAATATCCCTATGTAATAAAAGGCAAAAGAATTACCAGGTCGGGTTGCGTATGGAGGACCTTGCCCTCCATCATTTCCTTATGAGTTTACATCCCGCATTTCGAACATTGTTAGGTGTAGGTCTCAAGACCCTTAATGAAGCCATAAACTTAGCCATCTCGAGGAACGTATTCAACAAAGCCTATACAAACGACCACAGCCAGAAACAAAACATGAACACAAACCTAGGCAAAACTTCGTAAAAAATTTTAATACTAAGCCGTCTACTTATCAAAAATTTTCACAATACCCAAATCCTAACCAACAGAGCTCCACTAATGCTTTTTGTCGATATTGTAAGACGGCAGGACACGATATTATGGCCTGCAAAAACCGAGAGTATTCCAACCATCGATTCAAGAACCAAAACATTCCACCAACCTCTCAATTCCAATATAGGCCACAACACGGATTAACTTCATAGAGCAAACTAATGATGAGAAATTCAAGAAGATTCCATCCTTTACAGCGACAATCAAACTTTAAACGATCAAGAGTCTCGCCACGGTGTCGCCCGAGACTAGATCCTAAAGCCGACACCAACCATTCCTCCCTCATATCCAAGGACCACACGGGTAAGCCAAACAAGTGTCCTCAAATCCAAGGACCACACGGGTAACCAGCCCCAAACAAGTGTCCGAAAATCCATGGACCACACGGGTAACCAGCCCCAAACAAGTGTCCAACAATCCAAGGACCACACGGGTAACCAGCCCCAAACAAGTGTCCGAAAATCCATGGACCACACGGGTAACCAGCCCCAAACAAGTGTCCAACAATCCAAGGACCACAAGGGTAACCAGCCCCAAATAAGAGTTCAAAAATCCAAGGACCACACGGGTAACCAGCCCCAAATAAGAGTCCGAAAATCCATGGACCACGGTAACCAGCCCCAAACAAGGTCCGAAAATCCATGGACCACGGGTAACCAGCCCCAAACAAGTGTCCAACAATCCAAGGACCACAAGGGTAACCAGCCCCAAACAAGTGTCCAGTCATCCAAGACCCATAACTTGAGTTCCCTCTCAACAAGCAAAATCGAAATTTGAAATAAATCTAGATACCACTAAAGGTTGTTACCACATGTCCTTCTCGATTCATCCGTCACGGATATCCACTGTCTTTGCTTGTTGATTCAGGGTCTGCCATATGTTTATTAAAACAGTCTAGTATCCAGAGAAATATCAAACTCATAAAAGAACCTATCAAACTTAGGGCATAGATCCGGGCGAGGAATCTACAACTACTGAGGCCATTTTCATTGAAATTAAATTAAATAAAACCACATCCGCGTCATATAAATTCCATGTCATTAAAGATGTCAATCTGCCATATGACGGCATCATGAACTCCGACTTCCTAACCGCGTTTGGCTGTAAAATTGACTACAAACGATACCCTCAAGATCGGTAAATTAGAACTAAAATTACATTTCGTTGATCCATTCTATATAATTCCACCACGCACCGAAACTGTCATTGAATGTTCGGTTTGCGATACTAACTTAAAGAAGGCCTTATCACCGATCAACACATATCAGATAATTTACTTATATCCAACTGTATCGTAAAATCAAAGAAAATAAACGCGTTAATTTAACTATAGCCAATACTTCAGAGTTTCCTGTAAACCTTAATCCAAATTTAAATCTTAAAATTACACACATTCTGACGCAGTTCAGGTGAACACGAACATCTTTAACGGCTAAAAGAACAAACGATGTAATAAACTCATTAAGAATAGAACATCTAAACCAAGAAGAGTCCAACGCCCTCATCGAACTTTGTTCCCAGTATTCCGACATTTTTCATCTGCTGATGATCAATAACTTATACATCCGCCCTTAACCATCAAATTAAAACGACCAGCGAGACGCCCATCCATACTAAAACGTATAGGTTCCCAGGATGTCATAAAAAAGTCGAGATCCAAATCAATAAGATGCTCGACCAGGGAATAATAGAACCCTCATCCTCACCTTGGAGCTCACCAATTTGGATTGTGCCTAAAATTAGATTCCCAGGGACAACGTAAATGGCGAATAGTAATTGACTATCGCAAACTTAACGATATTACTATCGGCGAAACTTATCCTATTCCACAAATTTCTGAAATCCTAGACCAGCTGGGCGACAGCATATTTCTCAACCTTAGACTTAGCTTCCGGGTTTCACCAATTGTTAATCAAACCCGAAGATGCACCTAAAACAACGTTCTCTGTACCTCAGGGCATTTCCAATTCAATCGGATGCCTTTTGGCTTGAAAAATGCTCCGTCCACCTTCCAGAAGCTCATGAATGCATGCCTATCAGGACTTCAAGGTTCACGATGTTTCGTTTATTTAGACATTGTTATTTACTCTTTCGATCTTACTTCTCACATAGATAATCTCAATGCTGTATTTAACAGACTCAAGTTATAATCTCAAGTTACAACCTGAAAATGCGATTCCTTCGTAAAGTAATTTATTTAGGCCATATAATCGGTGAACATGGTGTCAAACCCAATCCCGAAAAGGTGAGGGGCTGTCACCAATTTCAGTTCAAAATCATCCAAAGACATTAAATCCTTCCTAGGCTTAGTATCTTACTACAGACGTTTTATCCTGATTTTCTAAATATGCAAAATCCTTACGTCCCTTTTAAAAAGGATGTCCCTTTTGAATGGAAGAATGAACAACAGCTTTCTTTCGAGACCTTGAAAAGTAAACTCGTTACAGCTCAGTCCTTGCATATCCGGACTTTACTAAACCTTTCCTCTTGATATGATGCATCAAACTATGCCATCTCTGCTATTCTCTCCCAAGGTCCAGTAGGACAAGATCGACCTATTGCTTTTGCCTCCGCACACTCAATAAAGCAGAGAATAATTACAGCGTAACCGAAAAGAGTGCCTTGCGATAGTATTCGGCACCAATTTCGTCCCTATCTATATGGCAACCGATTCACAATAATGACGGACCATAAACCTCTCCAGTGGCTTTTAATTGCAAAGCCCTGGTTCCCGCTTGTTCGATGGCGACTTAAATTGAAGAATTTGAGTATGATATACATTATAAAAGGCAAAACCAACACAAACGCTGACGCGCTATCACGGTTTCCTGTGAACCCTGTCCAACCTGCAGACCCACCAACGTCCAATCCTCCTATAGTGGACCCGGGTCGAAATCTGACAAAGATCTCATGGACTTACTAATTTCTCCACCTTCCTTTAATCCAGACGAAGCAATCTCTCCTACACTGGATTTGGCTGAAGATACTTCCCCAGCCCTACGTTGATTTACCTTCTAATATTCCAGACACCCTAAGGAAGAAATCGAAAACGAACCTATTAACTTACCAACGGAACCTGAACAGATAGCACCACCTGAAATTCAAACCGATAATGTCCCATTTCCATCCGAGTTCATCCCCAGACGTACCTGTTGATGATTACCCAACCTTCCTTAAATCTATGTCATGCAAAGATAAAACTTTTAACACAAGTAGAAGAGCATAACGAAACTCTTATGAAATGTGCCGCGAAGGTAATCCTGGTCCCAACATCTATCGATTTAGATGAATCTAACCCGTACATTCAAATATTAACCGACCTGAAATTATCACCGACATACAGGGTCCGAGAAAAGACTCTTCTCCTTTAAAAGATAGAAACAAATAATAAATGCTATTATTTATTGTTCACCAAGGTACATCATTTTGATGAGGCCTCCTATCCAGAAATCTTTCAAACGTTAAAACAATCAAAAATGAATTGATAACTTGACAAATTAAAGAAATCGGTATATCAGATATGAAAAATCCTTCGAAAAACATTCATTCATTAAAATATATAATATTCTATGTTATCTCTTTCATGATACTCGAATTAAAATTCATATATACCATAACAATATTATATCCAGCTCCGACTGAAATTAAGAAAATCCTTTTCGAAAACCATGATATCCCGATAGCCGGTCATTTAGGCTCTGTCAGAATGTACAACAGGATAAAACAATCGTATTACTGGAAAGGTATGCGAGCGATATAGAATCATATGTAAAAGCAATGTAAAGCATGTCAGGAAAATAAAGCACTTAGGAAAATCAACCGTGCTCCAATGCAGATCACCAGCACATCTACAGAACCATGCCAAAATATCCTTAGACATCGTCGCACTTCGAAGCCGGACCAGCGAGTACGTTTTATTCTCACAATACAAGACGACCTTACCAAGTTCTCCTGTGCATATCCCATCCGAAGTACCACTGCTGAAGAAACTAGTGAGTGCTTACTGCATTATATATCAATCTTTGGCATTCCTAAGATGATCCTTACCGATCAGGGGACTAATTTTACTTCAGACCTATTTAGAAAAACCTGTGAATTCCTCAAAATTAAAAACTTATGGTCACCATACCATCCTCAAACCCAAGGCTCCTTAGAGCGGAGCCATTCAACCTAAAGAATACTTAAAATCTTACATTAATGAAGAACAGTCAATTGGCCTCGTTATGTGTACACAGCTATGCCTATAACACATCCGTTCACTCGACTACACATTACACACCTCACGAACTTATGTTTGGGAATAAACCATTATTCTAATTCCGTTTATAATGAATCTCCAGGGCTACATACCCCGATTATGTCCGCATGTTGCAAAACCGCCTGAAATACTCCAGAGAGAGGCTTTAGACTTCATAAGAAAAAAAGAATCCTCGAAGTCATACTATGACACCCATACTCGACCAGTCAAATATAAAGTCGGTGAGTATGTCTATATAAAGAACCATTTGAGATTGCGGAAGCACTCTCCCCTCTGGAAAGGTCCTATAAAATAGTTAAGTACATAGTAATAATACACTTACCCTACTAATCAATCGACGCCATGTCACGCATCACTTCGATCAGGTGAAACCTGCATCAAGTCGGAAATAACCTGTAAAATAAACAAACTTAGTAAATAGCTGGTGCCTGAAAGTTAATTATACTTACCTATAAGCGTAGTCTCGCCATCTGAAAAAAATAGTTATAAAGAAATTAGGTTAATTAATACTTACCTTTGTTTATTAACTATAGTAATTATTTACAGAACTCCAACTCGAGGTCAATCGCATCAAGATTATATTCAACAAATAACTTCGAGTGCAGGCATCTACTTTGATTATTTAGGTACATTAAAATTAATCACCCAACTGAAAACGTTAATTCCAATAGACATTTCACACTTTAGCCTCCATATAAGAAATATAGGAAGCGTTAGATACAATTAAATTTTATGTGACCAAACTAGGACTCTAGAGATCATTGCCGAATGTCAATATGCTTCAACCATTAGCGGTACGTAACCAGGACTTGAACAAGGACTTTGAATCCATCTCACACTTATTAGATAACAGAGCCAAGCGCAGCATGGTTTGAGGTATTGGTACAATGTTAAAACATATTTTTGGTACTCTAGATGAAGACGACGCTCTAAAGTATGAAGAAGCAATAGAATCTGTACAAAATGATGAAAAACAATTGGCTTCTTTAATGAAAGAAAACATTTTGATTACTACTGTAATAACGTATTATAACGATACACTAAATAAAATAAAAACAACAAACAAAGCTAACTACAGCTATCGACAATCTCTCTATTAAAATTAAAAATATTTCTGAATTAACTAATGGTCAAATATCTGCTAATATTAATAAAATTTTGACAGTTTAGAAACTTCAATTCTTACATTATCTTTTCAATTAGAAGATATCATAAACGCTATTTTATTGCAGTAAGGATATTTTACATCCAGCCGTTATAACGCCACAACAGTTATACCAAGAACTTGCCGATAACTATAGGTACCTACCTAATAATTTAGTATTGCCTGTTTCTTTAGATATTAAGAATATACATTTAATTTTAAGACTTTGTAAGATTATTTGCTATTATATAAATAATAAAATCATATTTTTGTTGCAAGTGCCACTGGTAGATGTGAAAATTATATGTTGTTTCATAGTATAGCTCTACCTACACCATATAATCCAAGGAACCAAATTCATTTAGTTTAATTATACCTAATAATAAATACGTCGCAATGACCAAAGACAAAACATTACTGCAATATTGACGACTTAAGAGTGTACAATTGTGCAACCAGGAACATTCATCTGTGACGTAAGCAACGTGTATTCGGTGGACGCTAAACCATCCTGTGAAAGTGAACTTATGTCTAAAGTGATCAGTGAAATCCCGTTACAGTGCGAAACTAAATTTATTTTTGGAAAATTGGATATCTGAAACCATTAATAAATAATAGATGGATTTATATCAATCCGACCAAATAAAATTTCTATAGATTGTATTAAGTCTCAATTATTTGAAGCAAATATTCTGGGCACAGGCATAATTACAATTCAGATGATTGTATTGGATTTTGTAAAGCACTACATTGTTACCTATGTATAATGTTCTAAATATTACATCACCCATAAATTATATGCCTGATTATAACCTCATCAATGACACTTGCTGTAATATTAATAAGTTCAACCATGTCGTGAAAATGTGTCTCCTATTAAGTTACAAAGTAGATTTAGATGAATTTAATTCAAAAATAAAATAATTATTGATTCTTTATTAAGTAACCTAAATACAATAGGAAATAAACCTCACATTATTAAATATGGGACACATTATTCTATTATTATTATTATTATTTCTAATTCTGTTGTATTTTGTACATTTGGGTTTTAAGCTTTTCCGTCGACCCGTAACATCCTTACAACAAATAATATTAGTGCACTCCTAAAGTGAAATTCATAAAACTTCACCTCAACCTCATTTAAAAATTACAACCTGTGATTGAACAAAATAGTGATTCCGATCTGATAATGTTGCACCGCTTAGAACCCAAGTTTAAAGTTATTATTAATTAATTAATATCTAGAATTTTGATATCATCCTAAAATCTCTTCAAAGGGAATGTTATACCCTGTAATTGTTAGCCTTAGTGCTGCACTGCCATAATAACGCTAACTAAGCCTTAAGGTTCAGTGGTATAGCAGTGGAGCAGTTTGGCCAGTCAGTCTGCTTCCATCTTCGAACCTGCTCAGTTGTCTACGGACCTAAGTTAAATTCAAATCAATTTGTAATATATAATCCATTTATCCTTTAATTAAATAACAGTGTTTTAAATAATTGTTTTTAAAAGCAATCAGCCCGTCTCCATATAACAGTACGTTCGGTTGCACGAATCCATTCGCCTTCATCATGAGAAACTTCATTAGACCATATACTTTTCCAAAAACTTAGACATTCATTTAAGCAGGCTGCCATGAGGTGCAACTGTTAGTTGTAGTGTTCTCCCAAGACCGATACATCCACTTTTGGTTACTTTCAAATGTGCGATTCTGGAAGTATCGCTTAGATCTTTCTGAATATCGTCTAATACAGTTAGCCCATGCTTTTAACTTTTGTTTTAGCGTATCAATGTACTCAACAATTTTATCTGGAAAATGGGGATCTAATTGGCTAATATATTTTCATTAGCGATTTGATTTACTAAAGTTATTATTTTTACGTCTGTTACCTGTTTGGTAGCTTATTAGTTTTCCTATAATTTTGCAGTATTGTCAATTCGTGTTTGAATTCTTTGTTTCCATTTAGGTTCTGTATTATTTTTTAAAATTATGTACTGAAATGACAGAATTTTCATTATCCTTACATGGGCACAAAATAAAGAAGAGACATAGTTTCCAAAATTGAATTACTTTTTCAAAATAATCTTTACATAGAATATTCATTGATGCTACTGTTAATATAGTTTTTTGTTGTTAGGAAGTTTAGGTAGTTCCGGTCTATTTTCTATAGGTATATTTTATATTCCAGAAGGAAACATTCAAAGTCTTTCTCATATATTCACTGTCCTGAACTCACATCTATATCAAAACAATTTTGCTCTACTTTTTCGTTGTCTAAGTTAGTAATATTTATATTATGGTTACTGTTATTAACATTTAAGTCATCATTCTCACCTGGAAGTGTTCGTTGGGAATAAAATTGAATTGATATAGATGTTGAGTACTCACTGCAAAGTTGTTCAAGTAATCTGTCGTCCAAAATCTTACGACTTAGAATGACACGTACTTGATCTGAGAAGTCTTTGGGCAGTTAAATTTGTTATTGGGCTGTAGCTGTTGGAATTCATACATTTTTAGGCGATAAGATGTAAGATTGGTTCCTCTTTTGGTAGCCTTATAGTACGCGCGCATAACACTTATATTTAATTCTTTAGTCCAGCGCATGCGTCGTCACCACACCATCAGTAGCAGGGTCCTCTTGTTATTATTATTATTATTATTATTATAAATACAACTTACATAATATACTTATCCTAAGTTTCATTGCGTTTCCTAAAACTTATTGCTCAAATAGTATAACAGTGTAACATAATACCGTAGCGCGTCGTTTCCACGCCATATCTACGACGTAGCCACGTAGCACTAAACGTAGCAATGTGTTTCCTCTTCTTAGGAACCACATAGTGAACTTGAGACAATCAATAGGCATTTTCTTTTAATTCATATTTGGCATATTTGTAAACTAAATATACATTTTCAATGACTTTAATAAAAGGGTTGTCTATTCGACTGTATTTTTGAATATATGCTACGCAATACCTAAACTAATTGTTAATCGAGTTTTATTACAAAGATAATATTCCCCACAGTCTGTAGTTATAATGGCTCTCTATACTCTTCAAGGTAGATCACAGCAGTGCAAGCACTGCTATTTGATTGAAATAAGTAAGAGGCTGGCACCTACCTAGACAGACTCCTGGGCATAGAGGTCCTACCACCTAGTAAATGAGATACGAGTAGTACTTAGTAGAGAAATTCCAAGCGTAGCACTTTGCCTATGACTTTGTACTTCCATAACTATACAGCAAGCGAATATGCGTTATCGCCCTTGAGACCAAGATAACGCCTTGTTTCCAGTAAATAGGGTTTCCGGTTCTCTACACTCACATTACGAATCGCGTCATAATTAAACTGCTATTTAACGCAGGTATTCTGTGAGGGCGTAGTGTTAGCCCGTTCGAGCCAACCCATCGTGCTACAATAATAATATAGCTGCAGCATGGCCTAGAATTAGTAAACACTTAATATTCTGTGACCAAACAATGCAGAAGGAGTTTGTTACCATAGAGTTTTCAATGTTGCTAACAAATAATAAACGACTGATTGACTGAATTAAAGGCATTTATTGTGTGTGATTTCAAAGATCCTTTTCAATAGTGCGTGGATTATATATGAAGGAAAAGCGTTTATTTTATATTTTCTATATTAAATGTATGTGTTTTATATATTAATGTGCATTTGAAAGTAAAAACAGCTTACTTAACGTATAAACCTAAAAAATAATGAATTAATGTCGAATTTCGACCACTAGTTAGCATTATTTCTTATAAATAAGTTGTTCTCAAGAACCTTTCTTAGTATTGTAGAGTAGTGAATATCCACTTGATTTTTAAGGTAGTAATATTAAAATATTTTATTAGTATTATTAATGGTTTTATATTTACGTTTGCGTCTAGTTTAACGCAATGCCTACTTTAATACTCTTTGCCACTATCCTTGCTCGAACCATAAAAGGAATTATAGTTGTGTGTGTACTCCATAATCTGAAGATCCCAGTTTGAAACAATTGAAATATAATTTTATAACTGTGACGGCTGGGTGGTGTAGTGACTTAGCAATGAGTTGTTGCGCTGGATTATATCAGATCTAATAGACAACAAAACCTCGCAATAGAACACCAATTCCTACCAAGGTGATTCCCGAGGCTGTTGAAATTAAAAACATTCTAACTTCAAACCCAAGCATACTACTGCAAGACTTCAAGATACTGTAAGCTCGTCCTGCGTAGATCGGTCCAAACGATATTTAAGTTAAAATAAAACATAGAATTCTTAAGATTACTTTTATTGCAAATGAAGTTCTATTCGCAGTGAACGTGGATAGAACTACACTCATGATTGGATGCAGAAAAATGTTCGCCTTGGTGTGGCGGCGAAAGAGAATCCGCCACCTCATATCGTTCCGGGTGTGTCCTAAGAGCCGAGAGAGGAAAACAAACAGGAGATAGGCAACATCATCTTCAACCCGCCTGCCAAGCGTGGCAACTATCGCAAATATCCAGCCTATTTGACAATTTATGGGGGAGACCTATGTTCAGTTCAGTGGACTTTTGATAGGTTGTATGATAACGATGAAGAGTTATATTCTTTTCGATCTTTGCTACCGTTAATATTTACGGTAGTGTGAAAACAAAAAGTAACTGAAATATAAATGAAATAAAAACAACATAATTGCCACATTAAAACTAAAAATAGCAGCCTACATACATGTCACTACTGGGAATTTCACGTGACCACAGAGCTTTTGGCCAAAAAAAGTGCCAACGAGCGATCACCTCAACTGGGAAACTTCTCAGGTATGCAGGTTTTCTTTCACCGCCGAGAACGTGGTAAATCGACATTTCAAATTGCAATTAACATATATGTTGAAATATGTAATAATGATTATGTACTATGAAATTTACGTTTGGATCAGTTTGATTACCGCCTTTGACAATTAAAATAAATAAACCTTGGTTTAAGTAAAATCTGCTACAGTTTTTTCACAACAGCCTGTTCATTTACATATCTCATGTGAGCTATAAAACCAGGACTGTCACAAAAATCTTAATTTGTCTGATAATATGAAAACTCAAAAATACAAAAATCTTAAATGACAAAGTGATTTATAAGTCTCATTAAAGGTATGAAAACTAAAGTAGCAGCTTACATACGTCTCACTACTGTGCACAGGGCTACTCATTACCTATAGTGTTTGTGGGCAGAAAAGAGTATGCCGCAATCCTTCAAATACTACTCAGATATTTAGGTTTGCCCACGAAGTTATTCTTCACCACTTCACCGGATACGTGGTAAGTCAGCACGTAAAATTTCCCATAACAGATTCATTTGTCTTCAAAGGACTTGTACACGTTTTGCTCCCTTGCCGTGATGAAATCTCACGGCGAGCTACACTCTCGTATTTTTTTAAATAAAATTCATAAAACTGAAACAAAGCTTTTGTACGATTGTTGACCATATCTACCTAGTAATTAGAAACCCAACGATACGAACTATTCCATCAATAGTTGAACTCCATCAAAACGTTTGAAAATTGATATATGTTTTGGTTCAAAGAAATATCAAGTTTCATACTTTTGATAGATGTCACTACTATTTATTATTTTTAAATTTTAATTATTACACTTTCAAAATGAAATAACGATTAAATTAAACGTTAGGATTTTAAATAATTTTATAAATGTAATTATTTAAACATATTAAATGTAAGTTATTTATGTTATTAAATTTATTAGTTACTAAAGGCAAAGTACAGGCTTTTTCATTTGATGACAGATGGCGCTGTTTTGATAATTAAAACGTATATCATCAGCGGAGTTTC